>VDFB02000002.1:155756002-156356002 GCA_007258455.2 Sequoia sempervirens | reverse complement strand
AATAAGTAGGTGGAGGGCCGGTGTATCCAGTCTCAACACTGTGACCCTGAAATTTTATTAAAATCATAAAACTAAATTAGTTAATCTTGCATTTCAAAATCAAAATTTAATAAATTAAATTCAATGAACATGCTAACTTTTACTTGAGTATCAATTCCATATGCATCATGCAAAATGTCAGCCACCCTCTCCATCTCCGTAGTTGCATACAAATCCTCTGCAGCAACCTCATGAGCGTCGGTGGGTTCATATGAACAAGTCACCCCACAAGATTGACACACATGGGTTCGAAGGCCACCACTCGAAGACTCCCCTGCATGGCACTATAGAATAGGGCTAGTATGATGGATGACACTCTGGGTCAAAGTGTTGATCGCCTACAATGTCTCTACGTTGGCACTTTCCTTCACGATGGCAGGCATAACAATGTGCTCATGAGGCGGTCTAACGAGAGCTCATCTCCCTTGCGGCGTAGGATTCGACTGTGCACCAGGCCTCTCCTGAGCCGACCCCCCACCTCTCCCCTAGAAATCCCTCATGTCAAAATAATTTGGGATTTTGTTCAATATGAACTCACTGTATAGTTTCCTAAGAAAATATTGGGGGGCTTCACAATTGTTGCATGGTCGGTCATCAAAGACCATGTACCACCTATCATAAAAATGGTTCCTAATCTCTTAGTGGTGACACCAATGAATAGGAAACCTCTTCGCATTGAGGGTAAGATTTTGATTTGTGTGTGGGTCAGTGAATAATGAACACAAATCACCTTTTGTAATTTTCAAATCCTTTACTTGTTTATATGATAGTTTATCTGCATAATATTCCCTAACCTCCTACCTCCTATCTTGCCATCCAGTTATTTGTTTGCTAATTGAATCCACATTTTTTAACATATCTTTCAATGAATTTGTGAGGGTCATTCTTTTTGTGGTTGAACCATTTGGTCACTCAACCTACTAATAAAATCCTCAATTTGTTTTTTGTTGTTCTCAATCTCACTCATTAAATTTTGTTGAGTGCCAGGAGGGTGTTGAGGGATTCGTGGAGGTTGTTGTTGAGGTTGATTTTCTTGTTCAGGATTTTTTTCTTCAAGATTTGGTTGCTCTTCTTGTTGAGGTTTTTGTGGGTTTACGGGTTCATTTGCATCTCCTACAAATTCAAAAATTTATATATCAAATATAACCTAAAACTAACAAAATCAACCTAAAACTAAGAAATTCAAAACAAATAGCAAACAATACTTACCTCTCCCACCTCTTGGTCGTCGTGGTGCCATCCTTGCAAAGAAGTTGCATGTAAAATCATCCCTTTGGGGCACGAGGTAAGCCTACCTCAAAGAAACGTACCTAATTAAGATGAGTTGATTGATTATCTTCAAGCTATATCATTGGATTTCAATTTTTTTTATGTTCTTTATCACTTGCCAAAACTCAAAAAATACTCTCAAAACATCATATCAACCAAAACATCAAAATTGCAAACTTGTCCAAATTGTTGTTAAACGAAAACTAGGAACAAAATTGAACAGTTGCTATTGCATATGATTCTATTGCTATTGACCTAAAACTTGTTCATTGTTGCTTAGAACTACCACTTTTGGTGTCTCTGTTTATGACAGTCACTATCAAAAGATGGTCGCTTTTGAAAAATAGGAACACTTTTGACCTGAATAGAGTCGCTATTGAAAATTTAATACTATTGATCTAAACATTACTGTTGTTGACTCAAACTTGCTCATTGTTACTAAAAATTGTCACTATTGTTGTCTCCAGTTTTTTACAAGCACTGTCAAAGTAGAGTTTCTTTTGTTAAACTTGACCGCTATTGATATGAACATTACCACTATTGACCTAAACGATTATTGCTATTGACCTATTTTTTGGTGCAAATCAGAAATTAGTCCAAAATTGGTTAAAATCATCCATCTTTTTATAAAACAAAAAACAAGTCAGGCCTCTAAACACCTCATATCTACATCTTTCCATATCCATTTGCAAAATCAAACACATCAACCTAGTTTTAGGATTCAAATCAAACACAACTTGGATTATTCCTTTTCTCTCAATTTCTAAGATATTAGCATTTTCTTGCAACCTCAAGGCTAGTTTTTAAGCATATCTTCAACATATCCTCTAGAAAAATAGAATAAAAAAAATTGGTCCAAGTTTTGCACACTTTGAATCCCAAAAATTAGCATCATCTCAAAAACATCCACCAAACATCACTCATGCTTTAGGGTCTTGAGTATCACCAAAACCATAACAAAAACATCAACATCTCTTTGTCCAAAAGGTTTCTTTTACATCATCTTCATTCATCATCTTTAAAATAGAAAATCCCAAAAATAAAACATCATTCCATTCCATAGTTAGTGATCAAAAAATTTCCCAAAGTCTTCGAACTTGTTTATGAAAACCACAAGATCTCAACATAAGAAAAATATGGAAGCCAACAAAGGTAGTTCAAGTGCACCTATGACAAACACCACCAATGAGAACAATCGACAATGGGGTTACAAACCAAGTGACCTTACAACTCCTCAAAGAGAACCTACATTTAAGGAAACACAAGATAAACCACCAAGTGATGAGGAAGTACTCCTTAGACACAAAAATATGATTGATCATCAAAATTAACTTCCAAATCTTAATGATGTGATCATAGAAGAATATGATAGTGATGAGGAACTTACTAATGAGAAATATTGGAATATTCCCAAGATCCTAAGATGAAAAATATTATGGAAAAGATGCTTGGGAAGAATGAAAACTCATATTTTCTCACATTAGCACAAAGTGGTACAAAATTACCCATTGAATTCAATGCGGACATTCTAAAAGACCCTAACATTATTCCACTAGGAGACCAAACAGTGGTTAGAAAAATTCCAAAACCAATGATGAATCCCAACATACCAATATTGTTTTCATAAAATAATGATCAAACACAACCAATTGATAACCCATTATTTATACCACCATCCCAAATTGAACAAGCATTTGTGGCACAATAGTATCAAGGAAATGCACCCCAAAACATGCCACAACATAACACAATGTAAAACATGGGAAACCTTCCAATGGACTAACAAGGTAGAAACCCATCACAAGGGAAATACATACCACAATAAAACACATCATACATTGACCCTTCCAACAATGTACAATACCAACAAGGTCAATTATTGAAAAGTACACAACAAGGTCTACCATCAATGCAATACCAAGATAACCTTCCAAAAAATCAACCACAACAAGGTTTACCATCAATGCAATACCAAGGTAACCTTCTACAACATCAACCATAACAAGGTGTACCATCAACGCAATACCAAGGTAACCTTCCAAAACATCAACCACAACAAGGTGTACCATCAACAAACTACCAAGGCACCCTTCAAAAAAATCCCCATCAACAAGATGTACCACAAACAAACTATCAAGGTACCTTTCAACATGTTCCACAACAACAAGGTGTGCCACCAACAAACTACCAAGGTACACTTCAACATGTTCCACAACAAGGTGTACCATCAATGAACTACCAAGGTACCCTTCCACAACATTCACAACAACAAGGTGTGCCACAAATGAATTACCAAGGCACCCTTCAACATAATCCCCAACAACATAATGTACCCCAAACAACAAACTACCAAGGTACGCATCATCAAGGTATCTCTCAACAACAACAACAAGGAGGATCACAAAATCAGTATCAAGGAACACCTCAAAGTTGATATCAAGGTACACAACATGGAACAAACCTATCATATGCACAACAAGGACCCAACATACCTTGTACACAACATGGTCCTCAAGGTCCCATGACTACACAATATCATGTTTATGACCAAACAAACATCACGGGACAACAAATATACAATACCCAAAATCCTCAAGTAAGCACACCAAAAAATGACATAAATGTGCAACTACAAACACTCAATCAAAGGATATCGGATATATAAATTAAAAAGCCAAGAAAGAACTATGCTCTACAAGACATTTGTCCATATTCATTTGATCAAAATTTATCCATGGTACCTTTCCACAAAGGCTTTGAAATACCAAAATTTGACAAGTATAGGGGGAAAGGGGATCCAATAGAGCATGTATGTGAATTTTTAGTATCTTGCATGGAACTACAATGAAACGATACCTACTTGGTGAGACTTTTTCCATGGAGTCTCAACGGGATTGCTATAGACTGGTTCTCCCATTTACCACCAGGTATCAAGACATTTGATGAGTTGTCGGATAATTTTTTCAACCATTTCTTGTATAACATATAACAAGACATAACAATCACTAACCTCTATAAAATCAAACAAAATCAAGGTGTCATTTTCCTCATACCTACAAAGATGGAGACACAAAGTAAGAAAATGTAAATGGCTCATTCTAGAGAAACAACTTGTAGATATATTTATCTCCAACGTACATGCAGATATCAATTACTCACTCACTGTGTGATGCCCAAGAAATTTTGAAGAAACTATTGAAAAGGGAATACTTATTGAAAGATCCCTCTTTGCAAGGGGAGTAACAAAACTTTACAACCCTAAAGATAAAACTTCTACTTTAAATGACAAACCTAAGATATGGGCTAAAGAAAAATGTAACCAATGATGGAGTAGTTGATGCTAAGGTTGTATGCAATGTACAAACTCCCAATACACCACAAAATCAGGTTCAAACAACACAACAAGGCTATGGTTCAAATAAACCATAGAATGGCCAACCCAATCATCAACAGAACAACCAACGCAGTTATCCTCGGAACAACCAACTCAACAACCAACAACAAAATCAAGGATAGGATAAAAAAAGGAGACCACCCAGAAAATATGACCAACCGTGAAGGAAATTTACTCCATTGGGAGAATCCCTTGAGGTGATTATGCATAAAATCATTAACAAAAACCCCATCAAGATTAATGATAGAGAACACTATGAAGAAACCAACTTCAAACCCCCTTGGTATAACGAGAACGACCAATGCGAATTTCACAAAATCAAGGGTTATACTACCAACAATTGCATGAGACTCAAGAACACCATGCAATATTTAATCGAAAAGGGAGAGGTCAACATAGAACATCAGCCAAGAAATAAAGACCTAAAGATCTACAAGGATCCAATCCTCGACCATTCTAGGGGAAACAACAAAGGAAAAGAACAAGATTATCGTATGGCCACCTTATCTTATGATGATGATACCATTCTAGGAAATATCTCTTGTGATGATCATACCATCTATGTGGTAACTATACTAGGTAGAGATCTTGAATGTAATGCAACTACCCGAAGGAGAAGAGTAACAACCCAAGGAGCACCATCCCCAGTGAAAGCCACAAGTAATCCATCAAGTGACTATAGCATTGTGGAAAAAATCAAGAAAACTCCCGCCTTAATCTCCATCCTTGAAATCTTAAAACTATCGCTAACACATAAGGAAATATTGGAGAAAGCACTTGTCAAAACGATAGTCCCAAACAACTTTAACACTAATCAATTTTAAGCCATGGTTGGAAATATCACATCTACCCATCATTTAGTCTTTTTTGAAAAAGAACTTCTACAAAAATATTTCCATAATCAATCTCTTTATTTAGAATTGTGTGTCCACAAACAAAAAGTCAAGAGAGTACTCATAGATAATGGTGCAAGTCTAAACATTTGTACCTTAAAATTTGTGAAACAACTGCAATACTCTGATGATGTGTTTGATAAAAACAAGAGCATAGACATCAAATCTTATGATGACATGGAGTGAAATTTAGAAGGGACAATTAGGCTACTCGTTTAGATAGGACCAACAATAATAGAAACTACATGTCAAGTACTGGATCTCGAGCTTCCATACAACCTTCTATTGGGTCAACCATGGATCCACGCTCTCAAAGAAGTCCCATCTACATTCCATCAATGCCTTAAATTTCCTTATGACAATAAGGAAGTTACCATATATGCCAACCATGAACCTTTCCATTACTATGCCAAATTGGAGGAGAAGTACAAAAAGATCCAAAAAATACCCAACAATGATATATATTTCCACTCCTTATATGTTGAACCGTCATCACTATCTTCCTCCTCCATTGCAACTCCATCAACCGAATCCCAAAAATCTGATGTAAAAATCCAAGTGCTTGACAAAGGCTGCGTGGAGTATCATTTCAACCAATCCTTTTGTATTGGGATGCTACCTCCAACACCTAAAACTTATCATACATGTTCAAGTTGTAATAATGACAGTCAAACCCACCATTTTCACTAAGTGGGGAGACATGAAAGATGAGGAAGTGTGCAAAGAAGACCTATCTTCCTGGATCTACAAAGAAGAAGGATGGGAGACACCACTACCTCCACTTCCTATTGATTAGAGCAGTAAAGAGTACCAAATAGTAAAAAAACATGGGATTCATTGGACAAGGTGGCCTTGGCCTACATGGACAAGGTAGAAGAGAACCAATCATCATAGAATGATGCCCAAAGAATCTTGGATTGGGTTATGGTACATCTATCATGATTACCCCAAATATTGAAAACACCTCTTATGAGGAAGGAGCTACTTCTACCACTGTTGAGACATAGGATACTTGTGAACATCTAGACAATTATTTGTATATCCAAAACATGTTTTAAAACCCCAACACAAATATCCTCAACATCTGACAATGACCATATCCAGACGAATTCCCAAAAATACGAATGGGATTCCTATGACTCTAGTGAATATAACATAAATACCTTATGGAGCCTTGAAAAAACCAATGTCCCTAACCTAGCTAAAACTTCCATAAGCTTTGTAGATACTCATGACAAAATATCCTTGCATTATTCACAATTGATAGATTGGGACCAACAACATCATACATTTGTTTTGGACACATTCCAAAACGATGAGGCTATTGCAAAGTTCATGGGACTTCAGACCAATATATCATAGGGAGATCATAAAACAGGGTTTGTAATGGAACTAGATAAAGGAGCATATTTTGGAGGGGAGATTGTGTCTTCCAGTTGCAAAATAAACTACAAAATTTAAAAATAAAAAAGAGATCCCCTAAGGAAAACCACAATGTGGCTTTATCAGATCAGGAAAAGAGAAAAACAAAGGATGCATTTGAGGGTGAAAACCTCTCTGAGGCACCTGAAGATGGAGCATTCAATCTCCCCACCATAGAATATCAAGAGAAATCAACACTCCTAGTTGAAGACGTTGAACCTATCAATGTCAACATAGCAAAAACACCCAAAATCACATATCATGCAACATCACTTGATCCTAAAGAAAAGGTGAAATTCTCAACATTTACCAATGAAAGAAAAATAAAATTTGAATGGAAATATGCAAACATGCTAGGGCTAGATCTAGCATTAGTTGTACATCACCTAGTAGTATTCCCTGAAGCTAAACCCATCAAATAAAAGCTACGAAAGATGCATCCATAGATAGAACTTTTGGTAAAAGTAGAACTTCAAAAAATGTTAGATGTGGGATTCATTAGACCCATCGACTATCCTGAATGGGTATCTAATCTAGTACCAGTATCAAAGCCCATTGGGGGCATAAGGATCTGCATAAACTTCCAGGATCTAAAGAAGGCTTTCCTGAAGGATGAATTCCCTCTACCTAGCATCAACATGATTGTAGGTCTAATTGTTGGGCATGAAATGCTATCACAAATGGATGGATTCTCCAAATACAATCAGATCAAAATATCCCTTGAGGATCAACATAAAAAAACTTTCACTTGTGCATGGGGAACCTTTTGTTGGAACGTCATGCCATTCGGTCTAAAGAATGTAGGGGAAATCTATCAATGAATAATGACCATAATTTTTCATGATATGTTGCATACCACTATGGAGGATTATGTGGATGACATAATAGAAAAATCCATCAAAAGAGAAAATCATTTGGACAACCTAGCAAAAGTATTTGATAGGATAGAACAATACAACTTGTGTCTCAACCCAAAGAAGTGTATATTAGACGTGACTTCTAGAAAACTATTGGGTTACATAGTATGAAGAAGAGGCATCGAGGTAGATACCACCAAAGTAAAAGCTATATTAGAAATGCCTCCTTCAAAAATATTGAAGCAGCTGAGAAGTCTACAAGGTAAGCTATAGTCTATCAGGAGATTCATTGCACAGTTGGTAGACAAGTGGTATCCATTCGCCCATTTGTTAGACAAATATATAACATTCAAATGGGATGGAAGATGTGATTGGGATTTCCAATAGCTCAAGGATTATTTTCCCACTCCTCTAGTATTAATGCCACCAATTCAAGATAAGGTAATGATCCTATATGTATCTATAACACAAACAACGTTAGGAGCTCTGTTAGCACGACTGGATGATAATAACAAGGAAAGAGCGGTCTATTAAATCAACCAAACTAGTGGGATATGAATTGAACTATTCACGCATATAAAGAGTGTGTCTATTTGTCATATTTATGGCACAAAAGCTGAGACACTACATCTTAAATAGACAAGTAAATTTGATATCAAAAGTAGATCCCCTAAAGTATTTATTGGCAAAAGTAGTTCTAACAGGGAGGATCACTAAGTGGGTAATGATACTTAGCGAGTTCAACATAGAGTACATTAACATAAAAGCTATGAAAGGAAAAATCATATCAGATCAATTAGCAAATGCACTGATGGAAGATCATCATCCTCTAACAATGGAATTTCCAGATGAAAGCATACTTATGACTGATTAGTCTAGTCGTTGGACCTTGTACTTTGATAGGTCCCACACTCAACATAGCTCAAAGCTGGTATATTATTTATCACACCATAGGGAGATAATATACCTAAGACTTATAGGATTTATTTTCCATGTACCAATAACATTTTTTTGAATATGCAACGCTAATCATAGGACTGAAGATGGTCGTAGAATGGGGGATAAAGGAACTACAAGTTTATGGAGACTCTCAACTAGTCATCAAGCAGGTAAACAATGAATATTAAATAAAATATGACAAAATAATTCCATATAAAAGAATGGTGGATAATTTAAAATAGTACTTTGTCATCATCACCTTTGAATAGGTTCCCAAGATCAACAATAGAGCAGCTGATGCTATGGCAACAATAGGTCACTCCTCGACATTCCATAAAAAAATCCCAAATATGAATTCCTTATGGAGCAACTCATTATACTGACATTCAATATCCCAGAATCAAAACTTGTTTGTGATGTTGTTGGTCCTAACTCACCTTGGTATCAAGATACATTTGAATTTATCCAACATGGTATCATACCTCCTGACTTAACGACAAACCAAAAGAAAAATTTTGTTCGTAGAACATCCCGATTCACCATCTTAGGAGACACCCTATATAGACAAAGTCTAAACGGGACATTACTTCGATGTCTTAACATGGAAGAAGCGCAAACTGCTTTACAAGAAGTGCATGAAGGTATTTGTGGGTCTTACTCTAGTGGACCTAATCTAGTAAAGAAATTGCTAAGAACAAGGTATTATTAGCCCTCAATGGAACTAGAATTCATCCATTTCTCAAGAAGATGCTACCAATGTCAACAACACAGTGACCTTGTTCATGCACCATCACAAGAACTAAGACCTATAACATCACCATGGCCTTTATCATAGTGGGGACTAGACTTGATAGTTAAGATATCTCCCACTTCATCCAATGGGCACAAGTTCATTATCACTACAACTGAATACTTCAAAAAGTGGATAGAAGCAATTCCATTAACTTAAATCACAGGGAAATATATATCCAAGTTCATCTTGAATTAACTGATGTGTCAATATGGAATTCCCCAACTATCAGAAAAAATAATGAAACCCCATTCAAGAACCAAGATGTCTGTGAGCTTTGTTCCAAGTTTTCTATCCAACACTGATTCTCAATGCCCTACTATCCCCAAGGAAATGCTCAAGCTGAAGTTTCCAATAAAACCATTCTGAAACTACTTAAAAATATGGTTAATGACGTTGGCCATGATTGGTACTTGTAGCTAAATCCAACCTTATGGGCTTACCGAACTAGCATTCACACACCTATAGGTGCCACACCTTTTTCCTTGGTCTACAAATCTGAAGCAATCTTACCTATTGAAGTTGAAATCCACTCACTATGAGTATCCCTAAAAGGCATGGTCAACAATGAGGAATATTGGGTGTCCAAATTCAATGAGTTGGAACTCCTAGATGAAAGGAATTTGAACACATTAAACCATCTCTAGGTTTATCAGAATCAACTCAAACGAAGCTACAACAAAAAGATAAAGAAAAAAAACTTTCAAGTTGGTGACCTAGTGCTGAAAGAGAATAAAAAATCCAACTAAATTAGGATGGGAATTGGAAGTTTGAACCAAACTGGTTAGGTCCTTTCATCATAACAAAAAGCTATGGCTCAGGGGTATATCACTTGGCTACTCCGGAAGGGGAACCTTTAGCTGAACCTTTGAATAACAGTCATCTCAAAAAGTTTTTTACCTGAGCATATCAGAGTATCTTAGGCATAAAAGATAAAAAAGCAAAAAATCAAAAGCAAGAAAAATAGTAAAGAGAAATAAAACATCCTTTAAGTGAAAACCACCTTGTGGTGCTTCTAGGACTAGTACCATAGTGAAAACCTAGTAAACATGTGCTAAATTTGAATAAGACTTGCATCTTTATCTATTAGCACTATCTAAAGAATCCACCCCATCCATCCCATAATAAAACATGCAAACCAACCATGGCTTGATGACTGATCAAGTGTTGAACCGTGTTGCACCAACAAAATACCTCTCCCCTAATAAAGGTAATTGTGTCTTGAATTGGGGGAAACTTCCCAAATCTGGTAGCAAATTACATCCTTGTAAATCCCATCACGGTAAAAAAATATCAAAATAAAAAACATATAAAAAAACAAACAAAATCAAAACAAAGTCAAAACATCAAAATATCAAAAACATTTTCTGCTTTGAGTCAACACCAGTTGAACTACGTGGTCTCTGCACATGTATAACGTATGCAAGGCTAATATTTCATCAACCCTCAAGGACCTAGGTTAGTCCCCTTAGATGTCCAACATAATCTTTTAACTTAGTCAAAAATCCAAAAAAACATTTGAAAAATCAGAAAAAGACAAAAAATACTCTTATCAAACATGCGAACTACGAGCCTCTATGTGTATAACGTAGGAAATTCCATCATCGATGAACCTCCAAAGCCCTAGGTTAGTCCCCCAAAACAAAACAAAACATTCAAATATCTTATCAAAATTCAAAAATAACGTTCACAAAAATTAGAAAACTCCAAAAATAGTGTCACTCAATATAGTCAAACTATGATGTCTCTGCATTCATCACGTAGGCAAAGTTAATCTTAGATCAGCCCCTAAGGCACTAGGTCGGTCTCTTTAGGTCCCCCTATTTGTTTCTAAATTTCTCAAAAACAACATCAAATAATCAGAAATTTACAAAAGGTTCTATCTCCATTGTCGCTTATCCACAATAAACTTCCCATTCACAATAAACAATCATCACCTTCAACTTTTGACAAAGCAATCAACAAGAAGAACAAACATTAAAATTAAAAATTCCAAAGTGAAGATTGAAACGATTAGATCACTATCAAGATAAAACAATGCCTAAATATATACTACCATACTTATTTGAAAATCATTATCAACAATCCTAAAACACAAGTCTTAATGGATACAACATTCCTACAATAGACATCGTCAATGGATTTCACCATGAAACATCAAAACAACTATGGCAAGTGATACTGTAACATTGCTTATCTTTTTATGGTCTTATCTTTTTTTGATTTATCTTAATACCACATTCCCAAGATCTCTCAAGGATGTACATAAGGATTTAGAAAAGAAGGAATGAGGGCATTAACTGTCGATTTATGTTTATTTTGTATGTTAGATTCTTTTGTGATACCACTACGGTGAATACTTTCTTTTCTTTTGTGTATGGAAGTTGTTTTGAGGCAATTCATGTAGTAGTTGCATGTTAGGTACTGCATACCTCTCTGTGTAACTAGTTTGAAAGGTTTTGACACAACTCAACCATACACTTGAATATGGTTTCTATATGTTTGGTGTGAGCAAGAATATTCTTTATGTGTTGAGTCAAAGTCCATGCAATGGATACAAAGTCACCTTGATTATTAATACCCTAGTGCATCATGTCTATTTGCTACATCAAAAAGGATTGCTAAAAAAATATGAAGCCTCTATGAAAGCAAAAGAAAAAATCATCAATAACTAACAAAATCAAATTTCTATCCATCTCTAGATCATCAAACACTTCTTCTAACTAACAACTCCATCCTACATCATAGTATCATTAGTACCACATACATCATGTATCCACAAAATTCATTAGTACATATCATGACCATAATAAATCGATAAACATCATCCATAATATATCATCATTCATTGCATAGATATATAAATCATACATCTATATCATATGCATACACCATAAAAGAACAAAAGCATGAGCATATAGTTATAAACCATTCATCCAGACATCTCATATATATATTGCATCAGAAAAATACAAAAGCATAATAAAAAAATATAAATATCCATGATCATTCATAAGCATCTCATAACACATCATAAAGTCAAATCGAAACATGATATATCATATATAATCAAAGATGGATAATGTCATCATCAAATGTCATGTGTGATACAACATCAAAGGAGATCAAAATGAATACATATATATGAGGCCTTAGTAGGGCCGTTGAATATATATACAAAAATATGTCTACATAAGTATCTGATACAATACATGTAAAAGATCATAAATAAAGTCAACCCTGCTAACCATCCCTCAAGGGAGATCTAGGATGATGTTGGCTATGATGTAGAGAGGGTTGTGGAACAACTAGAGGCTGCTCAAGTTGATTGACAAACTGACCACCAAATTCTGCACCTGTCTGGGTACTAGGCTCCCCAAAAGGAGGTTGTCTTTGTGCTCTCAAAATAAAGGCCTCATAGAGCATCTGATAATATGTTCATTTTTTTAATAGCTGATCTAGCTCGACCTAGTACTGAGTGAGGGGAATAAAAGAAGCTAGTGATATCTCAGTTGTAAGAATGTGCTACCTTTACAACCAACTCCTGTCTCAATGAGTCTCTCTCCTAACGGAGAGTGTCCCTCTCTACCCTGAATGTGTGTCTCTCTCTAACCACAGTCAAATCCTATGCCTCAATAGCCTATCACCACATAACCTTAGCATCCTGCTCTTCTCTAACTGCATCTCTATCTACTATCATCTACATTAGCTGAGCTACCAAATCCCCTTGTGGGGGAGGAGCTTGAGGAGCCTATGGTCTCTGCTATTATTGCTAATCAAGCTGCTAATCTTGTCGACCCTATACATGCCACAACTGCTCGTGAGCAATCCTTTGTCACTGCTGATCCTGTCAACACCCAATATAACCTCCCCTACAAACTCCTAGAACTAGACCTCCAAGAGGCATAGTCAATCTCAAAGGCTTATAGTAGGCCCACCAATCGTCAAAATCACGTTTCATCCCAAGATATATGGGAACAACTTCCCAACCCCGTGGAAAGGATCCCAATGCTCTGAATGTTGCAACTATCATGCCAGAGTCTGCATAAGCCCCCCAAGTGGACTCCTCCCATGTAGTGCGTCCAAAAATGGCAATATAATCATTGGTAGGCCAAGTCTAGCACTTGCCAAACTATCTTAGTACTCCATCCAGTAAATATATCTCAAGCAAGAGATCTAAGTGGCCAATCAAGAAATGGGTCTATGTGTAGTAGGCCAACTGATCTTGGTCATCTAGCCATGCCTTGCAATCCCTGTATGGCCGTCATATAAAGTATATCACATCATAAAAAACTACCCTCTAGTAAGACAATCTACCAGGCTAAGTATAATGAAGATATTCATGATACTAATAAGCATAGGGATCATGAGAATCCCTATCCTGCATCCCCTCTAGTTGAGTAATCACAATCCTCTCCCAAGCCCAAAAATGCAATAAACTAGCTCTGACAAATATACTACTACTAGCTCTATAAACAACCTCATGCATATCTCTATAAAGATGGGCCAACACACACTAACCCCAAGCATACACTATGGCATCCTCCATCATCTGCTCGATAACAATACCCCAACCAATAGGGAACCCCTTAGCCCTCCTATCAAGCATCAGAGTTCTAGTGATAATACCTACCAAGATGGGAACCACAGGATCAACACCATCACAAAGGGACCCCAAATCAATCTCATAATCGATGACCTACAACTGCTCCACACCCAGTAGTCTCTACATCACTAAGGTACCCTGTCTAACATCATATGTAATAAGCTCATGATGAATGGGGATCCTGAGAATCCTCCAAACATCCTCCAAGGTCACAATGCACTCTCTAGTGGGAAAATGAAACGAAGAGGTCTCAGAATGCCACCTATCCATCAAAGCAGTCATCATGGCTCAATAAGCCCTAAGCAACAACAAGTGAGTGATATAACACAAACCCACGACATCTAGAAATTCTCTCTATGTATCATCAAAATATGTCAACCCATCCATCAACTGAGGATATCGCTCTTGCATAGACAAAGGCTTAAGGATAGCTTGCAACCATTCAACACACAGTGTCAAGATTTTCGAGAACTTCAAACTAAAACTAAACATTGTAAATAAGTTGTTTTGAAGCAAAAGAAAACCTTTTCTAGGAAATAGCACCAATATTTTGCAATAGTGCACATGTTTGGCAATAGTGCTAATATTTGGCAATAGTGCCAATATTTTTCAACAGCACCAAAAATTTGCAATAGTGCTAATATTTGGAAATAGCGCCAATATTTTGCAAAAGCGCCAAAAAATTTCAATAGCACACATGTTTTTGCAATAGCGCCACTATTTATCAATAGCGACTATTCTTGGAAAAAGTGACCTTATTAAAAGGTCAATAACGCTAAAATCAGCCAAAAGTGAAAATTTTCCAAAATGTTCGCTATTTCCTAAAAAAGTGTTCAAACATTAATTACAAAGACGAAAGTGAAAATTAAAGACATACGTAATGAAGCCTCTGCACCAGTTGGCCATTGGTATACTCTAACTACCTCTGCCCTATGTGGAACTCCTAGAACTCAAGGCATCGTGAACCATCGTTTGTAGAAGAAAATCTCATGAAAACTCTAGAGGTAAGAAATTTTCAAATCAAGGAGTGCAAATGAGAGGTAATTTCAACCTAATTTACCATTTAAACCCCCCTAAACCCTAATTTTGTACCTTGGAAACCCTCATAGATTAAAATTAGGGGCACCTTGGAACATCTAACCCATAAATGAAGGCCATATAGCCTAAATTGTTGTTCTTTATGCATCTGAACTAAAATGAAACCTTGTTGCGAACCCGACCCAAAAAATATTTTTTTCCTGGCCAACCTCTCGAGGGGACAACCTAGCATTATATTATCCTTCCACTGACCATCAGGGAATAGTGAGGCATATAATTTTTTTTTAATTATGATCTTAACATTAAATTCTTTGAAACAAAGCAACCAATACTTTGTCTCAAAGAGGGGCAAAATGTAGACATGTAAAAATGACCTAACACGTATCACACATCCTGAATGAAATTTTTTCATCATCAACATCATTATCATTAATATCACTGAATTTCATATCATTTACATCAAAAACCATATTTTCCTCTATTAATTAAATAATCTTTAAATTATTTTTAAATAATTCACTATTTCATCATTTATTTAACTTTATTCCTCTTGATTAATTAAATAACACAAATTTAATTATGTCACTAATATACCCTATTCTCCTAAATCAATTAAATTGTTATCACTTAATATTTTAATTAAATCCCTTTCTCCTTTCTAAACTTGAATAATTAAAGTAATTATTCAACATCATTCAAAAAGGTCAACAAACAAATACAATTTTATTTGTTAAAGTAAAAAATGACTTGCACGTTCAACTCAAAATATTAATTTATTATCCTCACCCTCCTTTTGTGATTGAGCAAATCACAACCACTGATTTCTCACTCTAAACACTTGACTAACTCATCTATTCTTCAATCCCACTAACCACTCAACCCTATTCTTCAATCCCACTAACCACTCAACCCGATTCTTCAATCCCACTAACTACTCAACTTGATTTCCTCAATCACATAGATTATGCAATCTAAAACCATTAATTATTTCAATCAATTTCCTCTCAATGGTTCTCAATAGTTGATCGGGATCTTTTACTACGAAATATTGACCGTTCATATCAAAACAACACTCTTCTACCCTCTCACAAATCATCTAGAATTTACATAGCGAAGTGCTGAGCACTTGATTCTTGAGCATATTGAGAATTGTTACCCTCTTTTTCTAGATCACCACTATCAACACGATTCAAAGCTTTTACAACATCAACAATAGAGGATTTGTATTGAAACGAGCAATCTGACATCCAAACATCAGTACAAATACAACTTCAACATGGTATGGTAAGATTTGTTTGTTTTGAATTCTCTTACTTATTTATTTGGTTGAATTCAGGGCTTACATTTTGCATTTCATGAGTATGGTTGGAAAATAATCTTGTTTTGAATTAATTTAGTTTGATTCATTTGCTTTCTTTCCTATTTATTTATTCCCCCCTTACGACAGTAACTAGGAGGAAATATTTATGTTATTGATTTTACCTTATCTAGCTCTACTTTGATACCATGTATAGAAATGACGGGCACTAAGAGCTTGCTTGATGTAACCCCAAAGACATATTTCTTGGGATTTAATATGACCTTATACTCTTTGAGCCTTTGGAAGATATGATGCAAGATGATTGGGTGATCTTCTTCGAGTTTTGATTTTCTTGAGATATCATCAACACAATCTTCAACAATATCATATAGCATATCATGGAATATCATAGTCATGGCTCTCTGATATGTGGTACCAACATTTGTTAGGCCAACTGACATGAATCTAGATGTAATAGAGTGTTCCCAAATGGATGATGAAGGTTGTCTCATGTTGGTATTCTAGTGTTATATGAATTTTTTCATACCTTAAAAATCCATCCATAAGAGATAACATCTCATGGCCAATTGTCTGGTATACTATCATGACTATATTAAAAAGTGGAAAATTATTCTTGGGGTAAGCTTTATTAATATCCCAAATTTTGTACACACCGTTATTCATTTGGCTTTATCTTTTACTTGGACGACATTAGATACCCACTCTAGATAGTCAACAAGATGAATGAATCTAATGTGTAGCAATTTATAAATTTCATATTTCTAGGAGGGACACCTTAGGATGCATTTATCTTAGCTTTTGATGAAATGGTTTGGAATTGGGTCAGACCACAAGGTGGTGAATGATCGAGGATGGGTTCAATCTAGTAATGTCAATATAAGACCAAACAAATACATTTGGATAATCTCTAAAGTACCATGGAAATGTTTGTTTTCAACTTAGGATCTAAAGAAACTACTATATGTTTCAACTTAGGTGCCTCCTCTGTACGTAGATTTAGTATATAGCTTCATCAAAAAGGAGGGGTGATACATATTAAAGTGGGGTAGGAGTTGATGGAAATTGAAGCTCATTATCAAATGATATATTTTTATGGCTCCTATAAAAGATCTACTTGTTCTCCAAAATATTTAGATGATCTCAATAGAATTTGGAAGCCTTGTTTATGATCTTCTGGTGGAATGTGGTTATGAGATTACATAAGCTCTATGATGCCCTCGTTATTTTTATATGTATCCCCATAGATCCTAGAAATCACCTGCAACCAAAATTCCTATTGTAGAGTCTAAACTAATGTTTTGTGAACTTGGTAGAACCTATATAATTTAGAGGTATATCTAGTTGAACAATCCACTCAACATTGCAAAGACTACATTAAAATGTTAACCCAAGGTTTGTAAAATTATGATGGTGTTGTATTGTATTTTCCTTCAAAGACTAAAGGCTATCTAGGTTATCCTATTCAAGATGTTCTACTTGTTGGAAATTTATAGAATTGTATAGTAGTGAAAGAAATAAACTAGCACTAATGGATACAGGTTCCTACAACTTAACCTGTAATTGAACTACTACCCATAAAGAATTATTGGACCAACTCAAAACTACTCAAATTGGTAACTAAACTTATTCTAACCTCTAGAGTACTACAGATTAACCAAATACATGCATGTTCTTGAGCGTTTATTACTGATAATAAGGATCTACTCTAGATTGCATGAAATCTATGAAACAATGATGAATAGAAATAACTATTTAAATAAAAATAGCAGCTATAAATGAGATGAAGAACAATTACCTTGAATGGTCTGCTCAAGTGGCTATGCTCACTTAACTAGAACCAAACCTAACTATCAGATTGTACACATCCATGTGAAATTGAGCTTCATTCAATACGTTACACAAAAGATTACACAAAATCTTCTTCACAGATTATATTCAATGAAATCATTATAAATACTCATCATGTATGTAGATAACTGAAACTTAAAGCAACTAATAATGAAATACTAAAATCAACTAACTAATCTAAGGACTCAACAACCGACTATATACAAGCACGAGGAATCTTATTCTAAGCAACAACTAACTGCAATCATTAACTTCCACTCCTAGATATTAGAGCATATAGTTAAGATTGAATTATTCAAACTATAATTAAAAAGAAAGAAGAATCCCAATAGAACTGAAACTCTATAAATAAAAATTGCATGTAAAACAAACAAACAGTTATTCAGAATCCTATCAACAAAAGAGTTATTCTTCTCCAATGCTTTATTAACTTGTAATGATGATGCATGTTCAACTCCATCTGGTGTCTTCATACAATAGCTATTGCATTCAACTTAATCTGGAACTTCCCCTGTTTCGTTGTCCCAGTCTCCCTTTTGTTGCGGGTTACAACTTCAGTTGCTATGGGTTACAGTTTCTCCTTGGCTGCAAAAAGGTTAATTCACAAAACATGTGCACAAGGCTAACTGCCATAATTAAAACACAGAGTTCCATACATATTTCATGCATACTCACATATAAACTATGCAATGCTACTGTATTATAACCATATTTCCATTACTATAATTTAGGTCCAAGTCTATATAATAAGTATGAAAAGATAGCATAATATAGAAGTATTGTATGAAAAGTATATCTTAAAGTGTCTAAAAGTATGCATAAAAGCAACATAAAATAGGCTAATAAAAGAACCCATCATTCCCCCCAACTATACTTGTGCTTGTCCTCAAGAAAAACACTAGGGGTACAAATTATATTGCAAGGTGATCTTCCTAAGTTCCATAACAACATCAACTCCCTTGATCTGTTTCAAGTAAAAACTTCTATAAGCTACAAGTTGCCTCATGCTAGTATTCCTAGCTCTCTCACATTCCTCACCTTTCTCCCTAGTCCAATATGGAACTAGATAGAGTAGCATAGGTGGGTGAAATGTGAGTGGTACCCAATAAATTCCTATGTCAACGCCAATTGTCATGTACCTGTGTACCCTTTCAAGCATGGTGGTGAAATTATACATGGAATGAGGTTCCTTTGTTTGCAATTTTTGGGTCAAGCTGTTCTATCTTCTTTGCATTAAACTATAACATTGCTGACCCAAACCTACAACTAATGTTTTCATTCTTTTGTAATCTGTTGTCTTTAGTTTCATAATTTTCTTGCCTACACCTTTATGATCAAATATTTTTAACCTTTCATCTATAACTACATCAAAGTTTTTAGATTCTTTCCTTATGGGGAGAGCAATTGATTTCTCCCTCTCCTCATATTCTTCCATTATTTCTCCCCTAAGTTGTTCTTTTTTGTAATAAGATGCTAGTGCCCTTACCTGGAGATCTCCTATAAACATAAGAGGATTTCATTTTGTTTCATCCGACACCACATAATTGTGTAAATAGTATTCAAACAATTGATCTTGCTCCTCAAGTGTAGAATCAGCAAAAACATTAAGAAACTCAAAAATTCTGCTCATCCCAACTGATTGATTACTAATTATCCTACTAAACTGAAAAACTCAGAGATCTTTCTTATAGAAATAATGCATATGTCCTTACTGGAGGTCTACATCTTATGTTCTATGCAAATTTTTCTACCACTTCTTCCAACCTAAATGCTGATTTCCTTAATTCCATATCTTTCTTATCCAACTCTTTAGCATGTTCTTCAATCAAAATTTCTTTTTCTTACTTCCACTTTTCCTTTTCTTATGCAAACTCATCAGTCACCCTCCATGACTGATAACCAAGTGACAAGGTTGTATGGTGAATTTTATTTCTTATGGGAGGAGGTATTTGATTTGGTATTGATAGTTCTCCATCCCCTATCTTAGTTATGGCCAATTGTTCCAAAAAATCAAGTTTAGTACCATGGGCATATTTTTGCAATTTTTCCTCCATTTCCTATATTTTTTTTTCCCTTTCCTCATCCTTATTTTCATAGCTCTATAATAAGTCTTCCAAATGTTTGATTTTTTCCAATGCTTCTTGGAGCTCCTTCCTAAAATTTCTTTCTTCTATACATTTCCTCTATTTTCATGAATTGCTCATTACCTCCCCCTTCATAGTCTTCATAGGTAGAACTATCTAGGGTTTTCTTTTGTGTTTTCTTAGTAGAAAACACATCTTCTAATTCCAAATCAGAAATGGTAGAAACATATCTCTTCCTTTTCACAGGTGTATTTATATTACCAGGGATATCTCCCTTCCCTTCAGATTTTGTCTCTACTAACATGCCATCTTCCTCCTATTGTTCTTTTCTCTTTTCCTCTTCATTAGGTTTCTCTACATTTCCCCTCATGACACCTTGTTTCTTTAATTTTCCTGAATGTCTAGGTGTAGGTGTCTCCTTCTTAACATCATTCTTCTCATTTTGAACATCCTTCTTCTTCTTTTGAACATCCTTCTTCTTTTATATTTTAGAAGGTGTGGATGATGTGGATGTACTGCCTCTTTTTCTCTTTAGTTTTTGTGATTTTGAAGAAGATGGAATTTCTTTAATTACTGTTGACCTAGACTCTAGATCATTATGCTCCTCATACTTACCTTGGCTATGGGTAGGTGAAGTCGTAGGTGAGACATGAGGAATTTCTCTTATAGGTTCATCTTGGGGCTCTACAATCTCAGGTACCATAGTGCATCTAGTAAACTATTAATATCTTCACACTTCTTAAAATATTCCAAGTCTACTTGTGGGTATTGAATCCTCAAACTTATTTTTACCAATAAAGAAATCAAACAGTGGTGTGATAGGGTAGTGTCACTTTGTTTCCTTTGATACTCTGATGCCATTATTTTCAACATATTATAAAGAAAAATTGGCACATTTACCAGCCTATTGTGTCGAAGGTGACTAAGCAATTTAAAATATATTGTATACAAAATATTTTTCCTACCATCATAGGTAATATATCTAACAATGTAGGAATTGCAATTAGCTCAAAACCATGGAAGAGCGAGCCTCTTTTTACCTTGTGAAGACAATTCTAATTTATTTCCTCATTCATAAAATTCCTCTTTGGTTGCAACTTCGTCTGCACGTACTAAAAACTCTGCTCCAATTCTAGATAACCCAGAAACTTGTGCTAGGGTGACCTTAGATGCATCCATTGATAGTCCTTTCACCATTGATTCATCATGTTCTAGTGTGGCTGCAAACCTTCTTGCTATATCATTGTCGAATTCTATTAGTTTCAAGAAATAATCAAGCCAACAATCTCTAGTAAAAATAGGTAAGACCATTGCATCTTCCAGTATTTGCTTGTGAGCTGACGACTCTCTCCTGATAACATCGCCCCCCATTATGAATTTATTTTCTTTGCTCAATGTGTTTAACCTTGAAAATTTAGCTTAATTCCACTCCACCACCTTCAAAACCCTTCTGCTTTCCGATGTTTCTTCATGCACTTTCACGATCATACCATAATTGCAACTCCCCTTCTTAGTATCAACTTAATTTGAGCTCACAAATAGGTTTAGGGTTTGACTCTAGGTTGGACTTAGCTCAAGTTCATAGGATTGGGATTTGGAAATTGGAAGTATCAGAAAAAAAAAGTAGATACAATTTTAGGAGGGTTTTGTATGTCATATCTATCTATTACATTTGTTTTACGTGGCCGAATTTCAAAAAACTGGCTGATTTGTACCCTCCACCCAACTTATTATTTGAAGTGACCTCACTTCAACTTATGATTGGGAAGGGTATGATTAGAAAGCATGGAAATTAATGGTATGAATATTTCACATGCATAATTTAATATGAAAGACATAATGAAAGCTTACAGAAATCTATGGTAATTATGATAACATACCTTGTGTACTTGGCAGAAAAGACTAATTGATCGTCACATGTGTAAACTGAATAGCATGTATTTTTGCAACATGATCCATTCTAAATGTTGAAAACTATTATGCTACAAGTCCCTACTGCAATAGGACCCTTCTGAATGTATAATAAAAATAGGCCCCTCTAGAGAAAATATAAACATCATTATAATCGTGTTGTGTGTGCTTGTGAGGTATAATAAGAAATTAATCCCGAGTGATCTTAAGGATTGATCTGTGTAGCTCAATCACTAGGCCACCTAAAGTACTCGGTATGTCATGTGCTACTAAGATATCACTTTGGGTTTCTAAACTTGTATCTGGATCACTGTGAGCACCATATTATGGAAATAGGGAGAAAATAAAATTTTATTTTTGTACTGATTTCTTATATAGCTTCAATCTGTGACCATTAACTAGAAGAGAGAATCCGACTGCATCTATGGTGTGCAACTTGACTGCTCCATTAGGATAGACTTGACTTATTTCATAGGGTCCCAACCACCTGAATTAGAGTTTTCCCTTGAAATATTTGTACCCTAAATCATCTAACAATACCTAGTCCCCTACATTAAACTCCTTTGTTTTGATATACTGGTCATACCACTTCATCCTTTGCTATTGTGCTACCTCAGTATGATGGGTTGCCTCCATCCTAATTTCATCCAATCCATTTAAGTTATGTAACCTCTCCTTTTGATTTGATGTTAGATCCATTTCTAGTTCCATTGTTGTCCTTAATGTCTTATATTCAAACTCAATTAGAAGGACTATTGTTTTACCATACACTAGCTCATAGGGTGTAAAACTAGTTGTTGTCTTCCAGGTTGTTCTATATGCCCATACTGCTTCTGGTAACCTTGCAACCCAATCTTTCCTATGTAATTGCACTATCTTGGTGAGAATACTTTTAATTTCTCTATTAGTAACCTCTATCTAACCATTGACCTGAGGGTGGTAAGGTGTTGAATTCTTGTGCCTAATTTGGTATTCTTCAACCAGTTTGGTGATGAGGTCTAAAGTAAAATATGGACCCTGATCAATGATTATTTCCCTAGGTAATCCATACCTAGTAAAAATGTCCTCATACAAGAATTTAGCCACATTTCCATATGAGGAAAACTATAAGGCCTTTACTTCTACCCACTCAGTCAAGTAATCAGTGCAAAAAAGAATGCATTCCTTGTTGTTGGAAGTAAGTGAGATTGGTTCAATAATGTTTAAAGCCCATTCTTCAAAGGGAGCTATTGTTAATTGAGGTTGTAATGGAATTTCATCACTCTTGGTTGGATTACCCATTCTTTGACACCTATCACAACTCCTTGTGTATTTAACATAATCCTTGTGCAAATTTGGCCAATAATAACTAGTTGTGAGGATCTTAAATGTTGTTCTTTTTGCTGCAAAATGACCTCCATATGGCTCATCATGGCAAGCCTTCATGATATCAAAGATGTCATCTTACCTTATGCACCTTCTCATGATGTTGTTTGGGCCAGTGTAAAACAAATAACCTAATATCCAAGAGTATGGAAAACACTTGTGTACCAACTGCCTATTTTCCTCTAGAGAAAAGTGTGGTGGAATATGACCTGTTAATAAATAATTTGCAATTTCAGCATACCAGGGTACATATACATTAAGAGAAAACAAGTGTTCATCTAGAAATGAATCATCCACTACACCTTTAGTTGATTGTGTTGGCAATCTTGACAGAAAATCTGCCACTTCATTAGCCTTACCAGGTTTATCCACTATTGTAATATCAAACTCTTGTCAGAGTAGCCACCTTACTGTATAGAAGTGAATTTTCACCCCTTATGCAAATTCCCCTTTCACACACCCTCACCTTAGAAAATCAAATCCAAAGGCAAAATTCCACATCACCCAACTACCTTCCATCCACTTGGCATCTGTCTATTGTGTTGGTGGGAGAATATTTGTTAGGGACACATGCGCGGTGCATGGACATTTGTGAGGTGTGTTGTCATCCCTGACAGATTCCTACGTCTAAAGTTGGCAGAGGTGTTGCACTCCCGATTGGGGATGAATTGTAACGTCCCTCTTCAACCAACTGACCCGAAAATGCCTTATTCTTCCTCATTCTTCCTTCAAATTCATCCATTCTCACTCCATTTTGATCTTTACACACATTCTTAAGCCATCTCTTAGCATTTCCAGCATTCACTTCATTCTCAAGTAGCACTTCAACACTCCATTGCAGCAGCAACACTCTATGGAATCCACATAGCAAGTGTGAAGCAAGCCATAGAAGCATGGGCTTGGAGTCTTGCGAGACCTCTCTTCATCATAGTTGCGGCTGTGGTGACTTCACCAAGTCCATATTCTCCTTCATTGGCTAGTGAGCTTTTGGGTGGAGGTGGTAATGTTTCACTCCTCTCCTTTGTAATTTGGTTGAGTAGCATTGTATTGTTTTGTAGTGTGTATTGCTCTATGTTTCTTTCCTTTATTGCATATTCTACTTCATTGCTTTCTGGCTGTCTGTGGAGATGGAAACACCAAAACGGGGGTCTGACTGAGGCAGGCCCCTATACAACCCCAATAATTTTCCCCTTCTTGTCTTTGTAGGTGAATGTACATGAGGAGCTAGCTGGTGAACAGGATTTTTTGTGAGATCATCTTCATCACCCTAGCTTTCATTTATTTGCTTTATCATCTTCGTCTCTATTTCTCATACTTTATCATTCTATTTTTTTCTTATCAAGACCAACTAGCTAGGCCATTAGTTTTTGATCAGTTTGTATTGTGTTTACTATTTTTTGACTGTACATATGCCATCATGCCTGAGAGACGCTAGCACGCCGCGCTATCATCCCAGAACCGCACTGCTATCCTCAGATAGAGAGTTGTTTGAGACACAGTATCAACTCCATAAAACCAACTCGCCTAGCCCAAACCTAAGTTCAAGATCTATAAGGTGGTAGAAGTATGTTATAGTTCTCATCATTCTTGATCCTTACCCTAAGGCATCTTTTAGAGTGAGGTAAGTTAGGGCAGCCCTCCGCTCTCGGTTCTCTATGACTTGGAGCCTTGACATGGTTGGTCCCCCTCTCTTACATTTTTGGTGAACCCTAAATGAACCATTTTGGTTCCATTTATCAGTACTAAAAGCTCCTTTCCTCGTGTTCTAGGAGTGTTGTAGGTGTGAGCATTGTGGGGCCTTTTTCCTTGCAACCCAACCTGCGACCCCTAGTAGACATAGTTGGAAGGTTTTGTAATTGTTATGTAATGAAACCTTAATTGGGTCACTATCCTATTTTGAAACCTTTTGGGGGCTTTGTGATAGTATCATTTAGTGTACTTGATGGACTCTTTTATGCATCTACCTATCCCCTCTATGTATCCTGCAAGAAGTAGTACATGTATAACGTTCACCTCGCATGATCTATCAATGGGCTTTAATAGAGAACCATCTCCTCTTTATATCCCTATGCGAATCAACAAGAACACTATGGCAGGTGTTCTTGTTGACCCCACGTGTTAGGTAAATATCATAGTTGAGGAGATCAAGTTAATTAAATTCCTGCATAAAGATGGGTATGATGCACCTATGAGCACCATCCATACACATAACAGACTTTTCATACCTCAACTTGGTAGTATCGTTTTGTCAATCCTTGTCGAACCTAAATTCGTAAACCTGTTCTTTGATATAATCTCGGGGTCTGTACTCTTTAGAGTGAAACTGGGTATCCCCTGGTTAGTATCTATGAATGCAGTTCCCTCGGTTGTGCACAAGTGTTTGAAATTTATTCATGAGGGTTTCGTGCATGTGATTCATGACACTGGTTATAGACCATCGATTGCGCATGGCAATTATTCTTTAGATCACTTTTGTCTTGCACATGTTAGTGCTCTCCCACCTAGAAAGGACCTCTTGTATCAAACATATCAAAAGTACAAGAAAGGGTACTTAAGGCCTAGAGTGAGGTACCCTCCATCACCTTATGTTGTTTCGCATAGGGCATGCCTAAAAGCTGACAATGATGCCGCCAAGGGCCATAGAAGGGAAGAAGAGAAGCCTTCTTAAGGTCCCTTTTCTTCCTCTTCCATTGTTCAACTTGATGCTTCCTCTCACCCTACTGGGGCACCATCAGATTTTGTTCCACGCTTGGGAGAGAATCCTATGGTTCCTGCTTGGAGAAAGCCTAAGCATCCCATGTTTGAGCTTCTTGTTCTACCCACGGAGCCTAGTCCCATTCGATATGGTAGAAGAAAAGGTCCCAATGGGGAATCTTCTATGTCTCGACCTCTATGGCCTCCTACTGCTTCTTCTCCCAAAGCAGTAAACATGAAGAGGCCCGTTGTCGAGGCACTAGAGCCGAATCCTCCTATTGTTTCTCAATCTACTCCTCCCATTTAGGAGACTATCCCTCCACCAAAAATGACTATAGTGGATGCCCCTATGGTTGAGAAGGAGCCTTCCATTCCTTCATAGCTCCCAACCTCCAGTTCAAAGAGTTGTAGAAACTGCCTTGCGTGTGAGTGCAAGCATTGACAAAAGGCTCTAGCAACTGAGTAGGCCGCATTGTAGAAGAAGGAAGAGGATATGACTGCCCCTGTACTAGGGCCTCCTATTGTGTCCTCCTCTCTCCTCCCCTCTACTTCCGTTCGATCTAGTTCAGTCACGCTTCTAGCTCCTACTATAAGTATGAATGTGCTTAACCCCAAAAAGGTGCAAGTGTTTATCACTCCTTCGGCGGAGCCACCCCTCTTGATGTCCCTTCTATACATTCTAGTGTTCCCTAAGCCCGTGGATATGTCGAATAATTCAGTGGTATCTACCATGGTTTTCTCCTCCTCTTCTTCCTTTGTGCCTCTCGCCTCGTCTATGGGGAGTTCACATCCCCTAACAAATTCAAAAGTAGAGGTTGGCCCCTCCAACAATGGAGGGCGTAAGAGGATCCCAGCTTCTCCAAAAGGTGGTCCTGTGCTAGCTTGTTTTGTCCTAGTGACGAAGCAAGCCCCGACTTCCCTTGAGTTTTTCACCGCTCTCGAGTCACTTGGTGAGCCTAGCGATGAATCTCGGGTGTCGCCCTCTCCGTCTGTTGAGGTATGACATGGAACTCTTATAAAGTGCATGTTTAACTCTCTGGACAAATTTTTGGCCTTGTCAGTGATCTTCACAAAATCATTGACCATAGCTCCACAAGAGCCTAGTGGAGAAGACATTGTGAGGCCTTATTCCTTAGCCCTTGTTATGAGAGGGTCAGAAGCTCCTCCCCTTAATACTCCACCATTCCAGGCTTATCTTCCATCCCCTTATAATGATCTAGATTTGGAAGCAGACGACCTTTATAATGATCTTTATCTTTAGAGTAGATGTGTGTTGTGATGTGTTCCCCCATGATTGTGCTATGCGTTTCTGGATGACCCTTGTCACCCTTGTTGGTGCTTGGATACAAGAGTGATTTTTGTGTCATGAACATTTTTCTATCTGTATAATCATTCTTCAGTGTTTGTGTTTGACTTTTGGAAAATTGGGGATGATGCAAAGTGTTGGGGGTGTTAGGTCTCAAAAACGCAAGTTTTGAACCTTAAGAGGGTGCTAGTCTCTTAGTACATTTTTGGCTAATGAACGGGACGAATATGGTTGATCACCCCATGCTCTGTAGGCTCTGTTAGACTTAGACGGGCATACCTAAATGATAAGTCAGATTTGAATGTTTAGATATGACCTCTAAGTTGGGTAGTCTTCTCACTATGGCATGCAGGTGTGAAGTAGATGCAAAGCTTACTAACTAGGTCCTATTGAAAGTGTTTGAATGATCAAGAGTGTGAGTTGAATTTGTATAGAAATGTTCTAAAGTTGACTAATTCCTAATATATTGGGTGAATGGAGTCGATGGGTGGATTATGATGATGGAGATAGATTTGTATGATAGGTGGATCTACTCCTCAACTTAACTCTAACTATTGGGAACTTCTAACTATTTGCATCTTGTACAAATGTGCAGGTTAATCAGCTACTGTACTCTTCTTTATAAATCCCAGTGTTATCCCTCCAAATTATTGTGACAACATGAAAGGATTTTTAATTCTTATTTTGAGGGAAACCAATCATAACAACCACTTTCAAAGGATTTTAATCCTTGGCATGAACCAATTTAAGTAAATTATTTGAAAGGGTTTTAATTCACACCAACCAGAAACCAATCAAGGAAACCACACAACAACAACACATGTATCCTGAAAAATTATATGAATTTGAATAACTTAAGAGAACCACTTTGGAGACAACACAACAACATATAAACATGAAAATTAACACAACAGTTGAACACTGGCAATAAATTCACCAATTAAGAACAATCTTCTCCATTATATTGCTTCAAAAGATGTACATTAATAGAAAAAATTTTGAGATATGAAAATGGATGGATGGAATATGCTATACTAATGATCTACTACTACTGGTGGTGATGTTAATGATAATCTTAAAACCAGGCCTTGGTTTCCCTTTTTATATAGGAAGCAACAAGCTTCAGGCATGTTCACAAAAAGGCATGTCCTTTCATAACCTTAACTAATTTTAGCTTTTAAACATAAAGAAATTGATTGAGGAAATAACAACAGATAAAACACTTGCTTCATTATTCATCATAGAGAACTCGTGACCTCTTAGGATCTGGAAAATTTCTCTCCATGATGAAGTGCTTGATCACTTTGCATACCTCAACTCAAACTCACTTCTCCAAAATCGAGGCTCCTTAAGTTCTTGTGATGAACATGTTCATTTCTGATAAGTGTTCAATATAATCTTCCTTGATGTGAGTGTTGATATTTGATAGAGAATCTATCATATTATACTCCATATACATTATTCCCTAAGCTACCTATGAGCATTGTCCAATACCCTCTCTTCATCATTTATTATTTCAAGAGCTTGTTGTAGTATCTAAGCTAATTCATTTTTCCAATGGTCTTGTCCATTAAGTCCTCCTTCACCATCAAAAAACATGGGAAATGGGATATCTAATGGTTGGTCAAAGTCATCAAGCTCATCCTTAATCTTGGCACGATAATCCTTATGTCGATTTATTAATTCATTATACCTGTGGAGGATTTGTTCATTCATGACTTCCTTATTGATCAATTCTTCCTTCTTTTCATCCATACACTCTTGTAATTTCTCATTTTTTTGAAGAGTAGAGTGCACTTTCACAAAGAGTTCCAAATATTGATCAGCTTGGTTCATAACCTTCTCAAACCTCCTTTTAATTATCTCAGATATCATCTCAAAATTGATGGTTTTAACTTTTATCTCCACTTCATCGCATCTCTTTTGGGCTTTCTCATGGAAACGTTTCCAATAGATGGTGTCTTCCATAGCATCTAACACTTTCTTCAAACATTCAATCAAGGGAGAATACAATTTTGATGAAGAAGAGGATGGTAACTTATCTTTATAACTTGCTACCTCCTTTTTTAGTTTATCATTTTCTTTTATCAACCTTTCAACCTAAGCCTTATTGAATTTAGACACATTTATGTTTAGTTTTGTTGTCTCAATGGGATTAGTATCTCCCACTCTATGTACCAAGAGATTCCCAAACACTTGGCTTGGATTACTAAGGATGGCAGGTCCCTTTTCATGGGGATATAGTGCCCAAATCAATAATGTAGCTTCATCTGGATTGTACCCTAATCATGAATACATTTTGTCACTAGCCTCCTCTGTTAGGTACAGTGTCTTATCTCCTCTTTTCCTAAAGCTATCAAATACTATAGAGGAACTAATGTCCCAACTTGGTAAGAGAAAGACCTTAGCCTCTTGAAGTAATTCTCTTCCTCTCTTAAGGGTGATAGTTTCTAGCTCCTGATCTAATTATTTTCTTAGTTCTTCCAAGGCGGCTGCCTCTTGTTGAGGAGTGATATATTTTATCTTTTTTCTGAGCACTTTACCTTTGTATTCATAGAAAAATGATCTGAATTATGAAGTCTTGATGAAGTCACTATCAGAAACAAACTCTTGACCAGCCCAGACTCTCACATCATCAGAGAGTTCATTTGATTCTTTGAATTTAACAATACTTTGTTCATGAGGTGACTCATACTATGTGACAATGGGTGCATTTATTTGTTCAACCTCATCTTCTTCTTCTTCACTTTCCTCTTCATCCTTTTCCTCACTCATGGCAGTATTCACAGAGAAACTTACTTCTGGGGTAGGCTATGAGGGTATATAACTAATGGGTTCCATATTCTCATCCTATATTCTAGAGCTAGCTGCCATATGTGTCTCAAAGATCATGGTGGGCACATCCCTAGTCAATTCATCCTCATGGGTGATCAATTGCTCAACTCTTTCTAGAGGGTCCTACAAATTATTGAATGCTTTTGTATATGAAGGATTATTCTCCTTCCTCCATGCCTCTGCCAACATGATTTTGTTGTATACGACCATCCTTTGTGTTGTCATAGCTTCATCACAATTTTTTATTACATCATCCACAGAGAAATGATGCTCATACCCTGATAGTGCTTGTGACATTTTTTCTTTATTGATAAAGTTCTCTGAATCAAAATTCTTCCTTTCATTCCTGAGTGGAAAATTGTAATGTGCTAATTTCTTGTCAATTTCTTCATATCCCTCACTAGAAACAATTGTGAAATCTCCAAAACACAAAGTACTAGGAATAATTGATTGTTTATTGTATCCTTTAAGATGCTTAGCATCTGACTTGGCCAACTGTCTCAAAATTTCCAAATAAGGCACTCTATCAAGAACTGTTCTTGGTAACAAGTGTGGAGCTCCCTCAAACCTATATGCTCTGATTATTTGTGCAATAAGAAAATGTGTACCAATCTCCCTAATTATGGTTCACCTTTTTCCTAGGATCCCTCTATTTTGGTCTAAGAAACCTTTGTACTTCAAGAGACAATTTGTGAGCACATGGGTGCCCTAATAATTTTAGCAAGGGTTAAACAAAGTACTCCTCAAAGTATAAATAATGGGATGTACCATATCTACTATCCCATATCGAGGTCCACATCTAAAATGGTTTGAAGTTTCCATCCTCATCTATGTCCCTTATTCTCAATTCTTCTCCCCAAAACCCTTGAGCTTGTCCTTCATACAAATGCAAGTGCATGAATAGGGAATGATGTTAAAGTTAATTCAATCACTATTGTTTTTAATTCTCTCCAATCCTTGGTTTAGAGCATTGGCCAGATAGTTGGCATAATCAAATGGTCTAGCATCTCGGCTCTGTATATCTACTACCAGGACCATAGGGGCTATTGACATGAGAGCTGAAACCTCCACTCCCAGTACTTGTCCTATAGTGTAATATGTATATTCGAAATATTACTCAAATAATTCTTCATGAAAGGGAGGGTGCTCATTTCTAGGGAACCTTTTCAGGGTGTTCATTTCTAGAGAACCTTTTGAGAAGTATTTGGATATAATGATGAGTTTACATTCATTATGTAATTGAATTGCTCAATGTTTGGGGTTATACTTGGCAGCTAGTGCTCTAACCAATTCTACATTGATGAATACATTGGGTACAACTAGCTTCCCCAAGTTCATTTTCCATGGATTACAAACAGGTTGGAACCTATATTATTTTCTATAGTGGTACATGAACAACTCATATCCTCTTTTTGGTTTCCATACATCCCCTAAGTCTTTGTGCTTATCCCACAACTTGTCCATGGAAGGATTTAACTATGTACTCCTCTTAGGCCTCAACCCTAACCCAGGACATTGATCAATTAAGTCTTGATTTAAGAGCCCAGCTTCTATTTTTTGTTTCTTAGTCTTTGGTGTTCCTAAGCTTTCTTCCATTGTTCAGAACCCTAGCTTCTCTTTGCAACCCTTCAAAGAAAATTCTTAGCTGGGTTTTGTATCCTTGTGTCGCACTTGCTTCGTTTGGCTTTGACTACACAACAATGGGATATCTCTAGCTCTTTTGCTCCACTCCTACTTTTTCTAGGATCCTCCAATTTTCGATGATAGAAATGAGATCAATTTGAGTTATACATTGCTTGGATTTGGCTTATTAATGTCACACTTTCTCTTTCTTGTCATCAAGGAGAACATTTGATTTGAATGTCTCATCGATGTCTTGGGTTGTCACATCGATAGAAAACAATGATAATAGTTGCATCAGAGGGACTATGATCTTACTCCCACCAATATCCACTTTTCTCTTCAATGAACCTTATGTCGTTATATTTCCTTTGGGGTATCAGTGGGATGCCAGATAATTTCTCCCTAATACACTTTAGTTTCTTCAAAGCCTTTCCTTAGCTTATACTTGATCACTTATGGTTTTATTTTTCTCTTCATTTTTTATCAGCTCATCGGGGGAACCTTTGTTCCTATCCTGCCGATAACCATCATTCTTCTCGATACCATTTTCTTTTGACTATTTATTGTTACATCGAGGGGACCTAGTTTTTTGTTAGCCCAATAGCCTTATGTTTCCCCGATATTATTTCCCACTGCACATTTGTTAAAGTCTTCATTATGTGATGCATTGGTCCATCGGTGGGGAATCATGTCATCTTTCCCCAATAAGCATTAGTGTCTGATATGTCTTGCTTGGGTTGTTGGGGGGACAATAAGGTATGTCTTTCTGATATGTATTACTTACTCTGATGGATTCATCTTAGTTAGCTCTTTCGGTCTATTGGGGAGACTGTGTTATGAGTCCGCTTGATAGAAAGTTGTTTTGTTGATAGTGTGTGTTTTGTGATTTGCCTCCATCGGCTCATCAGAGAGACCATGATGAGAGTTCCCTCGATGTAGCGTTGTTATGCTAATATGTCATATTTTTCTAAGGTAACACATTGGGAAGGGGAATTACTTAGAAATTTTTATTTTATTTATAATGGTAGGTATGAGAGCTATATACATTAGGAAAATTTATTTTTTATGCCAGACATTGTGAAACAGCTAGGGGAATGGAGAGTATGATGGAAATGAAGTGAGAAATGATGATGAAGGCATGTGAAAACCAAAGTGGATTTTTTAGCTCCAATAGCAGCTTCAATTGGGGATGAATGAGAGTGAGGTCATTGCAGGAATCCATAAATGATCTATGGGAAGTAGATCATGGGTGATTGTGATCAAATGGGATGGGAAAGGGGAGGGAAACCTAAAATATTGTGGATAGAAGATTATATTTTTTAAGAAAATAAGTGTTTTAGGAATTATCCATGCACTGGCAATTCCTGATCTTCACCTGACATATTTTGAAGATAATAAGAATATTCACCACCCTTTCCTATAACAACAAACGGTCCTATCCAAAGAGATTCAAACTTTCCATGTTTCTCTTTTTCTTGGCATCTGAATTCCACAAGATAACCATGTCATTCACCTCAAAATTTCTATCTTTTTTCCTTTTGTCAAACAAGTACTTCATCTATGATTACACTTTTGTGTTGTGGACCTGGGCCAAGCTTCTAATTTCATCCAGCTTTTCCAATTTCTCCATCCCATCTTCCATGGGTTCAGGGATATCTAAGTCTTCCTAGAGCATGAAATTATATACTGGTAAGAGGTTTTGCATGGGAATCCTTGCTTATGTCCCATAGACCAATTCAAAAGGTGATTTTCTAGTTGATTTCTTTACTGTGATCCCCAAGCCTTTTTATTTTTTTCCACCATCCTCTTAATGTTTTTTAGGATACTCTTGTTTCTTGATTCAGCTTGCCCATTTGCTTGTAGATGATATGGAGATGCATATGAAATTGTTATGCCATATGTCTCACAGAATCCTTTGAACTCTTCTGATCTAAAGCACATACCATTATCTGTAGCTATCCTTATAGGTGTTCCAAATCTAGTGATGATGTTCTCCATCAAAAATTTTATCACAACTTTACTAGTGGCTTGTTTTGTAGGAATAACTTCTATCCATTTTGTAAAATAGTCAGTTGCCACTAGAATCCATTAATGGCATCCACTAGATTTCTCTAGTATCTCTCCAATGAAATCAATCCCCCACTGATGAAATGGAGCTTCAATAGGCTTCACACTTTCATACATAGGTAAAAGAGTCATTGAAAATCCTAGGCCAATAGTATCTAGCTCTTAATATTTTGTGGGCAGTGGTCTTGGCTGAAAAATGTCCTCCACAAACTCCCTCATGCATCTCTTTCAACACATGGTTTGCTTGTGATTCATCCAAACATAAAAATAACACTCCATCTTTGTTCTTCTAGTACAAGTCTCTTTCCATAAATAAATATTTTGAGGCATGTAATTTCAAGGTTCTTTTCTGATTTTCATTCAAATCTTTAGGGCATTTCTAGTTTTTGAGATAGTACATTATATTTGAATACCATGAGGTTTTCTCTATGCTTGTAATCATACGTTCTTCCCCTATGCTACATATTTGAGATGCCTCAAGATTGGACTCAACCATGAGCTTAGCCAACCCATGTCCTCTTACCAATTTGGTAATTTGGATTTCAATGTTAAAATCTTGAATTATGTTAATCCATCTACACCTTCTCCCTATGACTTTAGTCTACACAAAGACATCCTTAACCACAACATTAGGGACATTGGTAATTACCTCAGCACCTACTAAATAAGGTCTGAAGGCTTTTACATCCTTCACAAGTTCATATGCCCGCTTCTCTATAATGTCATATTTTAATTCTACTCCTTGAAGATATTTGCTGAAGAATGATATTGGTTGCTCATACCCTTCATCATTTTTCTATAACAACACTACTACAATGGTGTGGTGTGATACAAATGAAAAGATTTGGAATGGTTTACTGAAGTCAGGGGAATTTAACATTGGTGCTTCCTTGATTGCTCTTTTTATAGATATGAATGTATCAACTGCCTCTTTTGTCCAATCAATCTTGGCTCCTTTCTTCAAAATTTTCAAAATAGGCTTGACAATCTTAGTAAAGTTTGATATAAATCTCCTTACAAAGTTTAGTTGTCCAAAGAAAGACTGAATAACCTTCACTGTCTTCGAAATAAGAATCTTGTCTATAGCCTCTACCATTTTTGGATCAATTTTGTCCCCATCTTTGGACACTATGTGGCCCAACAACTCTCCCTTAGTCACAGGAAAATGGCACTTCTTAGGGTTTAATGAAATACCATACTCCAAGGCTTTGAGGAAGATCTTCTCTAGATGTTCAACATGGTCCTCTGCTTTCTTAGAGTATGCTATGAGATCATCTTGATATACCACCATTATTGTATTGATCGGATCAGCAAAGGAAAAATTCATAGCCCTTTGAAAGGTGGCACCAACATTTGTGAGGCCAAATGGCATCCTTACATATACATATGTGCCCCAAGGTGTGGTAAACACAATGTTAAACTGTTCTGATTCTTTTACTTTCACCTAGTTGTATCCTGATAAACCATCCATCATGGATAGTAATTCACACCATGTTACCCTTTGCAGCATGGCTTCCATGTTCAGGAGGGGATAATTGTCTTTAAGAGAGGAGAAATTCAAATTTCAAAAGTCTACACACAACCTTATGTCTCCATTCTTCTTCCTGACAGGCACCAAGTTGGAAACCCAAGTAGAATGTTTTTGCATCTTGGGTTCTAGAGTAGGATTTATTGGTATTTGTTTCTGTCTGAAGGTTTTTACATCAGGATTCAATGGGATTTCATGCTAAAATAGGTCTTCTCTATATGCCTTAAGGTCATCATATGACCATGCAAAAACATGCTTATACTTTCTCAATAGTGCAATCAACATCTTCCTAATTGTAGGGCTTATCTTCTTTCCAATATACACCTCTTTTGGAGCCAATTCAGTACCAAGATTAATTTCCTCAATATCTTCCCTTCTCATTGGTGTTTGCTTCATAATTGCTCTGTCATTCCCATCAAACACCCTTTCTAGTGCTACTAATCCTTTAGGAATCTTACTTGTTTTGAGTTGCACTACCTCTTGGCCAAATACAGTTTGTTTACCATCCACCTCTTCGAAAAATGCATTGAAATCAATCTCTTGGGCCTCATAATGATCAATGCAGTGTAAGAACTTGATCAGATCTGTGTCATCATTGAAAACCTGCCAATTGTAAATATTAATAATATCAAGTTTCCACAATCCATATTGTTCTTTTTCAATGATTTCTGGATTAGATCGTGTGAGAATTTTTTCAATGAATTGTAAATATTGTTAGGAATTGCAGGCTTGGTCTTGAATTCCACTTGTGAGATACCTGCTAGGGTTATTTCATCTCTTTTCAAGGCCATGTTTGCTAAGAAGTCAGCCTTCAAGTTTTTTGATTTGTCCACCCACTCAATAGAGAAGGCATCAAAGAGCTCTATAGTATCCCACACCACATTTCTATATTGTTCCAATCTTTTGTTTTTAGTGTACTTTGACCTCACTTGTGAAACAACCAATTTTGAGTCCCTAAAAATAGTTAATACTTTGATTCCATGCTTCGTGGCAATGTTTAGACCTAACATTAATGCCTCATATTCTACTATGTTATTTGTGCATTCAAATATTAGCAAAAATGAGTACTTAAACATTATGCCATTTGGTGAAATTAAAAAAATCCCAGCTCCATTCCCTTTATTGTAGGCTCCATCAAAATACATCTGCCATACACCATGTTCATTCTGAGAAACATCTCTAGCAATTGGTATGTGTTCAATAAAAAATCAGGGTTTGAATGTTCAATTCTAAAACTTCCTACGTTAACATAAAAAAAGGAATTAATTTGATTAGGGTCAAAGAGCTCAATGACATGTTCTGATCTAGGTTCTCTGTGTAACATGACTTCCCTTCCATTCACATGTATTGTGGCGTAAGACAAATCCAACTAGACATTTCAACCCACTACTGCAATCCATTGTCTAGATAATAACATTCCATTGTAAGGGGGAGTTTCCACCACAATGATGTTTGTCCTATATGTTTCCTCAGGGTATAATGCCAATTTTAATTCTACATCCCATATCATTCCAACTACTGGGAGTCTAGGACCAATCCGTTATCCCTGGCATAGCACTTCCCATAGGTAGTGTTTACCCACAGACCTAATTCCTTCATGACAACCAAAGGCATGATATTGATTGCTACCCCTGAGTCAATCATGTAGTTTTTCACTAATTTGCTGTTGATCACCAATGTGGTATAAAATGGATCTACCTGAGAGGGGTTTTTTTTAAGGGTATCTCCCAAATAGACCTCTAGTGTCTTTGTAGCTTCCTGCTCAATAGCATTGACCTCCTTGCTCTAACCTTGTTGCTTGTGAGATGTGTTGGCAATTAATTTGAGAGTTGTGTCTCTGTAATCATCATCTTTCATCAACTCCATCAAGGGTACCATCATCTTCATTTGAGTTAATGCTTGGGCAACGTCAAATGAAGGGGCAATCATCCCTTTTTCAAATTTCTCTATTTTAGCAACCCTCTTTCCTTCAATTTTAACTTTGTTATTGTTTGACATTTTCTCATATTCAACATTTGCAATATCCTTTTTAATAGTCTTCTGAGGCTTCTTTGCTTCACCCTTATTTTGATCAGATGAGACATTCTCCTTGTTCTTCTGTTCTTTTATAAACATGCCTCTAGGTGTTCCTTGCTCTACATCTGCAAGTCTACTTCTTAGGTAATATTTTATTTTTTCTCTAGCCAAATTTTTTGTTGTGATAGCCTTTTTCTCTTCTTTTGTTGGTGTTCTCAACTAAAATTATGGAGTTGTATTGTATGCATAGGTCGCTTCTTGTGTATTTTCTTCCTGATCAGAGAACACTTATTGCTCCATATTTATGTTGTATTTTTTATTGTTGACATCATATTCATATCCATCCTCAGAGGATGAGTATCCCTCATTGGTCTAATGGGATCCACATCTTAACATATTCGTGGTGTGGCCATCTCTATCTTGTTCTCGTGACCAGTCATCTTCTTGGAAAGTTTGAGACTTACATAGTGTTCTGGGGAATGGGGTCTATGATATAGTGGACACCATGGTTTAGTATCCACTACGTGTGCTCCATGTTTCTTCATGGGATCAAGAGTCTCTTTCCAATTTGGTTTACCCACTGGTTGCCCATCCTTCCAAGTGGTGTTATAGGGCATGTCATGCAATCTTGGCCTTTCATTCCTGTATTGATTTTCTTGTCTATTTTGGTGATTGTTAGGATTTTGTGGGATCCTAAGGTTATCTCTTTTACCAATCATGCCAGCAGCTTTCTGTTAGGGTTATAAAGGTAGATATCTAACAATTAAATGCAGATTTAAGTAATAAACAGAGAAACTAAAACACACATAGAATAAATTATAACACAGAGAATTTAACATGGTTCACCCAATTTGGGCTACATCCACCAAACCGTAGCCATCCAATGATTTTATTATCCAGTGCAAAACCTATTACAATCTTGCGAATAATTGCGTTTTTCATTATTCTATAACACCCATCCGAACCCCCTTTTATCAAGCTTAGAAGCTTCCAGATTTTGGGTTCTACAAAATTGGATTTTTCTTTTTTCGTTGATTTTTTCCTTTTTCGGTGATGACGCGAAAAAGTAGGAGGAAAATTTTTCTCGGGGGCTGCCACCCCCGAACCCCTGCCTGGGTCCCGGCCCAACCCCGGACCCCGGCAAGGATACATGTCGAGGTGTACAGTATACCATGGGCTATATAGTATAGCATGATCAATCACCACATACCAACACTTTCCTATTATTTTCAATGGTTATGGACTCCTTTTGTGCTTTAGTCAAACTTCTAGAACATATGTTTCTGAGTTCATGCCCTTTTTTAGGATCAAAGGATTTTAAATAGATGCTTAAAGCTATTGAGTCAGCTAATGTGGATCCATGTGGTATCTTGTTATTTATTTTGGAGAATCTTTGATTGAAATAAAAAATAGATTCATTCTGATGTTTTTGGATTCCTATTAACTCATGCAAGACAAATTCAAGATCACATTGATTCCCATACTATTCTAAGAACTGATCTTTAAAGTCTACTGCAGAAGTAATTGAGGCATCTGGTAGGCTATTGAACCAATCCCTTGCTTCTTTAGTTAAGGACATCATGAATAGACTCATAAGGACATCCTCCTGTTCCATGCCCAAATCTTGCACAAAAGCATTAAAGTTTCTTATGTGTTCCTCTGTTGTAATTTCATTGTTCCTTGTGAATTTAGGGACAATATTTCTTAAGTTGCTATCAATGGGATATGGGTATATTTGATTTCCTGCCAAGTCAAATTGTTTTCTCATGCTTGTAAGGTTTTGTGGATAAGGATTATGAGGTGGCGGATTGGGGTAATATTGGAATCCATGTTGAAGCTAATGCACATTTTTTTGGATGTTCTGGTGAGAGTATACATTTTGCTGTCGTACATGGTGCTAATAGTGTGGAATATATTGTTGTCCTGGTGGTGGGTTGGATTGTGGAATGTCACTGGTATTTTTGTGGTTGGGATCTCTATGGTGGAATGCTATGTTGGGCATGTTTCTTTGGGTTACTAGTTGTATTGTAAGGTGCTTTTGAAGTACCTAAGGCTCCTATATTTTGAGATGACCCCTGTGGATTGATGTAACCTCCTTGCTTATGGGGAGGGACATATTTTGGTGGTTTTTTTGGATGGACATTCATCTGGGACATCTAGATATTCATTAGGGAAATTTGTTGCTTCAGTTCTTCACTTTATTTTATCAACCTCTATCATTTCATGATCTCCTCCCTCTATCTTTCCATATATTCTTCTAGTTCTTGAGTGGTCATTTCATCATAATTATCAACAGGGGGAGAGTGATCCATGGATCCATACTGGTTTTCTTCTCCTTGTTGTAATGAAATCATATGGTCATACTCATTTTTTCTTTGAATTTGTTCTTCATCAAATTAGGTGTAGAACTCTTTCATTTCTAAGGGTCTTCCTTCTAGTGAAAAATAGGATGACCAGTGTTTTCTTGTTCACATGGGGTACGTGGATCTCTGCATGGATCATCATTATGATACTCATATTCATGCAACAGGTCAAAGATATTATGTAATGTAGTGTTTTCTTGTTCTGAGATATTCTCTTGACTATTGAATATAGTGTCTGGTTGTTTAGATGTTGTTTTGTTTTTAGCACTATTGGTTTTTTGGAGAGAAGAGTCACCTTTATTTGTCCATTTGTTGTCACTCTTCTTTGGACTATATTTGTGCAGAGGTCTCCTTCCATTCATTCCATAGGATGCTTTGATGCTTTGAACTCTAGGGTTTGTTCTTCAAGATGTGTATTCTAACTTCTCATTCATGCATTCATTCCTACAAACTCGATAGAGTCACCACTTACTTTTGTGAAAATTTAGAAAAGTTTATGATCCTTTTAGATCTATTCCCAGTGAAGTCTTTTTTGTGTTCAATATAATAGTTTAGTTTCGAGATTTTATTGAATCTATAAATGGATAGGTTGGAACCAAATTTTTCTTGAATCTCCCCAGTAGAGTCGCCAATTTTTTTAGGTTTCAAAAATGTAGGTTTTCAACCTTAAGAGGGTGCCAGTATCTTAATATTTTTTTGGCTAACAAACGGGGAAAATATGGTTTATCACACCCTGCTCTTTAGGCTCTACTAGACCTAGGCAGGTGTACCTGAATGATAAGGAAGATTTGAATGTTTGAATATGACCTCTAATTTTGGAAATCTACTCACTATGGCACACGAGTGTGAAGTAGATGCAAAGCTTACTAACTAGTTCCTATTGAAAGTGTTTGAATAATCAAGAGTGTGAGTTGAATTTGTATAGAAATGTTCTAAAGTTGACCAGTTCCTAATCTATTGGGTGAATGGAGTCGATGGGTGGATTATGATGATGGAGATAGATTTGTATGATAGGTGGATCTACTCCTCAACTTAACTCTAACTTTTGGGCACTTCTAAACATTTGCATTTGCAGCTTGTACAAATGTGCAGGTTAGTTAGCTACTATACTCTTCTATATAAATCCCAGTGTTATCCCTCCAAATTTCTATGACAACATGAAAGGATTTTTAATTCTTAGTTTGAGAGAAACCAATCAGAACAACCACTTTAAAAGGATTTTAATCCTTGGTAGGAACTAATTAAGTAAATTATTTGAAAGGGTTTTAATTCACACCAACCAGAAACTGATCAAGGCAACCACACAACAACAACAAATGTGTCCTGACAAATTATATGAATTTGAATAACTTAAGAGAACCACTTTGGAGACAACACAACAACATATAATCATGAAAATTAACATAACAGTTGAACACTGACAATAAATTCACTAATTAAGAATAGTCTTCACAATTATATTGCTTCAAAAGATGTACATTAATAGCAGAAGTTTTGAGATATGAAAATGGACGGATGGAATATGCTATACTAGTGATCTACTACTATTGATGGTGATGACAATGATAATATTAAAACCGAGCCTTGGTCTCCCTTTTTATACAAGAAGAAAAAAGCTTCAGTCCCATTCACAAAAAGGTATTTCCTTTCATAACCTTAAATAATTATAGTTTTTAAACATAAAGAAATTGATTAAGGAAACAACAATAGATAAAATACTCACTCTGTTATTCATCGTAGTGAACTTGTGACCTCTTAGGATTTGGAAAAGTTCTCCTCACCATGATGAGGTGCTCGATGACTTTGCATACCTCAAATCAAACTCACTTCCCCAAACTCGAGGCTCCTTAATTTCTGGTGATGAACAAGTTCATTTTTGACAAGTGTTCTATATAATCTTCCTTGATGTGAGTATCAATATTTGACAAAGAATCCATCATATTATACTCCATATACATTATTCCCTCAAGTTGCCTATGAGTATTGTCCAATACCCTCTCTTCATCATTGATTATTTCAAGAGCTTGTGGTAGTATCTAAGCTAATTCATTTTTCCAATGGTCTTGTCCTTTAAGTCCTCCTTCACCATCAAAAAACATGGGAAACGAGATATCTAATGGTTGGTTGAAGTTATCAAGCTCAGCCTTAATATTGGCATGATACTCCTTATTTTGATTGATTAATTCATTATACATGTGGAGGATTTGTTCATTCATGACTTCCTTATTGATCAATTCTTCCTTCTTTTCATCCATACGCATTTCACATGTTTTTGAAGAGTAGAGTGCACTTTCACAAAGATTTCCCAATATCGATCAACCTGGTTCATAACTTTCTCAAACCTCCTTTTAATTATCTTAGAGATCATCTCAAACTTGATGGTTTTAACTTTTATCTCCACTTCATCACATCTCTTTTGGCATTTCTCATGGCAACATTTCCAGTAGATGACGTCTACCATAGCATCTAACACTTTCTTCTCACTATCACTCAATGGAGAAAATAATTATGATGAAGAGGAGGAGGGTAACTTATCTCTGTAACTGGCTACCTCCTTTCTTATTTTGTCATTTTCTTTTATCAACCTTCCAACCTGAGCCTTATTGAATTTAGCCACATTTATGTTTAGTTTTGTAGTCTCAATGGGATTAGTATCTCCCACTCTATGTACCAAGAGAAGCCCAAACACATGGCTTGGATTACTAATGATGGCAGGTCTCTTGTCATGGGGATATAGTGCCCAAATCAATAATGTAGCTTCATCCAGATTGTACCCTGATCCTAAATACATTTTGTCACTAGCCTCCTCTATTAGGTGTGGTGTCTTATCTCCTCGTTTCCTGAAGCTATCAAATACTATAGCGGACTAATGTCCCATCTTGGTAAGAGAAATACCCCAACCTCTTAAATTAATTATCTTCCTCTCTTAGGGGTGATAGTTTCTAGCATCTGATTTACTTCCTTTCTTAGTTCTTCCAGGGCAGCTACCTCTTGTTCAGGAGTGATATCTTTCATCTTTTTTCTGAGCACTTTACCTTTATATTCATAGACAAATGATTTGAATTATGAAGTCTTGATGAAGTCACTATCAGAAACAAACTCTTGACCAGCCCGAACTCTCACATCATCAAAGAGTTCATTTGATGCTTTGAATTTATCAATACTTTGTTCATGAGGTGACTCATACTGTGTGACAATGGGTGCATTTATTTGTTCAACCTCTTCTTCTTCTTCATCACTTTTCTCTTCATTCTTTTTCTCACTCATGGCAGTATCCACGAAGAAACTTACTTTTGGGGTAGGTGGTGAGGGTATATAATTGAGGGGTTTCATATTGTCAGCCTGCATTCTATAGCTAGCTGTCATATGTGTGTCAAAGATCATGGGGGGCACATCCCTAGTCAATTCATCCTCATGGGTGATCAACTGCTCAACTCTTTCTAGAGGATCTTGCACATTATTGAATGATTTTCTATATAAAGGATTATTCTCCTTCTTCCATGCCTTTTCCAATAAGATTTTGTTGTATACGACCATCCTTTGCATTGTCATAGCTTCATCACAATTTTTTATTACATCATCCATAGAGAAATGATGCTCATACCCTGATAGTGCTTTTGATAGTTTTACTTTATTGATAAAGTTCTCTAAATCAAAATTCTTCCTTTCATTCCCGAGTTGCAAATTGTAATGTGCTAATTTCTTATCAATTTATTCATATCTCTCACTAGAAACAATTGTAAAGTCTCCAAAACACAAAGTGCTAGGCATAATTTATTATTTATTGTATCCTTTAAGATGCTTAGCATCTGACTTGGCCAACTGTCTCACAATTTCCAAATAAGGCACTCTATCAAGAACTATTCTTGGTAACAAGTGTGGAGCTCCCTCAAACCCATATGCTTTGATTACTATGCAATTAGAAAATATGTACCAATCTCCCCAATTATGGTTCACCTTTTTCATGGGATCCTTCTCTTATGGTCTGAGAAACCTTTGTACTTCAAGAGACAAGTTGTGATCACATGGGTGCCCTAATAATTTTAGCAAGGGTTTAACAAAGTACTCCTCAAATTATAAATAATGGGATGTCCCATATCTACTATCCCATATTGAGGTCCACATGTAAACTGGTTTGAAGTTTTCATCCTCATCTACGTCCCTTATTCTCAATTCTTCTCCCCAAAACCCTCGAGCTTGTCCTTCATAAAAAAGCAAGTGCATGAATAGGGAATGATGTTTAAAGTTAATGAAATCACTATTGTTTTTAATTCTCTTCAGTCCTTAGTTTAGAGCATTGGCCAGATAGCTGGAATAATCATATGGTCTAGCATCTCGGTTCTATACATCTACTACTAGGACCATTGGAGCTATTGACATTAGAGCCGAAACCTCCACTCCCAATACTTGTCCTACAGTGTAATATGTATATTGAAAATATTGCCCAAATAATTCTTCATGAAAGGGAGGGTGTTCATTGCTAGAGAACCTTTTGAGTTGACTTCCTTCCTCTCGGGGCCTATGTAAGGGAAATTTCCACCTTTTATAGCTAGTGTCCATGTGGTGATATTCTGTCAAAAGGTCTTTCATCATAAATTGCAAATTCAAAGAGCAATGCAATTGAAAAATAGTGGAAATGAAGTCTTTAGAGATAATGATGAGTTCAGACTCATCATGTAACTAAATTGCTCGATGTTTGTGGTTATACTTGGTAGCTAGTGATCTAACCAATTCTACATTGATGAATACATTGGGTACAACTAACTTTCCCAAGTTCATTTTCCATATATTATAGACAAGTTGGAACCTATATTGTTTCCTATAGTGGTACATGAACAACTCATATCCTCTTTGTAGTGTCCATGCATCCCCTAAGTATTTGTGCTTATCCCACAACTTGTCCATGGAAGGATTTAACTGTGCACTCATCTTAGGTCTCAGCCCTGACCTAAGACATTGATCAATTAAGTCTTGATTTAAGAGCCTAGCTTCTATTTTTTGTTTCTTAGTCTTTGGTACTCCTGAGGTTTCTTCCATTGTTCCGAACCCTAGCTTCTATTTGCAACTCTTCAAAGAAAATTCTTAGCTGGGTTTTGTATACTTACTTGTGTCACACTTCCTTCCTTTGGCTTTTGACTACACAACAATGGGATACCTCTAGCTCTTTTTCTCCACTCCTAATTTCTGTAGACTCCTCCAATTTTTGATGATAGAAATGAGATCAATTTGATGTATACATTTCTCAGCTCTGGCTCATTAATATCACACTTGCTCTCTTTCTTGTCATTGGGGAAAACATTTAATTTGAATATCTCATCGATGTCTTGGGTTGTCACATCAGTTGAAAACAATGATCATCGTTCCATCGAAGGGACTATGATTTTACTCCCACCGATATCCACTTTTCTCTTCTCCTTGATGAACCTTATGTTGTTATCTTTCCTTTGGGGTATCGGCACCAGATAATTTCTCCCCGATACACTTTAGTTTCTCTGATGCCTTTCCTTAGCTTATAATTGATCACTTATGATATGATTTTTCTGTTCATTTTTTATCAGCTCATCGGGGGAACCTTTGTTCCTATCCTATCGATAGCCATCTGTCTTCCTGATACCATTTTCTTTTGACTGTTTATCATTGCGTCGAGTGGACCTAGTTTTCTGTTATCCTGGTAGCCTTATATTTCCCTGATATTATTTCCCACTATGCATTTGTTAAGGTCTTCATTTTGTGATGCATTGGTCCATCGGTGGGGCATCATGTCATCTTTCCCTGATAGGAATTAGTGTATCTGATATGTCTTGCTTAGGCTGTCAGGGAGAAAATAAGGTATGTCTTGCCAATATGTATTACTTACTCTGATGGAGTCACCTTAGTTAGCTTTTTCAGTCTATCGGGGAGACTGTGTTATGATTCTGCCGATAGTTGTGTTTTCCTCCATCAACTCATCAGAGAGACCATGATGAGAGTTCCCTTGACATAGTGTTGTTATGCTGATATGCCATATTTTTCCAAGGTAACACATTGGGAAGGGGAATTACTTAGAAATTTTTATTTTATTTACAATGGTAGGTCTGAGAGCTATATACATTAGGAAAAAATATTTTTTATGCCAAACATTGTGTAACAACTAGGGGAATGGAGAGTATGATGGAAATGAATTGAGAAATAATTATGAAGGCATGTGAAAACCAAAGTGGATTTTTAACTCCAATAGGGGGCATTTAAGCTTCCCTTCCATGTTGACCCAATTTTTTATTTTTACTTTTTTTTTTGTGCATTCTTCTTGATCTAGTGGGGATTGATGATCTTTCGCCTTGCACCACGATTACCTATTATTTATATAAGCATGAGCAGATCTGACCCCATGAAACCAGATCCCCATGTGCCCTTTGTTTGTGATGTCTTTGTCTCTTTTTACCTTTCTCTTACATCTCTCTTCTTTGCTTGAGTTGTGATGTTGTGGTGCCTATGTGTTGTCCCTAATGTGCATGACAACATCACCATGGTGACATCTCACTATGTCCCATGGGCCATAGCATCACTTTTTCATTCTTGATTTTCTCTCCTTAGGTTGTTGCATGTGCCTCTGCATTCAACACGCACCACCCTAAGTAGGGGCTATCATGTCAACCTCAAAATTTTCAAAAAACACATTCATTGCCAATGAATCTTTTCTTGAAAATCTTTGCAAATATTTTCAAAAAATTGCATTTATGACTTGGACCCCTAACAGAAAGTGTTTCCTTCATCTTGGGTTCATAAAGAAAGATCTTGAAAACTTTCCTCTGAGGAGGGAGCAACCTTTATCTATGGGAGAAGCCTCAACCTTCCCCTCGCGAGGGGGAATTTTTTTCCTTTCAAATTCCTTGATGAAGTGAACATCTTTCGAAATGATTCCTTGATGGTGAATCTATTTGAGAAAAAAACATCTTTCTTGCACTTTCAAACAACGCGTCCCTTGAGTGGACCCTTCTTTCACACTAGGTTCCCGAGGGACCCCTTTGAAAGCTTTCCAACCTTTTGACAGTCTACGTGACTATCCGCTTATTTTCCTACGTGGCTGCTTTGTGTCTCCTTACATGTTTTATCTGTGGATTAACATGTCACTTCACAGGTACGCCTATGAAGCCGCTATCCGAATCTATGGAATCCCCTTTCATTTGGATTTCCCTCATGTGAGAGATCTTAGGGGACGCCTCCTTGTAGGTCTATAGGCCTGTAAGGTTCTTTTTTCTCTAGGTTTCCTCCATGTGAGAGATCTTGGGGGATACCTCCTTGCAGGTCTATAGGCCTGTAAGGTGCTTCCATCTAGGTTTCCCTTATGTGAGAGATCTTGGGGAATTCCTCCTTGTAGGTCTACGGGCCTATAAAGTGCTTTTTTCTTTGGGTTTCCTCCATGTGAGAGATCTTGGGGGATACCTCCTTGTAGGTCTGTGGTCTTGTAAGGCGCTTTTTTCTTTGGATTTCCTTCATGTGAGAGATCTTGGGGGATACCTCCTTGCAAGTTTGCAGGCCTGTTAGGCACTTTTTTCTCTAGGTTTCCTCCATGTGAGAGATCTTGGGGGATACTTCCTTGTAGGACTGCGGGCCTGTAAAGCACTTTTTTCTTTGGGTTTCCTCCATGTGAGAGATCTTGGGGGATACCTCCTTGCAAATTTGTGGGCCTGTAAGGTGCTTTTTTCTCTGGATTTACTCCATGTGAGAGATCTTGGGGGATACCTCCTTGCAAGTCTGTGGGCCTGTAAGGCTCTTTTTTCTCTAGGTTTTCTCCATGTGAGAGATCTATGGGGATACCTTCTTGCAAGTCTACGGGCCTACAAGGCACTTACTTCTCAGGGCTTCCTTCATGTGAGAGATCTTGGGGGTTGCCTCCATGCAGGTCTGTGGGCCTATGAGATGCTTTTATCCTATGGGATTTTTCCATGATTGGTCTGAGGGCCTTTGATGTACTTTGTGTAGGTTTATAGTTTTGCAGGGCTATGGAGTCTTTTTGATTGAAACTCCCCGGGGAGAGTACCTATGGAGTTCTTTGCCTACCTTGTGCTTTCAAGTTTTCCAGATCGTGGTCTACTTCCTTGATAGTTCGAGTATAAATATCTAACCCTAATAACTCTTTGATCTACTTTACCGAAGAACTCATCAATATTTGTGCTCGCTAAAGTGGGGGAAAAATGTATAGGAGCGAATTTGCACCCCTTATGAAAATTCCCCTTTCACACACCCTCACCTTAGAAAATCAAATCCGAAGGTGAAATTCCACATCACCCAATTGCCTTCCATCTACTTGGCATTTGTCTGTTGTGTTGGTGAGAGAATATTTGTCAAGGATGCATGTGCAGCATGTGGATAACTATGTGGCGGGTTTTTGTCCCTAACAAATTCCCGCATCTGAAGTTGGAAAAGGCATTACACTCTCAATTGGGGATGAATTGTAACGTCCCTCTTTGACCAACCAACCTATAAATTCCTTATTTTTCCTCATTCTTTCTTCAAATTCATCCATTCTCACTTCATTTTGATCTCTACGCACATTCTCAAGCCATATCTTAGCATTTTCAGCATTCACTTCATTCTCAAGCAACACTTCAACACTCCATTGCACCAGCAACACTCCATCAACTCCACATAGAAAGTGTGAAGAAAGCCATAGAAATGTGGGCTTGGAGTCTTACAAGACCTCCCTTCATCATAGTTGTGGTTGTGGTTACTTCACCAAGCCCATATTCTCCTCCATTGTCTAGTGAGCTTTTGGGTGGAGGTGGTAATGTTTCACTCCTCTCCTTTGTGATTTGGTTGAGTAGCATTTTATTGTTTTGTGGTGTGTATTTCTATCTATTTCCTTCCTTTATCACATATTCTACTTCGTTGCTTTCTGGTTGTCTGTGGAGGGGGAAACACCAAACAAAGGTCTAACTAAGGCAGGCCCCTATACAACCCCAACAATTTTCCCATTCTTGTGTGTGTAGGTGAATCTATGTGAGGAGCTAGCTAGCAAACAGGTGCTTTTGTGAGACCATCTTCATGTTGGCATATGACTTGATTGTTGGCATATGGATCAGGGAGATTATTGGTATGGCTTCTAATGTTGTCATTGATGACAACTGAATTCACTATTGTGGTCTACAGATCTGAACCTGGTCATACCGATAGTTAAAGTTAAGTATAGTGTATTACCGACAAAGAACATGAAGAACAAGATATCCAATTAGTATGTCAATCCGTATGCTTCACTGGATCATAATTTTGTGTTGTGGATTCTCAGGATAGTTTTCTATGCATCTATGTTATCTTGTTGTTAAGTCTTGTGTTGTTGCATTAATCGGTGTACGAGTAAGGAGATCCAGCAGGATGTTTTTTTTGTCTATTTGTTCATTATGGCCCACCTAGTCAATGTAGCGTGTCGCAAATGTATAAGGGATGATTGTTTAAATGTTTCTATGTTCGGGAATTTTATTTTGGGTCCTAGCTATTTCGTGGCCAACTTTATGGGTACATGTTATAAATTGTTCATGATTTGAGCTGACATGTGGAGAATATTATATTTTGTTAAAGTCGACATATAGTAATTAAATTCTTCCTAGCGGATATAAATATATGAGATCGGTAATTCATTTTGGGTATGAAAGCAAGTTTGGAAGTGTGCAAATGTGTGTGAAGAGCAAAAAAGATGTGTGTGCGAGTATTAGAAGGGTGATTGAGCAATCTATGCACAGATTCAAAAGGGCAGAAAAATAGAGAAGAGCAGAGTAGAGCAAAGCAAAAATACAGAATCAGTCAGAAGGGCTAAAGATCGTCTATTGAGATTCATTGGAACTGAATCTAGGCATTTGGAGATGCTATTTTTCTTAGTTCAAATTTTTGTTGTAATGAAAACATTTTGTAAGGCAGTGAGCCTTTCTTATTTTGAGCAGTGAGCTCTAGGCAGTGTCCCTGAATGCATGTGCATTCCCTTTTGTTCATACTTTTAACAGAGTATAAATTGTGGATTAATCTCCACCATGGTTTTTTTGTTAACAAGGTTTCCACATAAAAATATTGGTGTTATGGTATTTTGTTTATCTTCTTCTTGTGGTTGCAACTTTTCTTTTGTTGAAATGTTGTTAATGATTTAAGATCTGGATTTAAAGTTTAAATTTGCGGAACATTGATTCACCCCCCTCTCAGTGTTCCTTGAGTCCAACAATTGGTATCAAATTAGGTTCCTCTTCGAAAGGTTAACAAATTGGAGTGGATCTTGAAGTACAATGGACTATGGTTGTCTTCAATAATAGCTTATGGTAGCACTTGATGATCTAGATCAATCTAAAGCAGAAGTCCTGGAGTTAAAAGAAAATCTTGTGGATGCTGAAAAATTCATTCAAACATTGAAGGACAAAATCAATGAGTCAAGAGAAAAGAGGAAGAAACTGTGTGATCAGTTGAAATAGAAAGAAAATAGAAGCTTGGAAGCTGTTTACCTGAATCGGACCCTAAAAGAAATAAATGAGAATGTGAAAAGCTTGCTAGGGACAATGCTACTCTAAAGCTTGAGATGGAATATGTGGCGATGAAGCTAACTAAGGAGATTGAAGAAAGAAAGAAGAATGAGGAGAATCTGGCCCAGTCCTTGAAAGAGAAATCTGAAGAATGCAGTAGAGTTAATAGTGGATTCATTCAGCTAGAGATTGAATTGAAACAATCTAGAAGTAATGAATAAGAGCTTGAAAGACATATAGTTATTCTCATAGATGAACTCTCTACTGCAAATGAATACAAGGAGAAGTTTAGGATCAGTTCTACTAAGCTTGATGAGATGACTAAAGGATAGAAGGATGCAAATGATAAGCGAGGTCTTGGATATGAGAAGGAAGAAAGCTCAGGATCTGAACACAAGAATCCGAAACAAAGAAATTAGATGAACAAAGGAAGAAGGTATCTAGTAAGACAACCCAATGCTCAGAAGTTTAATGGTCACTCCTTTGCTTGCAAGAAATTTGGTCATATGGCTTCTCAGTGTAGAAGAAAAGTAAATTCAAGCAATCCACCATTTCCTAATCAGTTTTTTAGTTGTAATAAGTTTGGTCATAAGTCAATTGAATGTAGAAGTATGGTTGTCAGTTTAAGGAATGTTAAATGCTACATCTGTGGAAGATTTGGATGTGTTGCTAACCAGTGCAGATCAAGGGGAAGTCAATGGAATGAATTTTCTAGACAAGGAAATCCAGTGTGTTACAACTGCAACAAATTTGGTCACATTTCAGGATTTTGTAGGAATATAAATATGGATAGAAGAGGTTCGGTATATCAAGGAAGAATTTCACAGAAAGATGGAAAAGGAAAAGTGACTATGGAAGAGATAAGAGATCAGATGAAGAAAACATGGGTAAAGAAGAGTGAATTTGATAAGCCCGTACTGAAAGCTGCCTCTGGTAATCCCTCTTGTAATTCCTTCAAAAATTAATTTCAGGCCATCGGCCTAGGGGGAGTCTTTCAAGAAAAATCATTTCCCCCCCTCGTCAATAGTTAGCACTATAATACAGGAAGTTGTAAGTAGTTGTGCCATCAGCCAACAAATGTATTCGTGATGACTTGTTCAGTAAGTTAAGTTCTGAAAGGTCTGCAGATGGATTCTTCTCTTGCTGTCTGAGGGAGCAGTGTAACCAGAACTCCTAGGGTAGAGCATTTATTGTGGTAAAAAGGTTAGGTGTGTGAAGCTATAAAAGGATATTTGGAACCCTCATTTGTCACTTTGCATTGAAAAATAATAGTGAAAGAGCCTCTAGAGCAAAATTTTATAGGAGTTAAGTCAATTTGGTGATGAATTCATCAGGTATTCCATTCGCTTGTAGAATTTCTAAATTTGTGCTCGGTAGAAAAACCTTGTTCGGTACGAAAAAATGAAGGAAATCAAGGGAATTGTGAGTTTGGATGAATATAGTAGTAGGAAGATCAGGGATGTAAGAGATATGTTTCCTGTCGGCGAATTGAAGTGGCTCGAAGGAGTGAAACATAGGAGTTTGGACATTTGGAATGAATTTTCCTTATTTTGACAACGCGAAAGTGGTTAGGTTCATTTTGAGCAAATTGAATGAAGACACTCTAAATTTGGATAAACCCTATCTTATTTCGAAGGAAGTTATTAGTTAATTGGGTTATGCAATGTTGGAGATATTCCAAAGAAGAAGTTGATTCAAAACAAGGAAGTTGAAACCCTAACCAGTGTAACAGGAGATCATAGGGATCCATTGACAAGGTACATTACATATGGAATTTCATACAAAATTTTCTTCAAAAACAGGGAAGGATCAACCTCTGCAAGCGCAGTTTACATTTCACATAAGATGATAATGGAGGACCAAGACTTTGACCTGTGCAGTTTGCTGAAAGATCAACTGATGGAGAACATGCAATTGACAATGGATGTAGATTATCCTTTCAATTTTGGCACTTTGATCATATGTATCACGATGTAGTTTCTAAATTGCTTGTCACATAATGATAATGTTGTATGGAAGGAGAGTGAACCAGTCTGTAAGCAAATTTTTAAGCATTTCAATACTCTGGAAAATTGTGAGCAAGCTTATGCAAATTTATTTAGAGAGTTGTTAGGAAAGTTTGGAGTAGTTGGTATCTCTCTTCCGGTAAAAACAATTAAAGTTCGATTATCTTCTGGTAAGACAAAGAGGAAGCATAAAAGAGCAATAGAGTTTGTTGATGATACTCCTCCAGTACTCAAGTCTCCAAAATCTGAAGGAAAAGGAAAAGAACAGATAATCATGGACATACTTGATGAAGACTTTGATGAATACACCCCAAGAGATGAACTAGAATTAGTTGAACTAGATGAAATAATGGCTGAAGGAAATGAAGAAGAAGGAACTTTATTCAAAGTAAAGATACTGAAAATAGTTCAGGAGAAAGATGGAATGCAAGAGATTGTTGACATATGGTTAGATCGACCCTCATATGAGAGGGATCTGATTGAGAGTACTCTAGGAAGATACTTTGTGCATAATAACATTGAATTGGAAAGTTTGCATAATGTATTCCCTGAAGAGTTGATTGAGTGTATTAAGGAAGTTGTGGCCTCTGACTCTCAGGATAAGAAAGAGGAGGAAATAATCTTACATTTGAAGGAGCAGTTCAGGCTATCCCTTACAAAACTGAAAAAAGAAAATGAATGTGTTGAGGCAGTGCATCAATTCAACTAATAACATCTACAATTATTGCCTACATTGGCCTCATGTTGTTGGAAAATATAAAGACAAGCTAGAGAAAATTGAAAGTGAATTGAATAAAATTGGTCAAGACTACAATATGTTTCAGGACCAGGATGGAGCAGTAAAGAAAAGAATTCATGAGTTGCAAGTTGAGCACGCAAAGATTCACTTTTCCAGAAACACTCTTCTGGACACCTTCTGGAAAGTGAAGGATCAAACTAAATGCAGATTGGAGCAGCTGATTGAAGTCCTGAGGAAAGGAGAGAAGTTGGAAGAAGCAATTACAATTCTGGAATCCCTCATTCAGATCATCAACCGAACATCAGAAAATTACAGTCTAATAATAATTATTGGGATTGTTGTAGAGGCTTGGAAGAAATTCCTTCCAGAGATGAAAGATAAGTATAAAATAATTTTTTGATTTGTGCAGCATTTGTAGTTTTCCAAATTTTGATCAAATTCCTATTTAGCAAAGGGGGAGAGAGAGCAGTAAAATTTTGTTTTAGCAAAAAAGGAAGAAGTGCAGTAAGAATACTAGAAAAAGGGGAGAGAAATCAGTAAAGTTTTGTCATTGATGTTAAATGGGGAGAGAATGCAGTGAAAAATGCCTTGACATCCTAAGAGGGAGCAGTATTTCATTGTGTTTTGAAATTTTGGAGTTTGGCAACATATCTCTGGTTTCGACACTTAGTCATTTTTCACTAAGTGTTGCCATTAATGCCAAAGGGGGAGATTGTTGGCATATGGCTCAGGGAGATTATTGGTATGGATTCTAGTCTTGTCATTGATGGCAACTGAAATCACTATTGTGGTCCGTAGATCTAACCCTGGTCATACCAGAAGTTAAATTTAAGTACAGTGTATTACTGGTAGAGAACATGAAGAACATGATATCCGGTTAGTATGTCAATCCATATGTTTCATCGGATCATCATTTTGTGTTGTGGATCCCCAAGATAGTTTTCTATGCATCTATGCTATCTTTTTTAAGTATTGTGTTGTTGCAGTAATCAGTGTACGAGTAAGCAGATCCAGTAGGATGTTTTTCTATCTATTTGTTCATTATGGCTGACCTAGTCAATGTAGCGTGTCACAGATGTATAAGGGATGATTGTTTAAATGTTTCTATGTTAGGGAATTTTATTTTGGGTCCCAGCTATGTCGTGGCCAACTTGTATGGGTACATGTAAATTGTTCATGATTTGAGCCAACATGTGGAGAATATTATATTTTGTTAAAGCCGACATATAGTAATTAAATTCTTGCTAGCGGATATATATATATGAGATCAATAATTCATTTTGGGTATGAAAGCAAGTGTGGAAGTGTGCAAATGTGTGTGAAGAGTAGAACAGATGTGTGTACGAGTATTAGAAGGGTGATTGAGCGATCTATGCATAGTTTTAGAAGGGTAGAAAAATAGAGAAGAGCAGAGCATAAATACTAAATAAGTCAGAAGGGCTGAAGATCGCCTATTGAGCTTCATTGGAACTGAATCCAAACATTTGGAGATGTTATTTTTCTCAGTTCAACTTTTTGTTGTAATGCAGTGAGCCTTTCTTATTTTGAGCAGTGAGCTCTAGGCAGTGTGCCTGAATGCATGTGCATTCCCTATTGTTCATACTTTTAACAAAGTATAATTTGTGGATTAATCTCCACCATGGTTTTTCCCTTAACAGGGTTTCCATGTAAAAATATTGGTGTTATGGTATTTTGTTTATCTTCTTCTTGTGCTTGCAACTTTTCTTTTGCTGAAATTCTATTAATGATTTAAGATCTAGATTTAAAGTTTAAATTTTTGGAACACTGATTCACCCCCCCTCTCAATGTTCCTTGAGTTCAACACTTCATCACCCTAGCTTTCATTTATTTTCTTTATCATCTTCATCTCTATTTCTCATACTTATCATTTTGTTTTTTCCCGTCAAAACCAACTAGCTAGGCTATTAGTTATTTTTTTATTAGTTTGTATTGTGTTTATTGTTTTTTGACCATACAGATGCCAATGTGGCTGAGAGATGCCAACGCACCACACTGTCATCCCAGAACTGCACTACTATCCTCAGATAGAGAGCTATCTGAGACATAGTATTGACTCCAAAAACTAGCTCGCCTAGCCCAAACCTAAGTTCAGGATCTATAAGGTGGTAGAAGTAAATTATAGTGCTCATCATTATCGATCCTTACCCTAAGGCATCTTTTAGAGTGAGGTAAGTTAGGGCAGCCCTCCACTCTCGGCTCTTTGTGACCTAGTTGGTCCCCCTCTCTTACACTTACTAATCTAACCCCAACTATAGACTTTTTCATTAAATACCTGATAGTTGTGTGGTCTGTATGGACAAAAATTGAATAACCATAAATGTAATGCCTAAATTTATTGATGGCATACACTACTGCCAACATCTCCTTCTCTGTAACAATATAATTCATTTATGCTCCCTAAATATTTTTGTTGATGTAGTAAATTGCATACTCTTTGTTACCTTCTTTTTGACCCAAAACTGCTCCAATAGCAAATTTTAAAGCATCTATATGTATATGAAAGGGTAAGGTCTAATTTGGTCCCCTCAAAACAATTGATTGAATCAAGGATTTCTTCAACACTTCAAAGGAGTGTTGGCACTCTAATGTCCACTCAAATTCAATGTCTTTACTCGACAAAACAATCAATGGTGCAACAATCTTACTAAAGTCTTTGATAAACCTCTTGTAGTAGCCTGCATGGCCAAGGAAACTTTTGATATCTCTTTGCTTCTATGGAATAGGTAATGTAGAAATAATTTCTATTTATGTGGATCAACTTGAATCCCTACACTAGATATAATGTTCCCTAAAACTATTCCCTAAGTCATCATTATAAAACACTTTCCATTGTTGATTGATGAGTTGTGTTCACATATTTTTAATACCTTTTCTAGATTACTGAAAGCTTTTTCATAGGTCTCCCCATATGTGGTGAAATCCTCCATGTATATCTCCATCCAGTCATGATCATAATAAAAAAATATGTTGAGCACTACCCTCTGAAAGGTAGTTGGAGCATTGCATAAACCAAAGAGTAGAACAGAGTCGGAATAATTACCCCAAGGACATATGAATGTAGTTTTGTCCTGATCTTCTAGAGTAATTTTTATCTTATTGTAACCACTGAAACCATCTAGGAATGAAAAATACTTTTTCCCAGCTAAAGAATCAAGCACTTGATCTATAAAGGGCAATGGTAAGTGGTCCTTCCTAGTGGCTATTTTCAATTCCCTGTAATCCACACAAACTCTCCATTTTCCACCTTTCTTGGGAACAATGACCAAAGGTGAGACCCATTCACTATTAGATATAGGATAATTAAAGCCTACTTCAAAGAGTATTTGAACTTCATCTTTCACTATTTCTGTCAAGGCAGGGTTCATTTGTCGCTAAGGTTGTCTAATGAATCTATAACCATCATTGATATATCCTATGCATACATAATTCAGGATCTATGCCTTTCATATCATGGTAATCCCATGCATATGCTATTTTTTTTGCCTGCAACACTGTATGCAGGGAATTTTGTTTCTCTTCTATCAAGGAATTGTTTATGTTCAACATTTTTCCTAGCATGACATTTAATTCCTTGGATGATTCTATTAAAAATGAGAGGTCAAGGCTTGGAATGATTGGTACAAACTTTTGTGCTAATAAGGAATGGAAATTTTGAGATATTTCTTCTGAGAAGTTAGTGGGTATAATACTTTGCAAGGGGTCTTGTAGGCATGCGAGATAGTCCTATTGCTACGAGCTCCTACCACAATCATTTTGTAGTATGTGAGCAATAAGCTCATCTTCATCATGATCATCCAATTGAGGGATGCATTCTACAGTCATCAATGTCTATAGGAAATAATTGTATTCCTCATCCAAAGTGGGCCAAATTATTTTCTCAAGATCAACATAAGGTTGGGCTGGAGGATAGAGGACCAATTTCTTGTTCACTATTCCATTAGATATTATCATATTTCCAAATCTATAGCCTATGAATGTATCAACTGTAGCTGACCAGGGTCTACCTAGGATAAGTGGGTATCTTGCAAGATTAACCTTTGGCTGTAAAACTATGAAATTGGTAGGGTATTCCCAAGAATCTAAATCAATAACCAAATCTTCAATGATTCCTTCAGGCTTAACTATTGACCTATCAACCAATTGTAAAATAGTTTGTGTAGGTCTAAGGTTGGCTAACTGAAGTAATTGCATTGTTTCTTTAGTCATAGCATTTATTGTTGCCCTTAAGTTTATTAAGGTGTTCTTGATAAGGGTGTTCGAAAAAAGCAACACTGAGAGGGGGGGTGAATCAGTGTTATGCAAAAAATAACTTTATTATTATGATATTTAACCCACTTAGAACATTCAACCAAAAGTAATATGCAGAAATAGAAAGCAAAAAACCACAACACCATAACACAAGGATTTTTACGTGGAAACCCTATTAGGGGAAAAACCACAGTGGATGGCCAATCCACAATATAATTTGAGTATACTCAAAAGAATTTTACAATATGGGAATGCACTTGCATTCAGGCACACTGCCTAGAGCTCACTACTCAAAATGGAAAGGCACACTACCTTACAAATGGATTTGATCCAAGAGAATGAACTAAAGAAATAGAATCTAAAAATGCTTGATTACAGTTTTGGTTAGGCTCAGATGTCAATCTTCTATCCTTCTGACTGATATTGATCTTATGCTCTGCTCTGCTCTGACTTGCTTCATAAAATATTTATGTGCAAGTGAAACTGTGCATAAAATCACTCCAACACTCTTCTGGTATTCGCAATACACATTGACACATCACACACATATCAGAAAATGATATAAGAGATCATACATATATATCTGTGACTAGCAATTTAATCGCAATAAGTCGGCTCAAATAAAACTTGAAGATATTAGCAACTGTAGGCTCAAATCATAAGAGTTATGCAATGCGCATCCACAATGGTCAGCCACAACTTGGCTCAGACCCAAAACAAGATGAGTAAACACAAAAAGATTCAATAAAACATTCCTTGAATATCCACAACATATTACATCAACTAAGTCGGCCCCAAAATACTGATAAACAAAGAATTATCAACCGGATCTCCAAACTCACGCAAGACTTAATACGAGGCACTAAGATTTCCAGAAAACACATTAGATGAATTGAAAAACCTCCCATGAGGTCCACAACTCAAAATAACAACTGGAAATTTGCAGGTGAGTCAATGATCACCATAATGTCAGATGTTTTGTTCTTCCTGTTTGACTTCAATCTGACTACTGGTATAAGCAAATAATGTTATGTATATTTTTCACTGACTAGGGTTGCCATCAATGACAACACCAAAAATCATTTGCAGTGTATCTTGCCAACAATCTCCCCCTTTGGCATTGATGGCAACACTTAGTGAAAAATGACTAAGTGTTTGATCAAAACCAACATGAGTTACACTGCCATTTCAAAACTCCAAAAAGAAACTTCAATCTTGGGAAAACAACTCCCCCCATGATGACTATGCATTTTTCACTGTACACTTCTCCCCCTTTGACATCAATGGAAAAAGCTGGGGAAACCAAAAGATAAATTCCAAAACTGTACAGGCATGAACTTGTAACTTACAGAAGTTTGAAAATATCTGCAAAATTTTGCTTCAACACTCTTAGATTGTCATCGCAAACCTTTTTGAGACTTTCCAAGACTGTTATGTGTTCACACATTAAATAGGATTGATCCTCTACAGTTTCAAGATTCTCCAGGTCACTAATTGCTACATCAGCTTTCACTTCCCTCAAAGCACTTACCATTATCTCAATCTTCAGATAAATTTGTCCCCTGAGTTCACATACTCTCTCAACATTTTTTTCATTTTCATTCTTTAAACATCTTATTTTTTCAAGTAGAGTTGTTACTTGACCTTCTTGTTGAACCACATTACCATCTAATGGATCAAAATTAGTAGAAATGGTAGCTAATTGATTTTCCAGATCCTTCACCTTTTTCTCATTAAACTTTAGTAAATTTGGACAAAGCTAAGCAGGACTTATAGGATTTTCCAAGTTCAGATATAGAACCTTGAATGTTCTTTATGCAAGTAGCTAACATAATCTCATCCTTTGCAATCACTGCCTTTAACTGACTAAGTCTTTTCCTATTAAATTCATTTTGCACTTTATCCTTAGTATATTTCTTGAGAGACTCAAATTGAGTACTTACAACATTTATGAGCTTCTTTAGCTCATCGAAAGAGGAACCTGATGGATCCATGACATGAGTTGGCATTAATTTCTGCAGAACTCCAGATGCAAGACTTAGCAATTCACTATCCTCCATGTGAGACTTCAAAATTTTCTCACTGGCCTTAGCTTGAGCAATTGATGCAACCTTCATCATCTGAACTGGGGACAAAGTAGATAGATTGATTGAACTTTCATCCAATTCAGGATCAGAATCTTCCTGTTGCTTTATCAGAGATCTCTTCACTGCCTTGGAAGTGTCTTTTGCCTCCACTCTGATTTCTTGAGCTTTTCATCTCCATCCTTGGGTTCTTCAGAGAATTTTTCCGGATTGACTTTGAGTGTCTCAACCTTTTCATTTTTCACCGTCTTCTCCTTAGCTAGCACCACCTTAGGAACTTCAGGTTCCATAGGTGTCTCTGTGGTTTCCATGTTAGGAGAAATCAGGATATCCTCAACTTCTAGAGGATCAGATACATTCATATCCTCCTCATTCACATTCTCCTTTTCATTTACATTTTCCTCCACATTCACTACCTCATTTTCCAAAACATTTTCAGTATTCCTTTCCTCAATGATAATCTTATTTTTAGACAGAAACTCTTCCAAAATTTCCTTAGTTTCACCAATCATGAGTTTATTCACCCTTGTCTTGCTCTTAAATTCCTTTTTATCCTTTTCAAGGAGTGAATTCATTTCTCCAATTGACATTTTTGGGCATAAATTTGCAAGAACTCTCTTCCTCAGATTCTCTTCTTCTGTTCTAGCATTTACTCTTCTTGACTCCAAAATATCATACAAAATCTTGGTGAAGCCAGACATAATCTCAACAAGAGCTTTGTTAAAAATGTTCAGATGTTTTATTGTGGCTTCTTCTAGAACTCTTTCAATAGATTCATCAAAGGTTTCATACAAGTCATAGAGGGGCTTGAGATTACTGTCATTGACAACTGCATACACAACTTCATCAACAGACATACCAGGTTTATCAACTTTAGCCTTCTTTTCCTTTTCTTCTTTGCTGGAAGATTTTCTCTTGTTTAACTCGACAGCCTAAGTTTTGATAGCTCTTACTTCTTTCAAAACTTCTTATGATTTTGTTTCCTCATCTTCTGAAATAGGCTTATATGTTCTTGTACTTTTATTCTTCTTCCTTTTATCGGAAGGCTTTTTTTGAGCTGGCTTTGCTGTAGGGGAACTCCTTGTAGATCTAATGTAGGCAGAGGATGCACTAGGACTAGTAGACTATGTTTTTGCTTTCACTTCTGCTGCTTCTGCCTCTTCTCTCCTCCTTCTTGCTTCTCTCAAGGCTTCTACAGGTAAGCCCATCCTTTCTACAAAAAATTATGTTTCTTTTCTTACTCTCCTAACTATCACCAGTTTTCTCAATTCTTCATGAACCTACATACTTTTCTCTACATATGTTCTGAACCTCTCTTCTCCCAGATCCAGAGGTGAATTCAGCAAGTGTTTTGCATACATCTTTAGAACGTTTTGCTCTACTTCATATCCCATCGGCATGATCCAAATTTTTCTGGGATCAATAGATTCTATATGACATTGGTCAATATCCACCATGAAGCAGATGGTATCTTTGTACTATTCCACAATTGAAGTGGGAATTCTTTCCCTAGTGTGCATCATGTCCTGGAAATTTTTGAAGTAACCCCACAGGGTAGTGTTCCTAACTTGACGGTCACCCATTCCAAAAAACTTGTTCCTTATCTAAACGACTACAAGCTCATCATTTTACCAATGTACACTTCCAATACTCGAAACCTCATTCATGAAATAGAAAAATAGGCACAATAGCATATTACCATATTTAAAGGCATTCTTCTTGTCTTTCTTGATTTTTCTCAAATTCTCCAACAACTAACTTCTGAGAAGCTCACACAAGTCATACTCTACATTCTACTTTATCATTTCGTAAGTTGCATAGATGGCCATACTGGATACAAAATTGTCCCAGCTGGAATGATATATCTTGTAACCAATGACCATTGATGTGAATTTCACATCAACTTCAGCAATGTCTTCTATTGCCATTTCCCTTCTATCCCATTGTGCACATGTTTCCTTAGTAACTTTTTCATTCCTCACAAATTTCAAAACTGGAAGTCTACCAGTGGAATTCAGACCTGTTACTGCACATATAGCTTCTTTTGTAATTTTGAAGGGTATATTCAGCCACATGAACTCGTCATGAACACGGCTCAAAATATATCTCACCCATTCATTTTCCTCAAATACGGGAAATCTCGCAAACTATGCATTCTTCTTCTCTTCTAGGGTTTGAAATTCCGGTTTTACAATAAAATCTTCTCCAACTATACAATGGGAGTACAAATTCATTATTTGAGAGGTTCTTAACTCTTCAATGTTCGCATGAATATATTCCCTAATATCCTTAGTGTGCAAAACTTCATACGACACAGATGAAAATGCTCCTAAGGGCTCGGTCTCAATAGACTTATAGGGATGCCACTTAAATTTAGGACGCGGTTTTTCCTTGACTTCAACTACCAGAGGAGTGGCCATGATTGCAAGTTCACAAATTTATAGGTTTTTTGAAAAATACCTTTCTGTCGGATCAAAATTTGATTGCAGATTCTTCTCCACACTTTGAATCTCCCGACAATTCGACAAGGTTCACTTCAGGGCTCTTCACGCTACTTTCCTTCAAAATGCAAAGTGACAAATGAAGGATAAAAATGACTTTTTATCACTCGCACAACTAACCCTTTTTGTCACAATAAATTCCTTAACCCTAGTTCATCTGGTTACTCTGATTTCAAGCACTGAGATAGATAATTTTTCAGCGGATCCCCAAAACCTTACAATACTAGCTCCAATTTGGTTAGAAAACATCTGAAAAGCATTGATCCACCTACTAAATTGGTCCACATTCCAGTATCATTTTCCTATACGGGGTTGAAGAATTTTCCTAACAGCTCCCCTCTAGGCCAAAGGCTAAAAACTAATTCCCAGGGGAATTACCAGAAGCAGATTCTGGTGTTGGCACATTTCCTTCAACAGAGAGATTCTTTTTCACCTATTTCTTCTGCATTTTCCTTATGATCACATCTGTAGTGACTTTCCCTTTTCCTTTGACATCTTGCCGTGTATTATGTTTTACCGGACCTCTTCTGTTCCAACAAGATCTAGCAATATGCCCAAATTTGTTGCAATTGTAACACACAACATTTCTCTGATCAGACCAACTGTTCCACTGATTTTTCCTTGATCTACATTGGTTAGCAATATGCCCAAATTTGTTGCATGCATAGCATCTGATATCTCTATGAAAGTTGTTCATCACAATTTTGCATTCACTTGACTTATGACCATACTTATAGCAATTAAAGCACTGACCTGAGAATGATGGTCCACTTGGATTCATCCTACTTCTACACTAACAAGCCATATGACCGAATTCGTTGCAAGTAAAACAATAACCATTGAATCTCTGAGCATTTGGTTGTCTCACCGGATTTCTTCTGGCTACATTCATCTGATTTCCTTGTCGGAATCTTCCTTGTCTGAAATTCCTTTTTTTAGAATTTCTTTGTCCAGATCCGAAACTTTCTCCTTCTTTATATCCAAGACCTCTCTTGTCACCATCAGCCCTCTGACTTTTAATCAGTTCATCAAGTTTGGCTGAACTGGCTTTGAATTTCTCCTTGTACTCATTTGCAACAGTAAGTTCATCTCTAAGATCATCAAGTTGTTTTTCAAGCATTTCCTCATTGTTTTTAGATTGTTCCAATTCATTCTCCAATCAGTTGCATTGTTCATATTTTTTCGTTCAAAGATTGAGCAAGATTTTCTTCATTTTTCTTTCTATCTTCAAACTCCTAGGTCATTTTCATCATGATGGACTCCATTTCACACTTCAGGGCAGCATTTTCTTTGGAAAAATTTTCACTCTATTTTGTTTTCTCCTTTAAGGCATGACTGAGTTGTTCATCTTCCATGCTTCTATTCTTCTGCTTGAGCTGATCATATAATTCCTTTCTTTTCTCTCTTGATTCATTGATTTTGTCTTTCAATGACTAGATGAGTTTTTCTGCATTCTCAAGATTTTCTTACAGTTCTCGGTTCTTAGATTTTGACTGGTCAAGATCATCCAAGGCCACCATAAGTTGTTGTTGAAGACTACTTGTATCCATTGAAAACACTTTCCAAGATCTCCCCAAGCTGTTAGACTTCTTTCAAGGAACTAGCTCTGATACCAATTGTTGGAAACAAGCAACACTAAGAGTGGGGGGAGGTGAATCAGTATTCTGCAAAAATTAACTTTATTATTTTGATCTTTAATCCACTTAGAACATTCAACCAAAAGTAATATGCAGAAACAGAAAGCAAACAACCACAACACCATAACACATGGATTTTTATGTGGAAACCCTATTAGGGGAAAAACCATGGTGGATGGCCAATCCACAATATAATCTGAGTATACTCAAAAGAAGTTTACAATATTGGAATGCACTTGCATTCAGGCACACTACCTAGAGCTCACTGCTCAAAATGGAAAGGCACACTACCTTACAAAGATTTGGATTTGATCCAAGAGAATGAATTGAAGAAATAACATCTATAAATGCTTGATTACAGTTCCGGTTATGCTCAGATGTCAATTTGTTGTCCTTCTAAGTGATACCGATCTTCTGCTCTACTCTCTCTAACTCACTTAATAAAATATTTATGCACAAGTGAAACTATGCATAAAATCACTCCAACACTCTTCTAGTATTCACAATACAAATTGACACATCACACACATATCATAAAATGATATAAAAGATCATACATATATATCCACGACTAGCAATTTAATCGCAATAAGTCGGCTCAAATAAAACTTGAAGATATTAGCAACTGTAGGCTCAAATCATAAGAGTTATGCAATGCACATCCACAACGGTTGGCCACAACTTAGCTAGGACCCAAAACAAGATGAGAAAACACAAAAATATTCGATAAAATATTCCTTGAATATCCACAACATATTACATCAACTGAGTCGGCCCTAAAATACTGATAAAAAAGAATTATCAATCGGATCTCCAAACTCACACAAGACTTAATACGAGGCACTAAGATTTCCGAAAAACACATTAGATGAACTGAAAAACCTCCCATGAGGTCCACAACTCAAAATAACAACTGGAAATCTGCAAGTGATTAAATGATCACCAAATTGTCAGATGTTCTGTTCTTCTTGTCTAACTTCAATCTGACTGGTGGTACAAGAAAATGATGTTATGCGGATCTGTCACTAACTAGGGTTGCCATCAATGACAACACCAAAAAGCATTTGTAGTGTCTCTTGCCAACAAAGGGTACCATTAATCTTAATGTCCACTACTGGACTACCAGGGTCTATGTACTTAGGGACGGTTATGTTTCCCAACATGATATATGTAAGGTTTCCTAACACATGTACTATTTGAGGATCCTTCTTTTTCCTCCCCGGTTTCTTAATACATTGGTCCATGATTGCTTTAGTATAGATTGGAAAGTCCTTAATATCTTGGATGAGAGGGATCTTGATATTGGCATCCCTAATTTGACCCATCAAGTTCATCTCAACTTGTGTGTGATGCTTTTGAATAGCTCAATGTTTAGGAAAATGAGGTTTTGGACTTGAGGTAGTTTGGTGTACCTAATTTGACTCAATTTCCAAGAGTGTTTTGTCTCAAGCTTCAACTGTAGGTTCCTCATCCTCCATCTCAGTGACTTGAGGGGATGAAGGCCCAACAAGTTGTTTTCTTGATCTGCGTGGACATCACTCACCTCTACCCCATAAGTGGGGTATTGCATAGCTTCATTAATATAAGCCTGTTGAATAGGCTTGTTGTTAGGGTTAAGTATTTTTGGTAACTTCGGTGGCTGGTGTTAGTTCTCAAAAATGGTGGTTGAAAAACCACAAGAGGTTGACAAGCTCTTGGTACATTTTAGGCTAACAAACAAGGCCAAATGATGTACTTGAACCTTCTCTTTAGGCTCTACCAGACCTAGGTGGATGTACCTATGCAAATGAAGTAGACTTAGACTATTTGTTTCCTACTTGTGCAATCTATCCACAATGGAAATTGGAAGTGGAAAAATGCAAGTCTAATTTGGTATAAATTGTATAAGCAATATCAAGGTGAATTTTATGAATATGTTCAGTTAATAGATGTAAGGTTTTGAAATAAATTTGATAAAACTAAATGATGAAATGGATAAGACCAATGCCTTGTTGGGTAAATGGAGTCAAATGAAAGTCTAAGATAAGTGACTCATACTTGGTAGTAACTCTAACTATTTGGCACACTAATATTGGTTTATAACTTGTATAAAGGTGAAAGCAAGTGATTGACAAACTCTACTTACTTATCCAACTAACATAACCAGGTTACTTATAATTTATCAAAAGGATTTTAATTTTTTCTTGAAAGAACCAATCGAGTAAATTATGCAAGAACACATATAACACCAAATTGGAGACATATTGACAATCCTAATTATATGGTTCTTCTTACTAATCCAAATAATACTGCCAGATTAATGTGATTGATTAGAAGGATTTTAATTCCTTTGGGGAAACCAATTAATCATACCACACAAGTGCAACAAATGTGCATTGATAAATTGAATATATACTTGATATACCAATTTAAATAATAAAGAAGCATTAAAATGGAGACAACCAAATAACTGGATAACTTCAACAAACAATTGATACCAAGATGATGCCTCAAAATCAGAGATCTTTCATTGACTTCTTCAAAATATTGCTTGCAACATAGTCTTTCAAAATATAAACATTATGGAGATTTTCTGCTATCCATTGATTATCCCTATTCTACTACTATCTTCTCCTATCTCCTTCTTTTGGTCCTAGTCTCTCTTATATATACGAGACGCAACAAGCTTCAGACCAAAAGACATGACTTTTGATAACAAAACAGGATTTGAAACTAAACATAACTAACATAATCAAAAACATGTGTATCGATTCGTTAATCTCTGAGTAAAAGCTTGTGGTCATCTAAGACCTGTTCAAAGCTTTTACTGTATGATAGGGTCCACATCATTACCACCAACCGATTCTGATGGTCGTTCAGTTGTGTCTAGAATGTCCACTACTCGATTAATAAATAGATTAAAAGCCGAGAGATGATCAAAATATCCTTGTTCTACATGGGTGTCTACATTGGAAATGACTTCTTTCATATCATACTATATATGCATGAATTTCTCAATCTGTTTGAGTATTTTCCAAGGCCATATCTTCATCATTGATCTCTTGTAATGCAGTTGTTAGAAATTTTGTAAACTTTGCTTTCCAATCATCCTTTTTTTAGAGATTCCTTGTATCATCATGAAGTGCAGGAACCAAATTAAAACAACTAAGATCCTCCTCGAGTCTATGTTGATATTGGTTATGGGATTTCACCAAGTTGTTATATTGTTGTAGTATTTGGTCCTTCAGAACCTGTTTATCCAAAAGCTCCTTTTTATTAATCATTCTTCCTTGTAATCAAACATTTTCCTTCAGTGTTGATTGTATTTGCTTAAACATACCCCAATAATCGTCAGCTTGTTGAACCACTCCTTGATTATTTCAGACACAGTATTATACTTAGTGATTTTCACTTCCTTTTCTAGTGTTCTACACTTTTCTTGGGCTTTCAAATGGGAATTTTTCCAATAGGTTGCATCAGCTAATGCATCTAACAATTTCTTATCTTTCTCAAGCCATGGGGTGTACAATTCTAGAGCAGAAGAGGAAGATGAATTCTCCATTTGATGTGATAACTTATTGTTCAATTTGTCATTCTCTTTGACCAATTTTTCAATTTGTGCTCTTGTGAATTTTTCCACATTTACATTCAGTTCTGCAGTTTCTAAGGGGTTAGTGTCCCCAACTTTTTTGACCAAAAGGTGTCCAAATACTTGATTTGGATTGCCAATTATTGTCGGCCTCTTCTCATGAGGGTATAATGACCAAATACGTAAGGTATCCTCATCTGGATTATATCCAAACCTTGAATATATCTTATCACTAGCCTTCTTTGTTAGGGTCATTGTTGTATCCCCTCTTTTTCTAAAACTGTCAAACACAATTGCAAAGCTCATATCCCATCCTGGCAGCAGCAATACCCCAGCCTCTTGAAGTAATTCTCTACCTCTTTTAGGGGTGATGGATTTCATCTCCCTATCAACTTCCTTTTTCAATTCTTCTAAGGCAACAACTTCCTTCTCAAGAGTAATTTCTTGCTCCTTTTGTCTTATTTTCCTCCCCTTATACTCATAGACAAATGATTTGAACTCATGACTTTTAACAAAATCATTATCAGAAATGAATTCATGACCAGCCTTGACCTAATGTCATCAGATAACTCATCTGATGTTTCAAATTTTACAAGCTCCTAAGGGGGCTCATACTGTGTAATTATAGGGGCCTTTATCTATTCCATTGGTTGCTCCTTTTCATCACTTTCTTCTTCTTCATTTTTGTCACTAGAGAAACATACATCAGGGGTGGGTTGTGAAGGTATGTGATCCAAAGGCTCCACATCTTCATCCTGCATTCCTATGTAACTTGTATGAGATGTATCAAAAATGTATGAGGACACATCTTTTATTATTTCATTCATATGAGCAATAAGTTGCTCAATACTAGCTAAGGGATCTTGTACCTTAGCAAATGCTTCTCTATATGATGGGACATTCTTTCTCTTCCATTCCTCTACAAGCACAACTTTATTATATGAAGCCATTCTCTCACCAGTGGAAGCTTCAACTCAGTTCCTAATCACATCATCCAGTGCAAACAAATGCTCATATCCAGAAAAATTTTGAGTCAATATTGCTTGATTTATAAATCCCTCTACATCAAATTTCTCTCTTTCATACACAAGGGGAAGGTTATAATGAGCTAATTTAGCATGAATCTCTTCATATCCTTCAATGGAACATATTATGAAATCTCCAAAACAGAGAGTACTAGGCATGAGTGATTGTTTATTATGAATCTTGAGATGCTTAGTATCAGACTTTGCTAGTTGTCGTACAATTTCCAAATAGGCAACTCTATTAGGAACCACTTGGGGTAACAAATGTGGAACCCCTTCAAATCCATAAACCCTTATTACTATGCAATTAGAGAAGGCATACCAATCTCCCCAATTGTGATTCACTTTTCCCTTTGGGTTATTCTCCTTTGGTCTCATAAATCTCTATACTTCAGGGGATAAATTGTGATCATACAAATAACCTAACAACTTCATTAGTGGTTTGACAAAATATTCTTCAAAATATAAGTAATGTGACCTATCACATTGACTATCCCATAGCGCAGTCCACATCGGCACAAGTTTAAAGTTTCCATCTTCATCTGAATCTTTGATTCTTAATTCTTTACCCCACACATTTCTAGCATGACCTTCATACAAAATAAAATGCATCAAAAATGAATAATGTTTGAAATCTATGCAATCACTGCTATTTTTTATCCTCTCAAGCCCTTGACTTAGGGCATTCACCAAATAGTTTGGATAATCAAATGACCTAGCATCTTTGCTTTGTATATCAGCTACTACAACCATCGGTGTAATAGACATAAGTTGTGGCACCTCAATTCCCAAGACTTGACCAGCTGAGTAGTAGGTATATTGGAAAGAATCTTCAAACAAATCTATATGAAATGAAGGGTTTTCATTGCTCGTAAATTTCTTGAGTTGGCCTTGTTCATTTTTGGGTTTGTGCAATGGTAGCTTCCATCTCTTGTAATTAGTATCCATGCAGCGATATTCTATTAAAAGATCTATAATGGTGAATGGCAAGCTCATGGGACCTTCTAGTTGAAATACATTAGAGATTAAGTCTTGAGAGATAACAAGCATATCGGCCCCATTAGGTGATTGAATAGTTATTCTCTTGGCATTATACCAACTGGCTAGGGCTTTCATTAATTCTACATTGACAAACACGTTTGGCACCACAAGTCTTCCTAAATTCAATCTCCATGGATTACATACTGGTTGAAACCTGAATTGTTTTCTATAATGATACATAAAAAGCTCATAACCTCAGTGTGGTGTCCAAAAATCCCCCAGACCCCTATGCTTGTCTAACAATTTACTTGTTTGAACACTTCTTTTGGGTCATGGCCCTGACCCTGTACACTAGCCTATCAAGTCTTGGTTCAGATTCCTCTTTTCAAATTTTTGTTTCTTTGCCTTAGGTTTTTCTGCATTTTCTTCCATCACAAATTCTAAAAAAATACAATTTTCTAGCTGAGAGTGGAGTACTTACGTGAATTTTTGCTTCCCCTGGTTTTATTGCTTAAAAACTCTAAGCTCCATCCATCCTACCTCTACCCTTAGCGCAACCTTTTTTATTTTTGCAATCGTATGATCAATTCATGGTGTAATTCACTTCATTTCTGGCTCATTAATACACCACTTGTTCCATTCTTGTCATCGGGGAGAGCGTTTATGTTAAATATCCTAATGATGCTCTTTGGATGTCACATCAACAAATAGTAATCATTCATCACTATATCGTTGGAACTTTGATTCATTTTCCACCGATGGCCACCTTCTCCACTGACAAGAGTTCTTCTTTTTGGTCTATCGGCAAGACATTTAACAATGCCACCCTGATACATCCCAACTTCACCGATAAGTGTTATATCTTGATACTCCATGGTTACATCGGGCTATCGAGGAACCTTCATCATTCATTTCGCCAATACACCCAAGCTGCGGCAATGTGATAATCTCTGTTGTTTTCTATCGGCTCGTCGGGGGAACTACTTTGAAAGTTAGCCTAATGAAAATATGTTACACTGATGTAAGGATATGGACTGCCCTTATCGGGCTATCGGTGGCGTAGTGATGGGAGTTCCACCGATAGAGTATAGTTAGGGTGATAGTGTTAAAAGGACTTCGATGGATTTTACAAGTGTAATTGCTTGGGTATGTTGGCTACAAAATGGATTGTTTACACAAACCTCAGAAATTTGTTTAGATCATGAAATTGAGTCCGATTAAATTTTGTAGGAGCTAGGTGATAAATGGATAAATATTGATGGAAACATGTGGAATTTTTTAGTCCCAACAGTCGGGATGTAGGATTTGATGGAGGCATAATGGCTTGTTGTTGGGATTAAGGAGGGAGCATAGGATGCTAATAGTTCATGTTTTGTTGTTGCCAATGTTGACCTTTTTTCCATTGAGGCTACCACTGGCTCTGATGTGTTGGCCATTGGGGATTGTAATTGGAACCCTAGAATTTTTTTTGTGAACAAGGATTTGGTTACTATTGATTCCAATTTTACTAGACTTGTGGCCATTGTTGAAGGTTTTTCCATTGATTTTGGTTTGCCAACCAAGGATGAGAGTTCCAAGAAAAAAAGTTCTAATTTCTAATGGGAAAAAATCAATTGAAGCTAAGAGGGTCTTGTGGCATACCTTGTCTTTGTTTCCATGGCCTTCTTTGAGCTATATAAAAGAGTTTTCCATCCTCTCCTTCAAGTGGCTGAAAATCAGGTTTCTCAACTTTATCTTGTTGGATACTAGCTACCCTCTTGCATTTACAGTTTGCTTTCCTTTGCCTACAATTTGGGCAATATTTAGTGAGCATTGCTTTAGCTTCCTCTTGCTTCTTCTTGATGTGAAGAGTATCCAACTAAGTTTTTAAGTGGCTGATAATGTCCCCCTTCATGTTGGACAATAGCTTGCTTAATTCTATCTTTGAAACCCCTGTGGATGATTTACCAATAGTGGATGCCATATCTCCTATTAGTATCTTAGTGAAGGTCCTAGAATAATTCCTGAAAACCTTGTAGATGTCTTCAAATGGTATTTGATAGATATCCCCTTGTCCAATAAGGTTGAGCATCCATACAATCCTCGTTGACTCCCCTCAAAAATATTAACTTGAGGGATTCTTCAAACAACTTGTTTTGGGGGTTTTTCTTCAAGGAAAATTGAAATCTCTCCACATGATCTTCTAATGGATCATCCTCCTTCAGTGACATTCTGAAGATGTCATCTCTCCTCCTATCAAGTCCCCTGCAATAGTCTTGGTACTTTTCCAAGAACAATATCTTCATGGTATCCCAATTAGGAACAACATCCTTGCCTAATCCCATAAACAATCTTAGGGCTGCATCTTTTATAGTGGTAGGGAAGATTTTAATCCTATAAGAAACATAAGTATAGTCATAGCTTCTACATAGGACATCAAATTCAAACATAAATATTTCTGGGTCCTCAATCATTAACCAATAAAAGACTGGTAAGGCTGAAGGAGGGATATTCTTTAACACAATAGCCCTTTCCTCATTGGTGATTGGGAACTCAAAAGTGGCACGTTTAGCATCATTCACTACATCTCCCATGGTTTTGTATGTCCCCTCTATAAGTGTAGTAGATGTTGGTGATGGGGAAATTTCTTCTTCAATATTACCCTCACTCTGAGTACTAGATTCACCAATTTTTTCTATGGCTTCTTGGTGTGTAGAGGGAAGGGATCTGCCTAGAGAATCTCCTTGTCTCCGCATATAAGAAATATGGCTTTTATATAGTAGCAGTCTTATACAGTGTTATTGTATGTTTTTGGTATTGTGAAAAAGAGTAAATCTAACAGTACTAATGCTGAAAACAAAAATGTAAACTATGAAATCTCAAAAACAAGTCTATGAAGATAACACCATACCCAAAAATGATGCCAAAAATGTAGAGTATAAACTAATGTATATTAAACTTGGTAGAACGTACATAATTCAAAGGTATATTTGGTTGAACAGTCCACTCAACATTGCAAAGACTATAAAATGTCAACCCAAGGTTTGTAAACTTGTGATGGTGTTGCACTGTATGTGCCTTTAAAGACTTAAAGCTACCTAGGTTATCTATTCAAGATGTTCTACTTGCTGGAAATTTATAGAATTGCATAATAGTGAAAGAAATAAACTAGTGCTAATCGCTACGGGTGCCTATAACTTAACCTGTAATTGAACTACTGCTAATAAAGAATTACTGAACCAACTCAAAAATACTCAAACTGGTAACTAAACTTATTCTAACCTCCAGAGTACTAGAAATTAAAAAAATACATGCATGTTCTTGAGAGTTTATTACTAATAATAAGGATCTACTCTAGCTTGCATGCAATCTATGAAACAATGATGAACAAAAATAACTATTTTTAAAAAAATAATCAGCTATAAATGAAGTGAAGAACAATTACCTTGAGTGGCCTGCTCAAGTGGATGTCCTCACTTAACTAGAACAAAATATTACACAAAATCTTCTTCACAGATTGTGTTCAATGAAATCATTCTAAATACTCATCATGTTTGTAGATAATTGAAACTAAAATTAACTGATACCAAAATACAGAAATCAACTAATTGATCTAAGGACTCAACCACCAGCTATATACAAGCACGAGGGAGTCTTATTCTAAGAAAAAACTAACTACAATCATTAACTTCCACTCCTAGATATTATAGCATATAGTTAAGATTGAATTGTTTAAACTATAATTGGAAAGAAAGAAGAATCCTAATAGAACTAAAACTCTGTAAAACAAAATTGCATGTAAAACACACAAATAGTTATTTAGAATCCTATCAACAAAAGAGTTTGTCTTCTCCAGCGTTATATTAACTAGTCATAATGATGTGCATTCAACTCCATCAAGTGTCTTCATACAATAGTTATTGCATTCAACTTCATTTGGAACTTCCCTTGTTTCATTTTCCTAGTCTTCTTTTTGTTGCGGGTTACTGCTTTAGTTGCTATGAGCTATAGTTTCTCCTTAGCTACAAAAAGGTTAATTCACAAAACATGTGCACAAGGCTAACTACCATAATTAAAACATAGAGTTCCATCCATTTCATGCATACTCACATATAAACTATGCAATGCTACCGTATTATAACCATATTTCCATTACTATAATCTAGGTCTAAGTCTGTATAATAAGTATGAAAAGATAGCATAATATAGGAGTATTGCCTGAAAATTATATCTAAAAGTGTATGAAAGTATGCATAAAAGCAACAGAAAATAGGCTAATAAAAGAACCCATCACCTATCACATCTGAAGAGAAAAATCCATTGACATGCTCATACAACCTTGACAAGAGACAATCTAGAAAAGAAATTGATTTGTAATGAATTAATCTAAACGAATGATACAATGAATCAGAATCCTTATAAAAGGAAAAAGAAAACCCTAAATGAGGATTTGATTGGATAATGACAAGTTTCATCATCTCATGCAATGAGACAATGTAACCTATAAATAACCTAATCTAATAATAAAAACACTCCTAATTTTATCTTAAGTGAATAAAGTAATAAGGGACCTAATAATTAATTAATGATTAATTAATTATCAAGTGATGTCCTAATTACTCCAACAATCCCCCTTAAGATCAACTTAGGTAGAAGCAAAAGAAACTTGAAGAATTCAATGATGGATGCATGAATGGGTCCCAACTACAAGGCCTAATGAGGTACCAATGTACAAAAAATTGAAACTCCCATAACCAAAGGAAAGGAGAAAACCAGATGGGAAAAAACTCTCCAAAAGAGAGAAAAATAAATGAATTCACTAGTGAAAGAAGGATATAAGGATGACTCAATGTGACCCCCCAAGGACTGATTTTGTCACAGAAGAACAATATATGTCCCCCTAGTAGGAGAGAGAAAAAGATGATATAAATCTCCCTCATATATAATGAGCTCATGTGCCAATGATGAACATCTGAAGATAGAACACAATCCATTGCTTACAAAAAAAATTTATCCCCTTAGGAAGAAATAGATCCACTAGTGATTGGAGAAGTCATTCCTAAAAAATGGAAGAATCAAGAATCCAAATCCAAATGATGTGTGCCATTGAAAAGTATCAAGTGTCCACATGTCAGAAAGAGATTATGTCAATCCACAAACCCGTATATTATAAATATTATGTGTATAAAGGATGGTGATGGATTAATGACCAAGGCTACCTTAAGGGTCTCAAATATTTGGATGTGACACAATGATGAATATGGTTGTGAATCAATTGAAAAGTGGATAATGAGTTAAAAAAGGATGATTCCCTTGAACCCAAAGGTGTGGTATGAATGATTGGACAATGAGAGTAAATAAAACTATGGATAATGAATATAAGACTAAGAGTGTAGTTAAGGTGGGTAAAATATGAAATGGATAAAGGTATTAGTTTGACAGGAGGGGTGTAGAAAAAAATTCTTATGATTTTTATTAGATGGAAAAAAGGATATAGGGTATGAATTAGGATTAATGATTTAGAAAAATGGACTAACTTCCTGGAATATAAGGATTATGGTTTTGTGGACTATGTGTTTTGGGATGAGATTATGATCAAGGTAAAATATTTTTTAGCACTAAGATATAGGTGATGGTTATCCTAAACATGAATTAAACTTTTCATTTGAAGTATTAAAAAATCCTTTGTTTTCCAATCTAAATTTGAATTTAAAACCTGGCAACAGTAAATTGGTATGGGACAAATCTTGTTGCCATCATCAAAATTCCTTTCATATTTGAAAATTTATTCTAGATCTAGCTTTTCATATGGTGGTGATTGTGAATTAATGGCTCTGTCAGTTCTGAGTTGTAATCCACTATTGGCCACGACATTCTCTATTGGGAACATGATATTTTTTTGTCATTTCCAATAAATTCCTATGAATCATGTACTTAACTACTGATTCACACTGGTGAATGTCCTCTTGTTCTGACATCCTCAAGGCATATTCAGATTTCGTGGTTCTTTATTAAATTCAATCTATGGATTGATAGCTCCATTTTACATTGGTGATTCTCTGTATTTTAAGGGCTAAACTTGGAAATGTTTTTTTTTGCTTCCTTCGGTGTTTGACCACAAGATCTTGCTCTCATGATTGGAAATTGAAAGAAGTCATCAATGTGGTTAGCAGATGTTTGGTCTTGCTTTGGGACTACACTAAATTTCTTCATTCCCAAGTTTAAACACTTGGCAGCATATGCAATTCTTAACAGTCCTCAACTCACTTGATCATTTCTTGCCCATTGCTTCGGGCATGTTGAAGGATTTATTCTAGTTAATATAGTGGTTTCTTTTAAATCCTTTTTTTCATCCTACTGACTCCATAGTTTCTTCTTGCTTCTTTGTATTCTAGGGTCTGCAATTTTGTATCTTCATAATGGACAATTTATTTAGAGTTTTAGTTCCTCCTCATGTTCACAAAATTAGAGTGGATTCACCATTCACAGAAGAAAATCTATGAAGGGAATTCTCTTTCGAATGCAAACAAGTAATGGATTCAATTCAAATAGTTTTGGGCTATGATTGGATGGATATGCATATTATGGCCTTGTCGTATGAAATGGCTTCTTAATTTGTGTCAAATTTAATGGACATTCTAGGAAATCTTTAAATGGTAAAATTTATGGTAGGCACCTATCTTTTGCCTCATGTGTGTCCTCTTTCTACTCTTCAACCGACATTGGAGAGATATGATATTCTTCAAGGGTCAAATTTGGTGGGAGGTATTATCAGTAAACATCTTCTGACGGATTGTCGCCTCTCCAAATTACTTTATGCAATGGCACATGGCCTTTTAAATGACTGTCATAGTGAATTCAAGCTCCACCTTAGGATTCTCTCATAGCAGGTAATTCAGTAAGTGACCCATTTTATATGTTTTATAAAGCGATTTGTCTTCTCATACAACACACCATCATTGAACCTCATGGTGAACCACATTTTCCCCTACTTGCAAACATTGCTTCTTCAGAGGGAAGCTCAACTTGAGGGAAACTTTTCTCTTCTTACATTTTGAATTTTTGCTTCTATGACCTGGTTAAAGATTGGTCTCATTTTCATATTATATCTTCAATTTTGAATCTTTGTTTCTTTGGAAGAAATTTGGTACTTTGGCATCTTTGTGCAAGACCTCCAGTTGAATGCACTTTGTCTCCCATGGCATCTCCTACTCCTTTAGTTGGAATCTTTTGGCTCCAATCTGCATCTCTTTCTATCAGCATTTTCAGTGTTGTTTCTCCTCTTCGATTTACCTACCAAGATTTTGTTTTTCTCTCCTAGCTCCTTGTTCACTTTGAACAATTTTTCCTTGGTTTTTCCTAGCTCGAATTTTGTAATATTTGGGGTTTACAACTTTATGCTCACCATCTGCAACTCCTCGTCGTTTTGTAATACTTTTTTTTATTTCAATAAAATTTGTGGCCTCGCCACCTTTGCCTAAAAATAAATAAAATAATTGGGATTGTGTTTTTAAAAAAGAAAAACGGTTTTCAAAAATTGGACTCAATTGAATTGGTATAAAAGTTTACAAAAAAAATCTTGGTATGTGCAAAACATAATAAAAAATACACAACAACAAGCCTAATTTATTCAATAAGGGTGTATCAATGCTTTTGGTCCCAAAGATATGCTATCTATCAAGTGATGAATAGATAGGGAATGCAAAGTCATGTATGAATAGATAGGGAATGAAAAGTCATGTACCACCTATGTACTCCTTACCTTGGAGGAAAAATCCTTACCCAAGGTTAGCTCTATCACCCCACCCTAAAAGCACTTTTTGAGTAACTTCTCAGGCCTAAGTAGTATTTGATGCATCATAAGGAAATATGGGCGATGGTCTTAAACTAGAATTTAATATGAAAGTGAACAATGTCAAATGGCCTAGAGTAAAGGGTAACCTACTCCTCCCCTTCACTTCTCCAAGTTATAAAATTCTTGGAGGCTTAGCTTAAATGGTGAAATTACCTTCCATGAGGTGTATCTTTCAATTCACCCCTGACTTTTTATGCTCTACCAAAACACTAGATTTGATGCCATCCCCTTGGTGATGATATCCAAGGAATTCCTCCTAAAAAGAAAATTGAAAGTGATATTATTTTATTCTCAAGTTTGTCTAAAAGTGCAAGAGGAGAGCATAAACAAGATACCACTTTGAGATTAAAAGAAACACATAAATATTAAACCTAAAATCTAAATGTGTAAGTGAATTTTAACCCAACTTTTGATGTGAAATAAAAAAAAATGTAGAAAAATCACACACAAAAATAAATTTCTATAATTGTGAGTTCCACTTCTTTCCCTCTTCTGATGCAAGGGAAAATGACCAAGACTCGAATAGTAAGTGTTGGACATTGCAGCCCCACAAAGTAAATTCATACCTCTGCTTTGCACTCAAAACTCATGACATGCCTCCTAATGAATTCCTTTTCTACTAAAAACTTGGGTAATGCGAGCCCCCATATTCATCTACAAGAAAGTAAGTAGATAATGATTTTTCTCCTGACGATACCCCTCAAATTTCATATTCGAAAACTCAGAAAACCCATAAATTCACACATTCAACAACTAGCTTTAGGAAACATCAAACCAATTGCAACAATACCCAAATCACTCAACCAAGGAATTTTGTTTAAAATTATGAATTGAAACTAAAGATAGAACATTCCCAAGAATTGAGCATCACATGAAATTATAATATTTCAAAGATAATCATATTTTTCAATATTAAAAATTGCATTGTTTGCAACAACCAACTACAAAAAGCACACTAGCCACAATAAAACTTTGTTACATAAAAAAATAATCACACCACCACTACAAATAAAATCCAAAATCTTCATAAATAGCTATAGGCATTAGAAATTACATCTCCAATATCTCATACTCCATCCCCCTGCTCCCTAGTTCCTCTTTTTTATTCCTCTATCATTTTTTTCATTTTACCTTACTTTCTCTATTCCAAAACTTGGTCATTGTAAATTCCTTCCAAAAACTGCCACAATCAATCCCACTCTCTTCTTTTCTAGGAATTGGATTCATCCCTCTTGCTCATCTCTTTATTGCCTAGCAAGAAAATTCAAATTCTTTGCTAAAAATTGCCTTTTGTTGTCACACTCCACTACCTCCACTTCCAAGTGTCTAAATTCTTTTTCTCGCTTCATTTGATGCCAATTTTAATTTCAAAGAAGAGTTACAAGATGACCTCCTCCAACCTGGGCATGGTATTTAATGCCTCATTTATAATTTTTTTTTTTTTTAAAACAACAATTTCTAAGTCTATTAATCCAAAATCCAACTTAAATTCATAGCCTAATAAGATGACGTTAATTTTAAGGAGTTGGAGGAGAAAATGACTTAATAAATATTTATGCTTGCAAGAAAAAACAACAAAACACAACAAAAAATGAAGAATTGAATAAAACACATTTTTTGGTGTGCAAGATTACCCATGCACCTAGATGCTCCTACACCATCTTCTCATCTTTTTTTAATATAGTTGTTTGTGTAAAACACACATGAATGTACAGTTTTACCCTGTTTTGATCATAGATGATATAGACAATTATATTATATTTAGAATATAATTGATTATTGGTTGTGAACATAAATTGGCTAACTAAATATGGACTCATTCATATTTGTTAGATTAAAGTTACAAATTATTATTAGTTGTCTCTTTGGATTGATTATAGATGAATATTATTTTGTTGCAAGTATGAGCAGTTGGTGTTGTCATTGATTTCAACAAGCTTGTGTTGTCATTGATGTCTATTGGTGAATAAGATCCTTGCAAGAGTGTGAGCAGTCGATGCTTTGATTAGTTGCATTATGATGTCATTAGTAAAGCTACCGGTGTCAACCTCTAGTGTTGATTTGATAAGCTTCTATCTATGGATAAGGAAGTTTCTAAGATGATGATGATATGTCTCTAATTCTTGGTTTATAAGTTCTTTTGAGAAAAAATGATAAAAAAAAGGGAAACAATGTGTTACAATAGTAATCTAGATGATAGAGTTGTGTTTTGGTTTTGCTCCACATTTCTTCTAGGTTGAATATCTACTTACGTGATTCAGATATGTTGGTAATAGTATTTCAGATGTGTTATATTCAAGATTTGGTGTGTTGGATCATTTTACAAAATAATATGTGTTCACCAGTGTGTGACTATGCATTGCAAAGGTGTCTGGGATAAACTTTTTTGCTCCGCGTTTCTCTGCAGTTGTGTTTCAGGTCTTACAATTTGAAGAAGTGCTATTAGTATTGTTATCTTTGTTCAATCATGATGGTTTGAGGTTTGGTGCTTTTGAATATGGTTTTTCAAGTAACAATGTATGGTAGAGTTGTTTGAGTATACCAAGTGTGTACATTCTTTAGGTAGAAGTTGTTGTGAAGGATTTTGTTGGATTTCATGGTGTTTGAGGAATATTCTAGAGCATGTTCAAATGTGGTGTGTGGTTCACAAGTCATCCTTGGGATTGAGGAAGTGTGTACTTCAAATTTTAATGGTGTTTGCATGGGTAACGATCAACCTAGTGTTTACACTACATGCAATGGATAATTATTGTTTGTGGAAGCATGTGGTTGAGTGGTGTTGTTGATTTGGGTCCCAATTAAGGTTTTATGTGCTCCACATTCACTTCTATTTACCATAGAATTGTTTTGGTGCTGACCTAATTTGAATTTTCATATTTGATGTGCATATCCGACCTTGGAGAGGGTTACAAGGTTGAAGACAGTACAAGTATGAATTAAGTTGTTGAATGATGTTAAGATAGATGTGAGAGATGTGAATGATGTGAAGTGTAGAGTTGTAGAGTGTGAAATTGAGTAATTTAGTGTGAGCTTTCATGTGTTAGTTTATTGGGTGTAATGAGCAAAAGGTGGCTACAATTCTTCAATCAGACTACGAAGGTGTTGATGTCATTGTGGTGGATTCTTTGTTGCATTGAAATGTTTTTCTCTGTTTAACATTCCTTCTATATCTTCTTTTCTATTCTGGTAGTGAGCATTTTGGTGGTGAGCATTTCTTCTTTGGGAAATGAGCCCTATTGTATTCAATGTTAATATTACTTATATTATGAGCTAATCCTCATCGTGGTTTTTCCCTTCTGGGGTTTTCCATGTAAATCTGGTGTTCTCGTGTGTATGGTGTTAAGTTGTTTCACTTTTTGTTATTTTCTTTACATTCTAATTCATCATAATAGATTTAAGGTTTAATGAATGAATGTGGATCTAAATGTTAATAAGGGTTTTGAAGTTTTAACGTACAACTAATTCACCCCCCTCTCAGTTGTCTTTTGCATTCAATAATTGGTATCAACAAAAGGTTCCTTGGAGAAAATATTAATCGTTTAAGGTAAATCTAGGATGACACACAAGAAGGAGATCCCTATATTTTATGGAATAGACTATGCATTCTAGAAAACAAGGATGGAAGGCTTTTTGGGGAATCTAGGATATGATGTCTGGAAATTAGTTAAGGATGGATACACTATGCATACAAATGGTCTAAGCATTGAACTTGAACTCAAGGCCTATGAAATCAACAGTAAAGAAAAGTATGCTCTCTTGAGTAGTCTTACAAATTTTGAATTAGTGAAAGTTATGGATTTGAAAACTAGTAAAGCAATTTGGGAAAAGTTGGAAAGTATTTATGAAGGAGATGATATGGTCAAAAAATCCAAGATGTAGAATTTAAAGACCACATTTGAGAACCTGTGGATGTCTGAAGATGAAAAAATTACAAGCTATATTTAAAGGGTAGATGAAGTGGTCAACCCCATCAAAGGTCTTGGTGGAAAATTCAAAGAACCAAAAGTGGTAAAGAAAAATCTGAGAACCCTTCCTAAAGCTTGCAGTCATAAGGTTGTTGCTATTGAGGAATCCTAAAATCTAGATCAGTATTTTAGAGATCGATTGTATGGCTCTTTAACTGCATTTGAAATCAGAGAATTTGGTACTAACAATGGTGCAAAAGTTGAGACTACTTTTAAGGATGCAAAAATAGAGAAGATTGAAGAACCAAATCAGGAAGATATTGAAGATGTGGAGGCTAACTTTGTGAGAAGGATGAGAAGAGCTACTAGAAAGTACAAAGGTAAGTTTCCTTTCAGATGTTTCAGTTGTGGAAAGATAGGTCACTATACTTCAAGATGTCCAAACAGAGTTGTGAATGAAAAACAAGGAGAAAAATGGTAAGATGATTAAGAAAAGCTATTATGTTAGAGAAGATGCAATTATTTCTGATGATGAATCTGATTATGGAGATGATGATGATGAATTATTTTTCATGGCTTTAAAAGATGATTTTTTTTTTTGCTAACTCTGAAAGATGTGTGAAGGAATGCCCTTTAGAGAGAAAGGATAAGATTGAAGGTATCTTGGTATCTTATTTTCATGCTAGACATGATAAGAACTATTGGATCATCGATTGTGGTTGCTCTAATCATATGACCAGAGACAAGATTAATTTTGTTAAAATTGAAAAGTATTATGGAGGACTTGTTAGATTTTATGATGATTCAAGTGTTAAGATATGTGTAATAGGTTCAATTAGTTTTGATGGAAAGAATAATACTGAAGATGTTTACTATGTTAAGGGTTTGATTCATAACCTATTGAGTGTTGGAAAAATGTGTAGCAAAGGATAAAATCTTATGTTTCAAGATGATGGATGTGAGATCAAAAAAGGGTTTGGAATTGTGATTGTTGCTGGAAGGACAAATGGAAATGTTTATCAACTAAAAGGTGTTGATGGTCACTGTTTTATGACTCAAATTAGTGAAATTTGGTTATGGCACAAGAGGATGTGTCACATTAATTTTGATAATTTGGTAATAATCAGTTCAGTTCAAGCAGTGAGAGATCTGCCAAACATTACAAATCCTATCAATGTTGTCAGCAAGGATTGCCAAATTTGAAAGAAAATAAGAAGTTTCAAAGGAAAAGAACAATCGTCTACTGAATTACTAGAAGTCGTGCATACAGATCTTTGTGGTCCTACAAGAACAAGAAGTCTTCAAGGTGATAGAAATTTCATGCTTTTTATTGATGATTATTCTAGAATGACATGGGTTACTTTTCTTGAAGAAAAATTTGAAGCCTTAGACAAGTTCAAAGCATTTAAAGTTATGTTTGAGAATGAAATGGATATAAAGATCAAATGTTTGAGGTCTGGTAGAAGAGGATAATTCACCTCCAATGAATTTAACATGTTTTGTGAGAATCATGGCATAAAGGGGAACTTATTTGCCCCTAGGACTCCTTAGAAAAATGGAGTGTGTTGATCATAAAAGTTTGCACCTCTAAGAACAACCTTATGGGAAATTCAGTGAGTGGGGGACCAAATTACACCTCACTGAATGACCTTCGAGATTGTTAAAGAAGTTGGCTCTTCTCTGTGTTTGGGAAAAGGGGAAAAGAGAAATGTAGGAAAAGACATAAAGATGGCAATGTGCCAAAGCTTTTACAACATTTCAAATTTTAACAGTTCCTCACTTCTGATGAAATAGATACAAAATTCCATAGACCCTTCATTGTTGGGAAGAGAACGAACGACTAAGGCTAGAGAAAGCATAGAGAAGTCATTCAAATCTCCTTGTGGGAAGAATCCATTAAGGTCCAACAGGAACAAGAAACCCTAGAGATTAATAGGAATACTTAGACATTCACATAACCGCCCTTGCTCTTACAACATAATATGAAATACAACATAATCTTTTATGAAAATAGGAAGAGTATAATGAACATGATCTAATTTCCAAAAGATAGCTTTAAATATAGAAGCTAATAGCATATAAAATAGTTATCCAGACTATCTACGTGAGGCTTGACATAGAGCTTTCAGGATAATTGATATAAGGAAAAGAAATTCATGATAAAGGCCATAAATGTATAATCTCAAGATTTTCTCCTTAATAATATTTTTTCTTGCAATAAATCAATTGAAAACAAAGGCCAGATGCAAATCTAATTAATAGTCTTGACAAATAAAACATGTCATAGAGCATAAAAAATGCTCTATAAAATACTCTTATTCCTGAAAAATATATCTCCCTATCTTTTCTAAAAAATGTATATTCATCCCTTTGTTGCAAACCCCTTTAAATAGCTAGCAGAAAGATCCACCGTCGCAACCCATAGAGATGAACAACTACCAAGTGTCTGCATCTAATAGATCACAATTTGATCCAAGGTCTAATTAAATCATAGCAATATTCACTCATAAAGTTTGAACTTCCTCATTTATGGATCCAAATTTTGTAGAAGCTCTGTAAAGATATGTTGTCAGAAGACAATCAAATCCTAGCACAACATGTTAATGCACAATCTGACCAGCAATGAAGAATGATGATGCCACCCTAGAAGTTTGATCTTAGAAGTAAGAACTTTTCCACACTGTCTGAAAAAACTATGCCAAAAAGAAAAACATTCGCAAAAGAAAAAACCCGCCCGAAAAAATGCCTGATGTGGCAAGCTAGTGGATGATTTCAAAATTTGTGAGAACAGTTTTGAGGAAATCCCCGCCCGAAAGACACGTGTCTCAGTTTGGGCCCAAAAGGAAGATAATAAAAAAAAATCCGCATAGGAACCACGTGGTGCATTGCGCACCTTTATCCAAGAGTAACCTTGGGTCTTCGGGGCGTGGTGCCATCCTAACATGAAAAAGAAGTAAAGGTCGAAAGAAAACCTGCAAGGGTCGAAAACATTTAAGGCAAAAAATTTCTCCACAGTTTCTAGCGACTCATAGGAGACCTTCACCTGCAGAGGTATGAACCCAGATATAAAATAATCCTCAAATTTTGAGGAAAGCGACATGTTGAGATTCCCAGTATTCATCGGAGGGTAGGACGTGGGTGTGTAATTTTTCGTAGGCTTGATCAAGATCAAGGACCTCTTTGAAAGAAACTCCCCACCTTCATGAAACAGCTCCAATGTGATAGTAAAGTTGGGAAAGGGTAAGAAGTGCCATCTCTATCTCCTTGACTATAGGTGTTGAGCTCAAATTTTGGAGCACTATGGAGTCATGGATCTTGAGCCTAGTTTCTTTCGTGATCTACTCTACTGTCAATACTCCTCCATTTGGTGAGAATAAGGCAGGTAATCTAGAGTGGACAAGAATTTGAATTCTTCTTTTATCTCGCCAACCTTCTTATTCAACACCATCTGATAAGCTATGCTTTTCAATGTGGCTTGGTGGTAGATGATAAATCCATTTTCCTTCCTTGCAGCTGCTCTTCAGTTAGGGATCCCAGCATATTTTAAAGCTTCCTCAATCACTTTACATAGTCTTGTGATCAAGACTCCCGATTCTTTAGGTCAAGCAATAATTGTGTGCAAAATTTGGTAAACCATTGGGCCGGCCTTTGTGTTTAACTCCTGTGCATCTGTTAGAAAATGTAGAACTAGCTTCAAAGCTACTACTACAACTATGGTCCTCTCCCAATGAGAAGATAATAATTTTTTAAGCACTAGGAGGAGCCTGGATCCCCACGATGCGGTCAAATACTATTGGAATTGGGATTCCCTAGCTCTCATATTTTCCTCCAATTGATTCTTCTCCCGGAGAGCATTTGAAAGCTCAAAGCGCAACTTCTCTATATCCTCATTGTGAGTTTATAAACTAGACTTGACATATTGCTTCTCCTATTTTTCCTTCTTCGTCTCCGCCTAGGCCTTTTGGAGATCGTCAAAGGCTTGAGAACAAGTGTTAGCCAATTCTTCATGTATATCCGCCTTTTCCCTATCCATCTCCCAAAACTTCTTTTGTAGCTCAACATATATACTATTTGTTCTTGTTGTTGCATCCTCAAGCAACTTTTTCCTTTGTTGATGCTCCACAGTTGTTTCATGCTTGACCACAATCTTACATCTCAATATTTCCACCTCGGTATGAAGCCAATCCTTTTCTCTTTGCGCTTCTCCGAGCAACTTAGTCACGTCACCTTGCTAACCCTGTACCTACCTTAAGCAAGCCATCTCCAAATCCTTTACTTTGACCTCTACTTATGTATAGGAGTGAATTTGCACCCTCTTGCAAATTCCCCCTTTACATTCATCCACCTTAGAAAATCAAAACCAACTAAGAAATTCTACATCACCCATCCACAATGCATCCACTTGGCACTTGTCTTTTATGTTGGTTGGGGAATATTTGTCGGGGACGCGACTGCGATGCACAGATGTCTGCATAACACGTTGTCATACCTGATATATTCCTTCCTTTGGAGTCTGCAAGGACATTATGTTCCCCATTGGGGATGAAGTGTAACGCCTCTGTGTCAACCAACTAGTCCAAAAATGGCTCTTTCCCTCCTAATTCTTCTTCAAATGCATGTATTTCATGTTCATTACATCCTCTACACACTAGCTTAATTTATTTAGCATCTCTTGAGCAATTCAATCCATCTTCTACACATCTTGTTGCACTTTTTCCACCATTAGAGTTGTAACTTGGTGTCCTGAGGGACTACTTCATTGTTGTGGCAACATAGACCTTACCAAGGTTGCAGCCTCCTCTACGTGCCTGAGGGAACCTTGATTGAGAAGGTGATATTGTTTCATTTCTCCATTTCCATAGCATTTTCATTTGATTATGTAGCATAGTGTTATTATGATTATTCAATATCCTTCCTATTGTTCTCTCTATCACATTTTCTATCTCGTGGCTTTCTTAGCTATCCGTGGAGGTGGAAACACCAAAGCGGGGGTTTGAATGAAGCAAACCCCTATACAGCCCCAACATTTTTCCTCTCTTGGCTATATGTAGGTGTACGCACATGTGGATCTTGCTAGTGAACTAGACTCTCAGTGAGTTGGATTTCATCACCTCCATTTTTTGTTATCTTCTTTATCACCTTCATATTTATTTCTTGTATTATGTTGTGTATCATTTTGTTTAGTATGTTAAGATTCATTGAATAGACAGTTAGTAGGTTTTTTTAGCACTTTGTATTGTATTTTTACACTTTTTGGTTGTACAGATGCCAACGCCCTAGAGAGACGCCAGTGTGCCGCATTGTTGTCCCTAACCTACACTGTTGTCCTTAAGCAAAGAGAAGTTGGAGGTATGTTTTGGGTTCCAAAAACTAGCTTGTTTAGTCCCATCCAAACATTTGGATCAGTAGAGTGACAGAAGCACTCGAGATTGATCTTCATTCTCTATCCTTGATCTAAAACGCCCACTTAGGTTGAGGTAAGTTAGGGAAGCCCTCTGATCTCGACTCTCCTTGACCTGAAGCCTTGGTGTGGTTGGTCCCCCTACCTTACATTTTGGTGAACCTGACATGAAAAATGTCTATCCGTTTCTTTGTGTCAAATTTTTTTCCTGTGCACTCGATAGTTGGACTAGACCTAGGTGTTGTGAAATTTTATGAGCATAACAACTCAGCCTATGACTTCTAGGTACATTGTTAGGAGAAGCCTACGACACTTACCAATGGAAAACACGAAGGTCACTTCTGGTTTTACTTTTGGATTTACTACTGGTTTTTCCACAGGTTTTATATACGAGATGGGTTTCATAGACGAGACCGCTCATGCACCTACTCCTCCAATGTCCCCATGGCTTCATCCGTGGATGAGGATGACGATATGCATATCCTTGCAGAAAATATTTTGGCATTAAAGAAGAGGTTGTTGGACATCGTGAATCATTTGGAGAAAGCACCAAATATGGCGAGAGCCGCTAGACTTGCTAGGAAGGTGAGATATATGTTAGGAAAGGATCAGATAGGCATAGATTTCTTACGTGACCTTACTAATCAGATCGAAGCATACATCCCTTCTGATAACACTAGATTGGGTACTACCCGAGGAGAGGTGCTTGATGATTATGAGAGATAAATAGGTGTCTCGATGCCCACCAGGTCTGTATCCATGGCCAAAATAGGCCTCTTGGTTAGTGTTTCCTATGCTTCCCAAAAGCCTAACACTATCAAGGTGAGTAGGATACCCCTTGGCTTCAATTTCACTCCTACTGGCCCTGGTGGTGGGGGCTCTGGTGGGATGAGTGGTGGTGGATTTGGTAGCGGTGGTGGCACTATTGGTGATGGCCTAGGTAGTGTTGGCGATAGTGGATCTGGTGGAGGTTATTGTGGTGGATCTGGAGGGGGTCACACTGTTGGTTCTGATGGTGGCTTCGGAGGTGGCTCTAGAGGTGGTTCTGGCTGTGGCAGTTTTGGAGGAGGTTCCATTGGACCTTTATCCTCTTCAAACCCTACTCTGAATGCCCTTCTTCAGAACATGGACCAAATGCAATACCAGTGGGAAAGTCTTTCCCAAGCCTCCACCCAACCTATCTTCCAAACTTTCTTTTGACATTGTCCACTGTCGATGACAATTTTGAGTACCCCTTTCCCACTAGGAATGGAGATTCCTAAGTTTGAAAAGTATGGTGGTAAAGGGAATCCGTAGACGCATGTGTCAAATTTTAATGCCATGTGCATGGATTTCTTTCATCACAATGCCCTAATGGAAAAACTCTTTCCTTGATCGCTAAAGGACACAACATTTGAGTTGTACTATCCCTTGCCTAATAATTATATATTCTCATTTGATCAACTCATCAATCAGTTTATCTATCAATTTCAGGCTAACATCAATCTAAAGATGACCTTCTTGATTCTCGTTTGATGTAAGCATGGAGAAAATGAGAAGATAATTGAATTCATAGTGTGATACCAAGCGCTCTTTTCATATATCTCGTACCCTCTACCTGACTTAGACATGTAGGAGGTATTCATAGGCAACCTACAAGGAGCCTAGCAAGGGAAATTTTCCTTAATGAAATACCCTTCCTTTGCACATCTGTGTGTTGCATTATGGGAATATCAGCAATGGTAGTTTAGTTCGAGGGGTCTTCCTTTCCCTCTCGCTTTGAAGGGAAGTCTATTATTTTAGGAAAAGGAAAAGCTATTACGAATGTAGTTGCCACAACTAACGATCATGGCCTCAGATGCAACAAAAATTTTACAAAGTTAGCTTAATCTTATACTTCCATTCTACAAAAGTTATTGAAGGATAAAATCATAAATTTGGAAAATCCCCAACCTTTGAAGGAGCCTTATCCTTATTGGTATGATGGGAATTATTTTTGTCAGTACCATCATGTTAATAGGAATGATATCGAGCATTGCATGTGCTTGCATCATGAGATATAGGATTGCATCAATGACGGTACCATCCATCTCGATGGGAAGAAGAAAAACATAGATAAGTCGATAGCGAAGGCCAATAGCGAGTTGCAAATTTATATGGACCCATTTCCATCACATTCTGTGAATTTAATTATTGACCCTTTTGATGCTTCTCCTAAACCCTTGGCGTATGTTAATATGGTTTCGATTACTCCTCTCTCGCAGCCTACAACTAACTTGCTAGATGTGAATTTCACCTTGCAGGACTTATCTTTGAATAATAAGCCCTCTCCCCTATACATTCCTTCTCGCCTCAATGGAAAAATTATGATAGGAGTCCTAGTTGACCCCATGAGCCGAGTGAATGTTATTATAGAGGAGACACTATGGCTAAATTCATTACAGAGGGACGAATATGAGAAAAAAAAATCTATCATATGCATGCACGACGATCTCTCTCTTAAGCCATACAGCTCTATAACTCTTTCCATCCTAGTTTGTCCTAGGGTTGTGGATACAACTTTTGATGTTATTCTAAAATCTGATATGTTCAGAGTGAAGTTGGTCATCCCATGGATAGCTTCCATGAACGAAATCACTTATGTTATTCACAAATGTTTAAATTTCTCTCATGAAGGTGTTGTGTACATTGTACACAACACTGGATACCAACCATTGGTATCCCATGGGGGTTATTCCTTGGATCATTTTTGGCCCGCCTCAGTTGGTCTGCTCCCTCCTAGAATGGACCTACTTTATCGAAACTATGTGAAGTACAAAACCAGGACAAAGAACAACTGAAAGTGACTCACCTTGTAGTGCAGCAACAAGCTGCCTCTTCCTCTCAGAAGGGAAAGGAGAATCCTGCTAAGGGTGCCACCTCTGCCTCCCTTCCTGAAGAGGAGCTTTGGGTCACTACTCCTGGCTTTCGCATAAGAATTATGATGGTACCTACTTGGCGTAAAGTTAAAATTTGGGTATTTGACCTTCCTACCTTACCCACAGGCCCTTGACCCAGCATGTATGCTAAGGGGAAGGGTCCCCGTGGGGAGTCCTTTATGTCTCAGCCTCTGTGGCCTCCTACCACTCTTGCCCCCAAGGTAGTAAATGGGAAGAGGTCCACCACATAGGCATTGGAGCCAACTCCCCCATTGTTGTTCCAACCTCCTCTCAACCTCTCCCTTTTGCTCCCATCCAAGAGTCTCTCCCTCCGCTAGAAATAGCCATAATGGACACTTTGATGGTCAAGCAGGAGCCCTCTATTCCATCTCAGCCTTCAACCTCTAGCTCCTAGTGTCATAAGAACCACCTTGTGCTTGAGAACAAGCATCAAGAAAAGGCTCTGGCCATTGAGTAGGCCACTTTGTAGAGGAAGGAGAAGTCAGCAGTTTCTGCTTCGGCGCCTTCTACTATGTCTTCCTCTTATGTCACCTCTGCTTCAGTTCCATCAGCCTTAGTGTTTCTTCCAACTCATATTGCGAGCGTAAACGACCCTCACTTGAAAAAGGTGCAGGTGTTTATTGCTCCTTCAGTCGAGCCACCTCTTTTGATATCCCTCCAAGACATCCCACTAATTTCAAAGCCCGTCGACATGCCAAACACCTTGGTGGTTTCCACCATGGTCTTCTCCTCCTCCTTCGCGCCTTTTGCATCATTTGTGGGGATCTTGCATCCTCTAACAAAGAAAAATACGGAGGATGGACCAATTACTAAAGGGGTCAAAAGAGGAGTCCACCTTCTTTGGAAGGCGGTTTTGCATTAGCTTGTGCCATCCTCGTGACGAAGGAAGTTTCGGCGTCCTCGAAGTTTTCCATTGTTCCCAAGTCTCTTGATGAGCCTAGCAGTGAATCTCAAGAGCCTCCTGGTCGTGTCCACAAAAGGATATAAAAGTCACGGCAAATCCTAACCTAGGAATTGGATATTCCAGAAGGTGACTAACATCTTCTTATGGTCATTCATTTACATTGTCAAACCAGGGAATGTATACTTGAAATGGAGCGGCACTGTATGTGCACTAAGAACCAACTTCAGTCACGATTTACCGGAAATAAATGTGTGAAAGGAATTCTACTTATGCTACAAGAATGTAACGTAAAGCTTTCTTAACTTAATCAAAGCAGACATCACAACAATTGTTACTAAGAAACAAACTATGAACTGGCCTTATGCTACAGGAACAAACATAGGGATGGATTCCCGATGCTGCGGGAACAATATAAGACTGAGTTTGCACTGAAACTTTCCATAATGAAATCTAACTTATGATCAACAGAAGATAAAAAAACTAACTATAGATACTTACTAAGTGGGCCCCCTTAGCAAGCATCAACCAGTTATGCAAGAATTGAACTCAGAACTTCATCAGCTTTTATTCATAAACTCAGAATGACATACATTGTTCTGCTCATATGAAAACTAACACAAAACTCTATCTCTTATCATAATACTAACTCTTACATATTCTGCTTTCTCACTCGCGTAGGAGGAACACTTATTTAAACCAGAAAAGCAACTAACTAACTAACAGAGAAAGACGTGGACATAAATGTATCTTAAAACTGAGGAACAGACTTCTCATAAATGAAAGCATATCCGTTCAACACGATCCAGAGAGAATTTAGCATTCCACTCTTCCCAAATTAATGATCATTTAGGTTTCTTCCCAACGACCCGGTCAGAGAGTCTTCGCTGGAACAACTTCCTCGAAATCGTGCAGGAAATGGAATTTACTACAGGGTCAAGATCTGCTGCGCTTGACTCGATCATGCTTCCTTCAACAACCTGCGATACATAAGGTGACAGAAGTGAAAGAAAGTACGCATGGCAACAACACGATACATTCATTAATCACATATTAAATCTATTTCATTATTCAAAAACCATATGCATTATATCAGTCATTCGGGAGGTCAAACAGGGTAATTAATAAGACACATAGAGATGTTAAGCTGCAAGAATATAGGAATGTATTGCTACAGGATACTACCCATTTTTAGATAAAAAGTCTTTAATCACATAGTTAAAACATCCATTAGCAATAAGAGTAGGGATATTAAAAATACATCATAATACTCAAATTATGAGCATATTTCAAGCTCATCATTTGCCCCCTACTTAACCTAATGATGGTCCACCAGCATTAAGCTTCCTGGTTGTTTCTCTGAAATCCGTAGGAGTAGTATGGCTCTGGACTGAAGTTCCAAATTTATAGCAGAAACCTCTAAAATGTTGCCATCTTTCATATCTGCGGGTTTTTGTATCCTTATTAACATCTATAGCTCGATAAGGATAAAGTGGCCACATTAAAACTAGAGGTCGAAATGTTATTGGCAACCATAACTCGAACCTCTTATGAAGACCAAGCTATATGTACTTTTCTCTCCTTCCAAGGGCTACTTTAAAATTAAAGGGGCTATGTGGCTCAGATTTACTCAGCCCAATAGTCAATTTCTCCCATCTCTTTTCAATTCTGGAAGAGGCAAGCTTCCAAAACAGATATGGTTGGCCTTTGAATTCTTCATACACTTGCTTTCTGATATCAAATATTTTTATTCTTTGTGTTTGATCATTGAACCCATACGCAACCGTAAGCCAAGTTTTTAGCATTGTGTAAGGATCTGATATTTCTGGTCGCAGTGGGATAGGCTCATCCCTTTCAGCTTCTTCATAGGCTTCCAATTGTCTGCCATAATTAGTTTCATTGGCCGCCCATGACATGAGTGACCTTAAATGAATATCACCAATATAAAGAAGTGGATTCCACTGTGTTTCAGAGGGAATTATCAATCCATGCAAATAAAATTCACATAAAGAATTCTTCATCCAGCTAGGGGATACCTGGTATGCATCATAAAATTCTTTGGCTGTATGAATAACAGGATCTAAATTCCTTGAAATTCTCATTAATTGAAACCAAAGAAATTGTTCCTTTAGGCACATAGCATAAACCCTAGGCGGTGGTCTACATTCCACAATTTTACTAGTTATTTTCATCATTTCATCCATTTTCTTTTTCATTTCCTGGATTTCCTGTTTCTGCCTTTCAATTTCTCTTTTAAATTTCTTCTTCTCCTCCTCCCAAAGACTTTGTTGAATTTCAGTCTTGGCTAAGTGGCGGAAACTCAAGGTTTGAAATGTGACTGGTCTCCATGTGGTCCTAAGGTATTCCAAAAATTCAATCAAAAATGTCTTCTTATAAACAACCATTGCCTGACAAGTTACAGAGGGTAACAGTGTGTCATTGGACACTTCTAATTGTTCAGTTTGTTCTTCCTCTTACTACAGGATGAATTCCTGTTGCTGCGTTGGAAGAGATTGTGTTGCTTCAGAAACTTTCCTAGCTACCTCAGCCAAGTCATCAAGACTTGGCATTCCCCTTTCATTACCACTAACATGTGGTTCCTCAAATTCCATTGGATCATTTTGCATTTCTTCAGAAACAACAGGTGGGCTATGTGGAACATTCTCAGATACATTATGAGAATCATTATGACTGAGTTCTTCAAATTCCTCAGAAATTATTATAATTTCAAGCTGAGCAAAGTTTGAGGTGACTTTCTGTTGTTTCCTTGCTGAAACTCTTTTTGGCAATGTTGCGGCTGCAGGAGGCACTCTCGTGGCTTTCCTCTTTCTGACTTGCCTAGAGGATTCAAACTCAATAGAAGAAGATGATGGTGAAACTACAGTGGCAACAGGTGTTGCTGAAGGAGGAACTGCTACAGGAGAAGGTGTTGTAGGAGAGGAATGCTATTGTTTTTGAACATGAGGGTCAGACTCTGGGGTTTGTTCTGCCCTAGATGACTCTCCTACCTTTGTTTTTCCTTTTTCTCTTCTACTAGCAGACCTGGTTTGAACTCGGGTAGAGGGCTCTAGTGTGGAGGCCGCAGGAATAGATGTTGCAGGGGTAGGTGCTACAGGGAGTGCTCTAGGAGGCTCTGGAAGTTGCAGACCCTTTTGGGCAACAAATTCTTGCCAAGAAAGGGGTGATACATCCCTCAAGGAACACTCAATCAAGATTTTAATGAGGGCATGATGGGCGATAGAGTTGTCCCTACCCCTCTGGGTTTCTTGGGCACATTGCTTCAAAAGGTTTAACAAAACATTTGGTACATTAACAGCTAGACCATGCCTCATATGACTCAATAATTTGAAATGGTAGGAATGCAAATAGGAAAACCATCCCTCACAAGTCAAATACCTAATTATAAAGGTGACATATTCTGAGTATGGAAAAGGCAGTGACACTCATTTGCATCCTTGTTTTGAAACCTCCAAGGGTCCATCAGTTGGTACTGTAAATTCTTCCCTAGCAGAGACAACATCTGAAGAGAAATTTTCTCCTACCGCTAGAAGCCCAGTTACTTCTGCAATCCATTCTTCTGTTACAGCCACAGTCAAACCCCACACTGTAGCTTCTCCTTCTGAAAGAGTTCTCAAAAACTCACCTGCAGCTTCCTCATTAAAGGAATCTAACCTCAAAAAATAATTTAGCCATCTGCAATTGCTGAATGCCTAAACCGTTTGAAGATTTTGTGTCAAGAGCTCATGAGCTACAGGCTCATGTCTTACTAATTGGCCACCCATATTCGCAAATTATCCCAGCTCAAACTTTTTCTGAAAATTCAAAAAAAAAATTCTACCTTGTTTCTTTATGCTCTGTTTCTTTCTGCTCTGCCGTCACTTTCCTTTACTTTTCCAAGAATGACTCAAAGAATACATGCATGAAATGATTGTTACTAACTACCCAAATCAAGCAATTAATTGTTGTTTAGGATAAAAAAACGCAGTCATATTTAGAAAGTACAAGAAAAATAAAAATATCTTATCAGTTGTGACAATGACATAAGAAAAGGTTTGAAAATGATTAACCTCGCCCCCTACTTAAAATTTGACATGTGTCCACACATGTGCGAAATGATAGGTGAAGATCAGGCAATAATGACTGATATGTACATAGCAGTTAATAAATAAATGAAATAAATAAACGATGTGACAACAAAAGATATCACGTACCTTGTAATAAATGCTCGTACATGCTGGGAAAGATCACAGTGCAACATGAAATGACAGCTGGAATTGAAACCATAAATTAGGGCGATACGGCGGGATGGATGACGTGGAAGAAAAGAGAATGAATGGTGGTGACGGATGAAAAGCGGAGAAAGTGGCTCCCTTAAAAAGGAAACCTTTATTATGGGCATGCAACGTGGAATTTTAAAGAGATGTTGCAGGAGAAAGGCCGAAGCCTTTTGCTATAGGAAGATTAGTGGCCGCATTCGAAACAAATTGTTTCATAAATTCTTCTTTGGACGCTGGTGTATGATACAACCGAAGATGGTGTCCATTAACCAGTAGCTTAAATCAGACAAGATCTATTGTAGCTAATTGAACATAACCATTATCAAACACATTTTCTATTTCATAAGGACCAAGCCATCTTGTGGTGAGTTTACCTTGATTTTCCTTGTATATGGAGTCATAGAGCAGTGCCCAATCACCGGCAGAGAATTTCTTAGTTCTGATATGGTGGTCATGCCATTTTTTTCTTTGTTGCTGGATAGCTTCAGTATGCTGCAGGGCAGCTTTCCTCATCTCATCCAATGCATTCAGCTACAGGAGGCGTTCCTTTTGGGCTTTTGAAATATCAATGTTAAGTTGTAGAGCAGTCCTCAAGGTCTTATGCTCAAACTCAATTGGCAACATGTCAGTCTTTCCATAGAGTAACTCAAAAGGAGTGAACCTAGTAGTTGTTTTCCATATTGTCCTATAAGCCCAGACTACTTCAGGAAGGTGACTGCTCCAATCCTTCTTATGTAATTGGACTGGCTTAGTAAGGATTGCCTCAATTTCTCTGTTGGTAACCTATGCCTGACCATTGGCTTGAGGGTGATAGGGGCTAGACTTTTTGTGCCTGATCTTGTAATCATTCATCAATGCAGTGATTAAGTTGGATGTAAATTGAGCTCCTTGATTAGTAACAAGTTCCCTTGGGACTCCAAACTGAGTAGAAATCTGCTCATATAGGAACTCAACAACTTTATTGTCACGGGCATGTGTCATTGCTTTCACTTCCACCCACTTGGTTACATAATCAGTACAAACCAAAATGTATGATTTCCCATTGGATGGAGGATCAATAGGCCCAAAATAATCCATGCCCCACTTGTCAAAGGGAGGATTGACCACCACTTCAGGATACAGGGGCATTTCATCTGACTTTGTTGGTCTCCCCATGCGTTGACATTTGTCACATTTTCTGGTGTAGGATGCAGCATCTTTGTGGAGTGTAGGCCAATAGTATCCAGTAGCAAGCACTTTCATATATTTTCTCTTCCCTACAAAGTGCCCACCACATGGCTCATCATGACATGCATGCAAAATGCCATAGGTCTCATCCTCCCTAACACACCTTCTCATGACTTGGTCAGGTCCTGTGTAAAATAAACAATCTGCAATCCATGAAAAGTTAAAACTTTTCTCAACCAACAATTTCCTTTCCTTTGGTGAGAAGTGAGTTGGGATCTTGTTGGCTGCTAAATAATTTGCAATATCTGCATACCATGGAGTTTGAGCAGCAATAGAAAACAGATGTTCATCGGGAAAGTTGTCATCAATTACCTCAGGGGTGGCAGGTGTAGTTGTTTGAAGTCTTGACAAGAAATCAGCCACCACATTAGCCCGGCCTGGCTTATCAATAACTGTGATATCAAATTCTTGCAACAATAGGAGTCATCTTGCTAATCTGCCATATATGATAGGCTTATTCATGAGGTACCGTATTGCTGCATGATCTGTATAGAAAAATATTTGGTAACTAGTGACATAATGTCAAAACTTGTTCAGGGCATACACAACTACTAGCAATTCTTTCTCTGTGACAGTATAGTTTAATTCAAGGCCTTGAAGATTTTTGCTAATGAAATATATGGCATGCTCTATGGAATTCTCTTTTTGTCCTAAAACAACCCCTATGGCATAATCAGAAGCATCTGTGTGTATATGAAAAGGCAGACTCCACTTCGGTCCTTCAAGAATAGGTGCCTGAGTAAGTAAGTTCTTAAGTTGTAGGAAAGATTTGTCATAGGCCTCAGTCCAGGTAAATTCAGAATCCTTAGTCAATAAGGCATATAGTGGACTTGCTATTTTGTTGAAATCTTTGATGAATCTTCTATAATATCCAGCATGTCCTAGGAAGCTTCTAACATCCTTTTGTTTCATAGGTGTTGCAAAGTTAGAATAACTTCAATTTTTGTAGGATCAACTTGAATTTCTACTTGAGAGATATGATGGCCTAAAACAATTCCCTCTTGCATCATCATAAAGCATTTCTCACTATTCAAAGACAAATTTTGCTCCTTACATCTTTTCAACACTTTCTCCAAATTGGCTAATCCTTCTTCATAAGTAACTCCATAAGTAGTGAAGTCATCCATGTAGATCTCCATAGAATCATGAGAAATGTCAGGAAAAATATTGATTACTGCCCTTTAAAATGTTGCAGGTGCTTTACACAGTCCAAAAGGTAAGACATAGTAGGCAAAAGTGCCCCATGAACTGGTAAAAGTTGTTTTGTCTTGATCATCAGGGGTAATTCTAATTTGATTATACCCACTATATCCATCCAAAAAAGGAGAAATACTTTTTACCAGACAATGAGTCTAGCACTTGGTCAACAAATGGCAGTGGAAAGTGATCTTTTTTAGTTGTTGTTTTCAGCTCCCTGTAGTCTACACAAACTCTCCATTTTCCACCTTTTTTAGGAACAATCACCAATGGAAACACCCATTGACTGTCTGAAATGGGGTAGATAAAACCAACATCAAGTAATTTTTGGAGCTCTGTTTTAACTATTTCCCTGAGTGCAGGGTTTATCCTTCTTTGAGGCTGCCTAACAGGTGAACAATCTTCCTCAAGTAATTTTTGGAGCTCTGTTTTAACTATTTCCCTGAGTGCAGGGTTTATCCTTCTTTGAGGCTGCCTAACAGGTGAACAATCTTCCTTAATGTAGATCCTATGAGTATAGAGCTAAGGATCTATTCCCTTCATATCCTCATAGTTCCATGCAAAAGCTTTGTGTTGTTCTTGCAACATTATGACTAGGGCAGCTTGTTGAGATTGAGGTAGCTTATTATTGATGTTCAGACAACGGCCTGGAGACACTTCTACTTGCTTGATAAGATCATTCATAGAGGCTGCTGATAAATGTGGTGTCTGTATTTCATATGGAAACAAATTATGATAAACTACAAGAAATTCAGGTGGCAGGCTCTCAGAATTCAGTTGCTACAGGAAACACTACTGAAGACAACTATCTGGAACAGATGGGCTACTTAGATCAGAGTTGGACTACAAAATGTGTAAAAGTAGGTCATCCTCACTCTGAAGCTGGGAAAATGGATTAGTTTGTAGCATCATTAGTTGAGCCAATGAATTGAATTCTTTAGTTTCCTCTCCTAAATCTGGCCAAATTGGTCGAGACAAGTCTGGTTGAGGCTAAGCAGGTGGGTATAAAGCCAATTTCTTTCTTGAGTGACCATCAAAAATTGTCATGTCTCCTGAATGGCATCCTATAAAAGCATCAGTTGTGGCTAACCATGGTCTACCTAAGATGATAGGATATCCTCCCAAAGTTATCATAGTGGACAATATGGTGAAATATGTTGGGTATTCCCAAGACTTAAGGATGACAATAACATCTTCTACTATTCCATCAAGTTTTACTGTGGAACTATCAGCAAGTTGCAGGATGGTAGGTGTAGACCTAATGTTTATGATATTCAAATACTCCATTGTATTCTTGGTCATTACATTGATGGTTGCACCAAGGTCAATCAAAACATTCTTTACTATCTGGCCATTAATATTTATTTGTACCACAGGACTCCCAAGGTCAGTATATTTTGGAATGACTACCTTCCCTGACATAATAGCTGCCAACTGTCCTAGAACATGGATAGTTTGGGGATCCTTTTTCTTTCTTCCTAGTTTCTTTAAACAGGCCTCCTTAATGGATTTTCCATAAATTGGGACATCTTTAATGGCTTGAAAAAGGGGAATTTGAATGTGTACATTCTTTAGCTGATCCAAAATATCAAAGGTAGGCTCTTCCATAGACTTGGATGTAGTAATTTTCAATCTCTGAGGAACAGGCAGTTTGGTCTGATGCTGCAGGACAGGCTCCTTAGAGAGAGTATCTGATACAGGTATATGTTTTGCAGGATCAGTAGGTTGCTAAGAGGCAGAGTTTGGAATATCTATTATTACAAGCGGCTGTGGAGTAGGGAGAGTGGTTCCAGACCTGAGATGGATATCATGAATATTCAGGGCATAAGCTGGATACTGATTGGCTTCTACAAAATACATAGGTTGTTGTTGATGCTGATTATTATTAGAATTTGACAATGGTTGAGTAGGCATATGCGTTTGTTTTGGAGGGCTAGTATTTGTTGCAGGTGTTGCAGGAGGTGGCATGAGGGCCTGAGGTTGTGGCTGCTGAAACTGCAGAGATCCAGGGGATTGGTTCTGCCATTGCTGAGAACCTTTCCATTGAGGATTCTGCTGCTAGTTACCTTGGGGTGGAATCCATTGTCCTTGTGGCTACTGCCAACCTCCTTGAGGAGATTGCCATTGAGGACTCTAATAGTTAGGCTAGTGTGGTTGAGAAGTATTCTAAGGTGGTGTTGGGCCATATGTAGGTTGCCATTGGTTATTGTAATTAGAATAAGGATTACCAAAATTCAAAGGATCTTGAGGCATACCTTGTCTTTGAGCCCATGGTCGCCTTTGTGCGATGAAGAATACTTGGTCATCATCACTCTCTACCAGCTTAAAGTTAGTAGGTAACTGCTTAGCCTCCAGGTTAGCCACCATCTTACATCTTCAGTCACGTTTCTTTTGTCTGCAATGTGAACAGAACTCAGCCAATATTGCTTCAACTTCCTCATGTTTCTTTTGAGCTTGCATAGTATCCAACTGTGTAGCCATGTTGTTTATGATATCCTGCTTGAAATCAGACAACAAATTTTTTATCTCCATCCGTGAAACTCCATTAATAGAAGACTTTCCCACTGAGGCTTGATACCTCTACCCTTCTTAACAATTTCTCGAGAGTAGTTGAGACATATTTTCTTGATATCATCCCAAGACAGTTGGGTTATATCACCTCCTCGCATCAGGTCCAGGGCATCAATACAGGTATCACTGATTCCCCTTAGAAAAAGTAGTTTCTGAGATTCTTCATTGAGAGTATGGTCTGAATTCTTTTTTAGGGAAAACAATAATCTTGAGATATAGTCTTCCAGGCTTTCATCCTCCTTTTGTTGAATTCTGAATATATCATCACCCTTACTACCACTCTTACAATATTCCTTGTATTTCTCAAAATCTTGGTTTGCATGGCTGCCCAACTATCAACAACTCCCCTTCCCAAACTCATAAACCATCTGAGAGCTCCTTCTTTCAAAGTAGCAGGAAAAAACTTCAGCCTGTGAGCATCTGAAGTGTAATCATAGCTGTGACAGAGGATGTCAAACTCAAACAAGAAAGTGTCTGGGTCCTTTGTAACTAGTCCATAGAACTTGGGAAGTAATGAAGAAGGAATATTTTTAAGGTTATAATTATCTTGCTGAGCAATGATGGGGAATTCAAAATCAGGAGGTCGATCAGGTGGATTACATGCCATATTTGTTGGATGGAGTATCAAAGCAAATGGATTTTCTTCATGTTCTTCGTCAGCTGGATCAAATGGTAATTCAACAAGTAGGTTTTCAGCAAATGGATTGATATCTTGGTCTCCTCCTTCCTCAAATAGATTATAAGCTAGTTCAGGATTATGATCGATGAATGGAAGGCTAGGGACGAATCTTCCCAGAGTGTCTCTTCTTCTATGCATGCAATAGAATGAACCGTAACTTGAAGAAATTTTGAAAATGCTTAAATAACAGACTAAACTACTGCTAACAATGACTATGAGTGGTTCTTAGCTTGACACCATCCTCGGAAATGGCACCAAAAATGGTCACGTCCACAAAAGGATATAAAAGTCATGACAAATCCTAACCTGGGAATTGGATATTCCAGCAAGTGACTAACATCTTCTTATGGTCGTTCATTTACATTATCAAACCAGGGAACGTATACTTGAAATGGAGCGGCACTGTATGTGCACTAAGAACCAGCTTCAGTCACGATTTACCAGAAATAAATGTGTGAAAGGAATTCTACTTATGCTACAAGAATGTAACGTAAAGCTTTCTTAACTTAAGCATAACTTAATCAAAGTAGACATCACGACAACTGTTACAAAGAAACAAACTATGAACTGGCCTTATGCTGTAGGAACAAACATAGGGATGGATTCCCGATGCTGCAGGAACAATATAAGACTGAGTTTGCACTGAAACTTTTTAGAATGAAATCTAACTTATGATCAACAGAAGATAAACAACTAACTATAGATACTTACTAAGTGGGCCCCCTTAGCAAGCATCAACCAGTTATGCAAGAATTGAACTCAGAACTTCATCAGCTTTTATTCATAAACTCGGAATGACATACATTGTTCTATATGAAAACTAACACAAAACTCTATCTCTTATCATAATACTAACTCTTACATATTCTGCGTTTATTTAGGAGAAAGACGTGGACATAACTTAAAACTGAGGAACATACTGAAAGCATATCCGAACACGATCCATTTAGCATTCCACTCTTCCTAGACATTTAGGTTTCTTTCCAAGGACCTGGTCAGAGAGTCTTCGCTGGAACAACTTCCTCGAATGCAGTGGAATTTACTAGGGCCGAGATCTGCTACGCTTGACTCGATCATGCTTCCTTCAACAACCTGCGATACACAAGGTGACAGAAGTGAAAGAAATCACGCATGGAAACAACACGATACATTCATTAATCACATATTAAATCTATTTCATTATTCAAAAACCATATGCATTATACCAGTCATTCAGGAGGTCAAACAGGGTAAGTAATAAGACACATAGAGATGTTAAGTTGCAGGAATATACGAATGTATTGCTACAGGATACTACCCATTTTCAGATAAAAAGTCTTTAATCACATAGTTAAAACATCCATTCGCAATAAGAGTAGGGATATTAAAAATGCATCATAATACTCAAATTATGAGCATATTTCAAGCTCATCACCACCTCCCTCACCCATTCAATTAACACATGGCACTCCAATGAAATGCATGTTTAATAATTTGGATGAGGTCCCAACCCTTTCAGTGATATTTGCAAAGTTGTTGACCTTCACCCCATAGGAACTGAGCGGAAGAGACCTTTAAGATTCTCCTTCCTTGGCTCTTGTTCGGGGGTATTCAAAGGGTTCCCCCTTAATATTCTGCCCTTGAAAGCTCTTCTGCCTTCCCCATATAATGATCTAGATTGGGAGGCAGATGAACTCTTGGTTGATGAGGACTAGGGGGTGCATCTTCTTTATCTATAGAGTAGATTATGTTTGTGTGTTTGTGTTCCCCTGTGCTTGCATTATATGTTCTTGGATGACCCTTTTCACCCTCGTAGGTGCTTGGATACAAGAGTGTTTATGTTTCATAAAACTTCCTCTATTTATTGCATCATTCTTCCACTATTATGTGTATTGATTTTCAAAAATTGGGGACAATGCAAAGTGTTGGGAGCATTTAGGCTTCCCTTACATGTTGACCCAATTTTTTATTTTTATTTTTTCTTCTCGTGCATTCTTCACATAGTATGATATAGTAGGGGGCTGATGACAGTTCATTAATATACTATTACTATACTTATATATATTTATAAGCAGCTTTGACCCCGAACTATCAAATCACCCATGTCCCATGTGTGTTATGTTATTGCTTTGCCTTCTTCGTATATTTCTCTCTTCTTTTCTTGTCTTGTGATGCTATGGTGCTCATGTTTTGTCCCTCGCATGTGCAACAACATTACCATAGTTACATCTTGTTATGTTTTATGGGCCACAACATCACTCTTTTTCATTCTTGCTTCTCTCTCCTTTGGATGTCACATGCCTTTTCATTTAGCACGCACCATCCTAAGGGGGGCTATCATTTCAAATTCAATTTTCTGAAAATGTATTTGGTGGCCAAAAAATCTTTACTAAAAAAAAAATTCAAATTTTTTTTTCAAAAATCACATTCTCAAGAAGGACCCCTAGTGGGACATGTTTCCTTCATCATGGGTTCGTAAAGAAAGATATTGAAGAACTTTCCTCCAAGGAGGGAGCAACTTTTCCTATGGGAGAAGCCTCGACCTTCCCCTAGTGAGGGGGCATTTTCTTCCTTTCAAATTTCTTGATGAAGTGAACATCTTTCCAAAGGATTCTTTGATGGTGAATCGATTTGCGAAAAATATTATTGCACTTTCAAACAATGCATCCCTTGAGTGGACCCCTTTGAAAGCTCCACCAATTTTTGATTTTTTGTGTGACTGTCTACTTATCTTCCTACGTGGCTGAATTTTTTTTCTAACATGTTTTATCTGCAGATTAATATGTTGCTTTGCAAGTGTGCCTATGAAGCTACCTTCTAGTCTAACTCTATGGAGTCCCCTTACATTGAACTTCCTTCAGGAGAGAGTACCTAGTATCATTTAATTATGTAGGATAGTAATATTACAATTATTTGGTATCCTTCCTATTGTTCTCTCTATCACATTGTCTATCTCGTGGATTTCCTGGTTGTCTGTGGAGGTGGAAACACCAAAGCGAGGATTTGACTGAGGAAAAACCCTATATAGCCCCAACATTTTTTGTCTCTTAGTTCTATGTAGGTGTACTTGTGTGTGGAGCTTCCTAGAAAACTAGACTCTCAGTCAGTTGGACTTCGTCACCTTCATTTTTCATTATCTTCTTTATCACCTTTAGATTTACTTCTTCTATTTTGTTATTTATCATTTTGTTTAGCATGTTAAGATTCATTAACTACACTATTAGTAGGTTTTTTTGGCACTCTGTACTGTATTTTTACATTTTCTGGCCATACGGATGCAAGCGCCCCAAAGAGACACTAGCATGTTGTACTTTCATCCTTGACCCATGCTACTATCCTTAGGAAGAGAAATGTTGAAGGTATGGTTCGAGTTCCAAAAACTGGCTCATTTAGTCCCATCCAAATGTTGGATCTATAGAGTGATAGAAGCACTCGAGAGTGCTCCTAATTCTATGTCCTTGATCTAAAATGCTCACTTAGCTTGAGGTAAGTTAGGGCAGCCCTTAGCTCTCCGCTCTCCATGATCTAGAGCCTTGGTGTGGTTGTTCCCCCTACCTTACAGCTTTCAGTCTGTCCACTGTGGGTTTTATATTTACCAACTCTTCCTCACACTTTTTCAACTTCTTGTCCAAAATCTCGTATTTAGTATAGACCGCCTTTTGGGTTGCTTTAGCGAAGCCCATTTTTTCACACAGACGAGTTTCTATTAAATTGAGTCCCACAACTTGGATGTCATAGTCTTCAAACTGCATCTCTCCTTCTAGCTTAGATGTTCATGGCCTCATAGCCAAGATCAACAAAGTGTTCCAATCTTCATCGAAACAAGCCTCCAACTTGTTGGTAGCTAGATTCATAGCGGCTTTTCCCCACAACTTCTACTTTCTTTCTTGTTGGGCCTACCTTGTTACTTAATTATAATTCTAGAGACTCTCTGGAGACTTAATACTCTTTGCAGCAAGTGAAACACCGACGTGGAGGCCATAGAGGGTGACAAAAGGGGTACTCTCAACCGAATGAGTTTGTGGAGAGGCATAAGGAAGTGTTATCATTGAAAATGGTGGTATTTCATGTATGAACTGAGAAGGAAGGGTGCCTATCAAAGTAAAAGGGGAAGTAGGAAAAAAAAGAGGCATATGCCTAGAAGTAGGCAGGGGCGATGAAACTTGTAGCATGGGTGTATCTGTCTTTACAATTGGTGCCATCGACAAGGCAATCAAAGAGTCAATGGAGGCCGAGGCAGAAGATGCACATTTGGCACGCAGGGTTTCTTCACAAGGTTGATTATCAAATACAACCAAGGGTGCATTAAGGAAAAGGACATCGGAGTCCGCAGACGGAGGATTTCTTTTAGTAGATGAGGGGGCAGTAACAAGAAAAGATGTAGTGGAAGAAAGGAGGGCGGGTGAAAAAATTTCCTAGATTGCTGGGGCTAAAGATACCTATGGAACGGAGTCCATCTCTTCTTCTCCTTTATCTAATGCACCTAGTTCGCCTAAGTCTTGAACTCTTCTTCTCTTTGTACAGACTACACTGGTTGATTCAGACTCTCTAGCGACTAATCTCAACAAATGTTGGGTCTTTGAAGTTGTGGAAGATATTTTTGGAGACCATCAAGTCCTCTTTCCCCTTGGTAGGATGTTGGTAGAGGATGAGATCTGTGTTTCCTTGTGTTTTGATACTTTTTCATTTCTTTTCCCTACATTGGGTGCCTAAGGCAGGGGATCAAAGACTGGTGCATGCTCTTGTTCAAGCTCCTAATCCGATTTAGGATTACTATTATCGTATCTAGCCTCATCGTCATAGATCTCATCGAAATGCTCATCGCTTAGTTTAATCTCTCTGTATAGGGAATTTAGGCATTTGGTTTCCTGCCAGTACCTCCAGAAATCAGCTTTCTTCCTTTCCGACCATCCCAAATTCTTTAGTTGTGATTTGAGGGACTAGCCCATCTGGGAATTTTGTCGAAACTCCACCACCCTTGCATAGAATTCAAGCCATGGGGGAATTCAAATGGTATAAAGGCTAGGTCAATGTAGACCTCTACCCTCTCTTCAGTCGAGTTCTTCCTCAACTCCCAATATTCCTGCTCTTCATGTTTGATAGTTGGAAGACTCCCAATAGGATTGTACTTCCATTTATCACAAATGAGGACCATGTCGAGGTAGGCCAATTTTCTAGTTAGCACAACTTGCTCTTCCTTCTTTATGAGTGTTACCTAACTTTTGACGATGGTAAGAGGAAGAGTGTAAATCACCTTCTTGTGCCTTCCTGCGCCATAAGCATTGTCGGAAATGGTTACCTAATGACATGCCTCCAATGTGAGGATCATGTCTATTACAAATTTTGGAAGCCTAAAAGGATCCTCATTAAAACCATGACATTTGATGAAATGAAAATTTGCTCCCATAAAATAATCCACTAGGGTTTGGTGATTGTTCATCTAATCCAAAGCTTCAAGGGAAAAACCTATATGGAGGACGTGGAGACAAGTCTAGGAGTACCGGTTGTAGAAAATAATCAACAAATGAATAATAATCCCATGTGTTGGAAAGCACATGGGTCCAGGCTAAAATTGGCTTGTATAACCTCGTCGCATCAAACCTACTAAGCGGAAAATGAACACTAAAGAACTCAGGGTTCTGATGTAAAATCAAGTGTACCATAAAAGTGGAATACCTAAGTTCAAAAGCACTGTTAAAATCTATTAGTTGTTCCATCATTCCCTCGATGATTTCCTCAGTGAAATCAAACCGCTTTTGGCTTCTTTATTTCTTGAGCATGAAGACCAAGCCTATCTAGAACTCATGTACCTCAACATCACTTTCATGGCCATAAATATAAACCAACATTGAGAAAATGGCCTAGCAATCTAAATGAAACTTTCTATGTGACATACGGGAGACGATTTTACTATTCTCTGGTTCCTCATCCATTTCATATTTATAGAATTTTAACTGTCGATCCCTAGTTTCCCAAAAATCTTTCATTCTCCTATGTCGGAATCTCTCAACTTCCCAGCTTGATGGGATGCATAGCATGTCTCAAATGGTTGTTACACTGATGGTAACCTTCAACCTATTTCCACTGATAACCCCAATTTCCTCATCCATATTTTTTGCACATGCATCAACTAGTTCCAAGAACGGATGCGTGGAGAGAAGTATGAATTATGGAAAACCACAATGTTAGAGTCAGGTTGCAAAGCCATCTGTCGACCCATGGGTGAGTATTCTCTGAAGTGCTCCCTCTCTAAGGATATTAGGGTATACATGCAACTTTGGGTCATAGATATTGTCTACAAAATCCTTAACCGTCTCATCCTTGACGAGGTTTCCTAGCTTTATGGTTTTAGTATGCGCAAAGTTCTGGTCCTCCGGCGCTAGGGCATTAGCATAAAAAATTTCTCCAAATATTTTGGTGTAGCATGGCCTTGTGAACGAGACTCCAACATGTCCACTAGAAGATGATGTTCCGCCATTGTTGTGTTCTTGGAAGGATTTGCAAAAACCTTTTTTCAGAGAAACCATTGCTTGAGAATTTCAACATAGTGATTTTTTTTTCTTTTTGGGTGCATTCAATTTTCACATGTACATGCAATGCGTTGCCATTACCAATAGCTTGCTAAGTGCTGCCAGCGAAGCGATACATGTAGAGTGGAGTTTGTACTCCTCAAAAATGCCAACTTCACTGCGAGAATGAATTTAGTACATTCCTTACGCTATCCCTTGGATAGATAAGCTTGAGTGATGGGAAGCGTGTTTTTAGACAAGACATCTTCATTAGTTAAGCAAGGTTTAGCTTTTTAAAAATTTCCTTTCACCTAGGCAAGCTTGCTGGCACTGATGATGACAATGGACACATAGTAGTAGATTGTACATGCAAGCATTAACTCCCAATGCCTGAATTAATTTCTCAAAGCTTGGTTAGAAATCCTTCGTATGATTTACCCTTCACTTCTTACTGCCTTAATATGCTTTCCATTGTCGCTTGACGAGGAACAAATTTCTCATTCGCTAGCCTCCCTAGTGCACATTTTCCTATAAATAGCAACATTTTCCTTACTAAAATAATCATTGAGTTGGTGAGTTCTTTAGATGTTGCTTTCTTCCCTTTGCTAGCCTATAAATTTCCTTGTCTCCATTATGACTGACCAAGGTACCCCAATTTGGCTCTTGGTCCAGAAGCAGTAGATATCCTTTGTAGGAGAGGTCACTAGTGAGAGAATCAAATGCCTATTAGGAAGGAAGGACCACCTTGTGATCATGGTGTTTAAGTGGGTGCTCGAGAAAGACTATGTGAAAAATGAGAAACAGCCGCACTGTAATTCGAACATCATCTCCCGGTCCATGGCTTCATTGCTAGAATTGGATATTGCTAAGCCCTGGATCCTTGAGCTTTTCCATGCCATGTTTGACTTAGCGTACCTAGACGAGCTGGGTGAAGTTGTTCAAGTGGCCATTGTTGGCATTAGCATACCATCCACCATGGATATTAAGAGGCACATTGATAATGCAGAGGTGGTACCTTGGCTTCCTTTCCTTATGGACTTCTAGACCATGGACCTGGAGTTTCATCAACTACTAGCCCAACCCACGACCTCCTTTCTCCTGAGGATGTACAACATGGAGTGTTTCCCTGGGGGCGAGTGGAAAACCCACTTCGAGTTCCTAGTCTATAGTCTTGACGCCGAGGATTAAGGTATGTGTGCCTCATGTGTTGATAACCCTATTATTCCTTACTAGAGAACCCAAAAAACACAAATTTTTGACTCCTACGACTGATGGAGGTTGAATTTATTCTACCATTTTTGTGTTGCCTCCTCTTTTTTCTTTTGAAGATGTATCTTTTTGGGTTTTGAATGAGAAGGTTTTCAAACTTCTCTTGGAGCCCCAAGCTCAAAAGTGTGTAATATATTATAAATATTTTTTGATGAATACAAACTATAATATTTTCTATTATTTTTGTGTTCACACTTATGGCTTTATTCACAAAAAATGTCTTTTACAAAAAATTACATATGGTACATAACTGTAAATCTATAAATTTTAATGAACTTGTGTGTACTTTAATTGAATAGTTTTAGATGAATACCATTTACCGATATATCCAAAACATTTCCATTCATATCCTCCATCTCATATGCATTTCTTTATTTTCATGTATGGATGTGGAAGGGACCCTTCCACGGTGAATCAAACTTTGTATGCTCTCCTAGCTTTGCAACTCGTTCATCATACTTTAGCACAAGACTCCCCTCCCTAAAATCTGGGTTGGAGGCCTTTTTATCAAACCATCATTTGACTATTTTCTAGCGTCCAATCATGATGTCAAATGCCTTTTCCTTTTTTTCTTTGAGGCTTAAGAGCTCTGCCAATCTCACCTCCATTCTGCTGTCCTCCTCAACTTCCAAAGCTTTTAACAATTGTAATGCCAAAATTTCTATGGAAATTGGTAGGACTATCTCTTTTCCATACACTAATTCGTAAGGGGAGGTTTTTAGGATTTGATTAGGTGTAATTTTGTCATCCCACAAGGCCACTCACAGATGCTTGTGCCATTCCTTCTAGTGTTCTAATCTGATGCACTTTATCAACTGAATCAAGTTCTTGTTAGTTGACTCTACTAACCCGTTTCCTTGCGGGTAGTAATTGGATGAAGTCTTGAGGTAAACCCCATGCTTAAGAGAAAGTTTTGACATCCTAGAGCCTATGAAAGCTTGTGCATTGTCAGAAATGACTGTTTTGGGTGAATCAAACCTTCCTACCAATTCCTCGAGAAAATCAAAAATTTCTAATTTTGTAGTGTTCTTTAGGGGGATGGCCTTCGTTCATATTGTGAAATAGTCAATCACCGTAAGTATCCATTTGTGCCCAGCACTAGAGACAGGATTAATCATCCTGATAAAATTCAAACCCCATTGTGCAAAGGGATACTCAGTCACGATTGAGCTCAATGGTATGGTAGATTTTTTCTGCTTGCCAACGAAATACTGGCATTGACTAAATCTTCACACTAGCTGATGGGCTTCAAAGAACATTATAGGCTAGTAAAATCCCACCCGCATTATTTTCAAGGTGGTGGTTTTGGTGGAAAAGTGTCTGCCCTCGGGACTACTGTGGAATTTGTTTAGAATCCTTTCAGCCTGTGGCTTTTCCACACAACAGAGAAAGACTCCATCATAGTTTCTTTTAAATATAAACCCATCAATTGTACATACTTGGCACCTTGCAATCGGTAGTGGCATCATTTGTGAGGTGGGGTGTTGGTCGGGTATTACCCAGTTTGCATAAATTGTGTGCAATCATCCACCCAAAATTCATCGGATTTGAATTGGTTTGTATAGACCTGATCGGTCTCTTCTTCTACCTAAGGGCCCAATTCCTACGCAATGTATTCACAAAGACCTCTTCCTTAGATAAACTTGTTTGGTCGGATATCCTGGTGCAGGAGCAACTAAGCCTTCTTTGCAAATTTGATCATTTGATAGGTTGGTCATGAGGTGAGTCTAGGGATTTGGATTAAATAAGGTCTATTTATGTTAAATAAGGTCTAATGAGACCATCTATGATGTAATTGGGGGGTTTCATAGTCATTTGTGTTAAAAGAGAAAAAGTCATAGGCAAAATTGTCAAAAATGCAACTTTTAGGGAGTGTGAAAGGTCATAGAATTTGAAAATTAGTTATTGGTGTTTGTCAGTTAGAATTTGGAGGGAATATGTATAAAAAGCCTCAAAAGGCTTGAAAATGGGGAGTTGATTGTTGTGTTGAAGAATTTCAATCATAATACAATGCTTTTTCTACAATTTTCCTGTGTTTTCTAAAATTTTCTCATATTGTACGGAACCGTATAGGATTTAAATTATATGAATCATTTTGTGTTTTGTAGATACATGAATTATCTTTCATTTGATTCAATTTTGAGAGTCTAACTCTTAATTTAGAGGCAGATTTCATCAGTTTACTGCAACAGCCTATTAACACATAATTGTGGGTTTGATTGTTGTTTAAATGATGCATTAGCCATTCCACCTACTGCCATGACCTATTGCTCAGTGGAATGACTTTTTACATGGTAGGTTAGGTGCTCAGATGTTATAGGAAGCAAGTTGTTTGTGTAACATCATGAAAATAATGAAAGATTAAAGCACACAACAATGCAAATAAACTCTAATGTAATCTAAAGCTAAACAACAAAGTACAAAGAAAGCATAGACATAAACAAAGAGCGATCTCACCCAGTATCTACATCCTTCCATGAATGACCTCAATTTTCCTTCTCCATTTTGTCGTGTTGGTATTCTTGCCCTCAGATTTTTAGTATGTGTGCAAGTATAGCCTTAATGTATGTGATTATAGCAAAATATCAAAGATTAAGAAGTGCTCCAAAAGTCATACAATTTCGGGAGGAGAGACAATGATGAAAGCCAAATCAATTTATAGAAAAATGATCATTCGAATGAGAGCCCAAGATTAAAAGATAAACGGACGATTCAGATTAAAAGATTCGACATGCATTGAGATAAGTGTTAGTACTAACATGAGTGATAAAACCTAAGAATAGAGATCAAGATTAGATAATGATTTAATCTCTAGTTGGAAGTATTCAAAAATTAGAAGAATAATGATTGCATGAAAAGGATAAAGATAGAATAACAGAAACGATATGTTCGAACACACGCATAAATTAATTAATCAAATAAAGATATTTAATTAATAAATGTGTACATGCATAAGAATTAAAGCAAGATAACAGACTAGTTATGACAAAGAGTTTATTCGTGAAAGACAATCAGACATTAAATCAGGAGATAACTGACTGGTTTAAATAGATCTTGAGTCAAGTGGAAATGAATAATTAGATAACTTAAAAAATTATCTAAATATAGAAGAATATATCCAAAATAGACTTTTATGAATTAAATGATTATTTAATTCAACATTCGACATTTAAGGATTATTTAATTGACTGAAGAAAAGATTAATAAATAATTAAAGTATTAAAGTATTTATTTAATTATAGTTGAAAATATGATAAAGATAAATTAAATAAGAATTTATTTAATTTAAGGAGGATAAAGTTAATTAGTGACATAATTAAATAAAGAACATTTATTTAATTAATTAGGATAGAATAAAGATAATGTGAATTAATTAAATAATTAAATTTATTTAATTAATAGATGACTAAAGGTTAAAGTGAATTAATTAAATAATTAAAATTTATTTAATTAATAGATGAGAAAGGACTTTAGAAAGTAATTAAATAATTAACATTATTTAATCACGACCATGACAATACAAATTATGAAGAAATTGAAATCGTGTGCTTAGACCAAATTTCAATGTCTACATTTTCCCCCTCTTTGATACAATTTCATTTTGGTGTTGTGTCAAAGAAAATTGATCAAAAATGTGCCCCAGTCATGCCCCAGTATAAAATAAGTGAAGGTATACCCCCTCGGGAAAATTGACAATTTTTTGAAAAATTTCAAAAAAAATGGAAATAGTCCCAATTAGTCAATTTGATAGCCAGAAAACCAGTGGAGTTGACATAAGTGAGTTTCAAGATGTTTGGTACGTGTACGAGTCGATAGAAGTTGGAAGAATACACGACCAATAGACAAGGCTGGAGAAAATGCCACCCAAAACCCTAGGTATATATAGAAATTGGGTGAAAATCCAATTCATTTTCACCCTCGAAGTTTAGAATTTGAGATTTTTTCTATGGACTTTTATGCCACCATGTCTCCAGTTCCACATTTGTAGCATCGCGGTTATCGCATTCGGACCTTCAGACGACCTGTGGACGTGGGCCCCCCGGTATGTAGTCGGAAACCATCTCTTGAAATTTTAGTTTGCGCACATTTCTAGGCATTTATTACATTTTTTCTTCATGCGTCACTTTTTTCTGCACCGCATATGAACACGCAATGCAGGCATCTACATTTGAAATGTCGCATTTGAAATTTCACATCATAGTATAGCGTAGGTTTGTAGTTGTTGAACGCATTTGTTTTCTATTTCAACGCATGTGTACTTATGCATCACATATGTAGTTAGCAGTAACGCACATAGCATTTAGCAACACACTTGTTTTTTTAAGACGCATTTGCATGTTGTATGGTCATTGTTTGGGTGTGATTTTCAGTTATACACATTTGCATTTTTAACTACATTTGCATATTATAATGATGCATGTGGATTATTGTAACGCATTTGCAAATTTAAATGACGCATTTGATTTTTGCGACGCATTTGCAAATTAAATGACACATTTGACTAGCAGAGAATTTTGGAATTTTAGACTATGACAAGTTGTTTGATTCTGAGATGAGGCATGCATTATGCCATGGTAGGTTGTACTAGATCCGATATATACCAGAGAGTCAAGACCATTGACCTTTGGCTTCCGGGATCTGCTGCGGAGAGGGGAGAAATGGTTCCTGTGGCACTTGGGTTTGCACCATGTGACTTTTATGCCCACTATTTGGGCAAACCAAGGTGTATTGACTACTCTCTGCAATTTTTGGCACTCTGAGACATTGTCGTTTCATCTGCTGACAGGTGAGGTGATGGTTACATTAGAGGATGTGTATAGGATACTGAGGCTACCGATTAGAGGAGCCAGAGTGATGTATGATATGCAAAGGGAATTTGTTGAGATGTGTAGATACTATCCCCATTAGGACATTAGATAGTTAGAGATAGATCACTATGAGGTTAGATGGCATGTTTTAGCGCAGAGATATGGTAGGTTAGATTCTTTATTGTGTACATTGATTGGAAGGGTAGTTCTTCCTGACCGCCAAGGTCATGGATTTCCGATAGGATGGGGCAAGATGCTAGTAGGCATGTTCGAGAGGTGAGTGGTTTATGCTTGGGGCCCTTGTTTGCTAGCCATGTTGTACTTCCATTTGCATGATATTGCCTATAGAGAGGCACAGTCCATGAGTTGTGGTACCACGCTCCTAATGGTATGGGTGTGGGAACACAGCTATTTTTTGTCTGCCTGTTACACTTGAGTTGCAGTAGGGATCACCTTATGCCTTCTGTTATGCGAGGGAAAACACCCAGACTCATATAGGAGATACTGGTTACTATAGACATGCCATCAACACGATGGTTCAGTTTATTTGGAGACCATACATGGATTGTCCACAGTGGCCAGATGAGGATAGACACCTGACAGTCTACCGTCAGACTCGGTATTTGATTGGGCAGACAGTTTCACATGTACACATCATTGAGAGGGATTTTTCGGGTCGGGTATTGAGATAGTTTGGAGAGGTTCAGGATGAGCCTCGAGGTCGAGCAGAGTACACCAGATCTTCCAGAGAGGTGACTTTGTGGGGACCTAAGATTCCAGTGGTGACAATAGAGGCAGATATTGACGCCTTACAGCCAGTACAGTGGGGTTGGAGAGGCAAAGCAATGGATCTGGGTACTAATGATGCATATGATCGTTGGTGGGCCAGTATCAAGCAAGTGTCATTCACTAATCTAGACCAGGATGCACCCGTTGAGAGGCATGGGACAAGACCATGGGCTAGATGTGGGAGAGGAAAAGGTCGTGGTGGGAGAGGCGGCATAGGTGATGGTGCAGATGGAGGAGGAGGGGGCAGAGAGGTGGTGGTAGGGGTCGAAATGGTCGTCGAGGTAGATGGCCATAGTTATCACCCATTCGTGAGGAGGAGAGGGAGGGAGAGGAGGAGGTTGATATTGGGGTTGGTGGCGAGGAGCATGCAGTAGGGGAGGATATTCTGGAGGAGCATGCAGAGGAGGAGGTGGCTAGGGAGGAGGAAAAGGTAGATGATCTTGGTCTGCTTGCTGGCTACCAAGATGATGATGAGGAGGAGGAGGATATGGATGACCAGGAGTGGGAGCTATGAGACAAGATCCTGGAGGAGTGGGAGGATGATGGGATGGAGCGGCCACAACAGGATGACACAGGTCCTATTGATCAAGATACAGTAGATCTACGTGCCCAGGTAGCATCCCTTGAGGAGAGGATGAGGACTCTAATGGTAGAGCGAGACTCATTACAGATGGAGAGGGACAGGGCCTACATGGACAGGGACTAGGCCATAGCTCAAAGATAGGAGACCGAGTAGAGGTTCATAGAGATCAGAGCTCTTTGCAGTGGGCTATCTAATTCTTTTGCATAGGAGTTGGTTAGAGCAGTTGAGAGAGCTTCCTACTACAAGGATTTATATGAGGCAGAGGTTCCTCCTGAGAGACGAGCTCCCATTTTTTCTCAGGCACATAGCAGCAGGTCCCGGAGCAGGACTCAAAGCAGGACAGTGAGTACAGAGGGGGTTGAGGGACCTCATATATATGGACCATATGACAAGCCTCCTTCTGCATATAGGTCATCAGGATCCCATCATTAGTCGTCTTCACTTTCTCCACATGGGAGCAATGGGAGTTTCAGATAGGGACATGTATTGATATTTATTGAGACATTGTATTTTGATCATAGAGCCTGCGGGCTTCATATTTATTGATACATTATGACATTGTGATGTGACACTTTTTGAGTGATATATATATATATGATTTTGGTGGCGATTACTATGATATGCAATTCTATTTATGATTATGCAGTCTTTTATTTATGCATGTTATTGTCTATATGATATTCCTATGTTATGGATGATCATATCTACCTTATGATGTGTTTATGCAGCCTATGATGTAATGTTGATTCTATATGATGATGGTGCATTTACTTTTATTGTATCAATGGATGTTATGTATGGATTTGATATTCATGATTATGAGATGCAGTGTTATATACATGTGATGCTATATGTTTGATGATGATGGATGTAATGTGATGCATATATTTACACTTGTTATGTACATGTAATGTTTTTGTTATGTAATCTATGATGATGAATGCCTATTATGCCATGATTTCCTAGATATGAAAGATGCCTATGTTTTTTTTTGTGTTTTCGAAATGCAAGATATATGTATGATTTACAATGTATGATATTTACATGATGTTTCTAACATGAATGCATATGCAAGATGCTTTATATTTTTGTGTGTCACAGGACTCCATCATAATGCAAGAAAGAAGAAATGTTAGTGCGAAAAGAAGATGAATAATAAAAGACATGGTTGTTAGTATTAGCAATATTCAATATTTTTCCTAATCACAAAAGGCTTTGCACTTTATCATCATTGGGTGGTAACTAATACAAATGGAGACAAACACCATGATATGACATAGATCAAGGTGTGCAAGGTCATCCACCTGCTAACAACAGACAGTTGCAGACAAGGATTGTCTTAACTCATACTAAGAGCACAGTTGCCCTAGTCTTTTTGTCAAGACAAACCATAGACAACAAACAAATAAAAGACGGGTCATGAGACGTCAACGCTCCTCTAAATCCTTCATGGAAAATCCTTGAGGAAACTAGTAACATGCCTCAAAATCCAAAGTTAAAAGACAATCGACAAACAACAATCAAAGAAAATGGAATTATGATACATCGTTGCTACTCTAAATCCTTCATGGGACATCCTTGAGAAATCTAGTAACACGATTCTAAATTAAAGTTAATAAAATGATAAGATAAACAAGCCACAAATTCAAAAATCCAATAAAATATTTTCCAAAACTTGATTTGTTTGTTTGATATGATGATTGATTGATAAAGCTTGATTTCAGGAAGGACACATACTGTATAAGATGTTGAGTTTGGTTTCGATTTTGTGACTATCTATATAAGGCATGACAAAATCTTGGTTTCATAAAGACACGTATCGTATAAGACATTGAGTCTGATGTCGTTGATGTGATAACCTGTGTAAGGCCATGTTGATTTTTTTGACAATGTCTATATCCAGGAAGGACTCATCCTGAATAAGACCTAGGTTGATTGTTTTGTTGATATTTGTTTTCAAGAAGGACACATCTTGTAGCAGACATAAGTTGATTTGTTTTCTTTGTTGCTTTGGAAATTTGTTTAATTTGACTTGATGAGATTGTTGACTTATTCGTCTTGTTGATGCATGACTTGATATGATGTATTGACAATTCACTGTGTGTGATGATGAACCCTAAAGGACTAACCTAGTGCGGCCTCGGGGGCTCATCGATTGATGGTCTTGCCTACATTATACATGTAGAGACCTCGTAGTTCGACACGACCAATGACCTTGCCATATAGACAAATGGGTTGAATCACGATTTTATATAGACAAACCTAAAATGACTGACCTAATGCCTCGAGGGAACATCGGCAGATGGCCTTGCTTACGTTCAGTCACAGAGGCAACGCAATTTAACAAATGACAAATATTGACAAGTGCGACTAACTCTAACTCTATTTTTGGATTTTTGACATATTTTGCTTTTTTTTGTCTTTTTGAAGTTTTCTGATGTTTTTGGATTTTCTCAGGACATTTTGTAATGTTTTTGGATTTTTCGATGGTTTTACGCCTTTAGCACAGCCAATGTAAGAACCAATATGATGTAATTCAAGTGCTTTCCCCAGTCGAGTATAAGACCACTTGATTATGAATAGGATGGGATGGGGGATACTAAGTGCACTTGATGTCAATCATTCCAAGTTATGGAAAAGACAACCATTTATTATGAATGTTATGTACAAGTAATGGATGGAAAAGATAGGTGATATGTACAGAGATAGATAATATGTACAGGGATGAGCGATATGTATAGGGATAAGTGATATGTACAGGGATAAGTGATATGTATAGTGAAGTCATATTAGAATAATGATAGACAAAGGAGCAGAGTCAACTACACATGGTGTCTGTTTGCCAAGTTTTCACCATGGTACTTATCCAAAGTGCCACCAAAGTGGTTTTCACTATTGGACGACTTATTTCTCTTTACTATTTTCTTGATTTTCTATTTTTTTTATGTTACCAAGATGCCTGTTTGTCAGGTTTTCACCTAGGTAACGATTTTTTTATTTTTTGATTATTTTGTATTTTTGATAATTAAGACAAGGCTTTCAGAAGCTATGCATAGAACTTCTTCAAATGAAGACTATTGATAGGTGCTGAAAATGGTTCTCCTTCAGGAGTAGAGAGTTGATATGTTCCTGATCCAAAAGCTTATGTGACAATGTAGGGTCCTAACCAGTTAGGTTCAAACTTTCCTGGTTTCTCTCTTTCAACTTGATTCTTAGGATTCTCCATTAAGATCAAGTCACCAATGTCAAAGTTTCTAATCAAGACCTTCCTATTGTAGTTGCAATGAAGACGATTCTGATATGCTTGGAGATGATCTAATGCCTTCTGTCTTTGTTTATCTAGAAATTCTAGCTCATGTAGTCTTGAAACTCGGTGCTCTTCATTGTCAATATGCCCTTTCAAGGATACCCTCAAGGAAGGAATCTCAACCTTAATAGGAAGAATGGCCGCAAAAACCAAATACTAAAGAATATGGAGTGGCGCTAGTGGGATTACGGATGCATGTGCGATAAACCCACAAGGCTAGATTAAGTTGTAAATGTTAATCTCGGCCAACATCATTTATAGTCTTTTTGAGGATTCTGATGATAATTTTATTAGATGCCTCAGCTTGGCCATTACCTTGTGGGTAATATGGGGTGGAAAAATGATGTTGGATATGGAACTCTTCAGGATATGGAACTCTTCACAAAGATGACAGACTTCTTGGTTTTTGAATGGACGGTCATTATCTATGATAATGGATTGAGGAACATGATACTGACAAATAATATAGTTTAGGATAAACTTAGAGATCTGTGTGTCGGTGATGTAGGTCATGGGAATAGCCTCAATCCACTTCGTAAAATACTCAGTGGCGGTAATGATGAACTTATGGCCGTTGGATGATGTGGGATGTATCTTATGTATGAAATTGAGTCCCCATTGGGCAAAGGGCCATGGTGACGTTATGGGATGAAGCTCATGTACTGGTGCATGTATCAAGTATCCATGTACCTGACATTGGTGGCATTTCTTGACAAACATATATGAGTCATTTTCCATGGTAGGCCAATAGTAACCCAGTCTCATAATCTTCTTAGCTAAGGTAGGACCACTAGAATGGGATCCACATATACCCTCATGTACCCCATGCAAGGTTACTTGTGCTTCATCAGTATCGAGACATCTCAGTAGGGTATTATCTAAGGCACGTCTATAAAGGGTGTCTCTGATGATGGTATACTTGGATGATTTGCAAAGGAATGTCCTACGTTGGTTATTAGAAAGGTCAAGGGGTATGATTTTGGCATGGATGACATAAGCAGGGACCAAAATCTATTCTACCAAAAACTCAAACTTAGGCACGTTGCTTGGTATGTCGAGGAGTGAAGCAAAAGTAGCCATGGTTTCTACTGCCCTATTTAGAACATGAGGTATTTGATGAAAGTTAGCCTTGTTAAAGTACTCCTTGAAACTATCTACTATGCGTTTGTAGGGAGCAAGCTTTTCATCCTTAGTCTCATAATCATCATTTACCTGTCGGATTACCAGTTGAGAATCACCATAAACCTGTAGGTTTTTTATCTTCCATTTGACTACCATGCGTAATCCTGTCACAAGAGCCTCATATTCTGATATGTTGTTGGAAAGGCAATCCTGAATGACTTAGGGATAGAATCACCCTATGCTGTGATAAATTAGATACCAGCCGCTGAGCCATGATTCGTATGGGACCCGTCAAAGCATAGTTTCCATGTCATGCATGTGATAATGGTGAATATAAACTCATTAGGAAAATTTGCAACTAAAGGGTGATCTGCTTGTATCATTGCATCATCCAACTGATCAGCAATGACTTGTCCCTTGATATTTTTTCTCTCTACGTACTGGATATCATACTCACTAAGTATCATAACCCATTTGGCTAGTCACCCTGTTAATGTTGCTTTGCTTAGGGGATATTTTAGAGGATCTATCTTTGCAACCAACATTGTTTGATGGTTTAGCATATAGTTCCTTAGTTGTTAAGTAGCAAATACTATCGCAAGACAAGCACATTCAATGGTATTATAGTTGAGTTCATAACCAACCAAAGTGTGATTGATATAGTATACTACCCTTTCATGACCTTCATTGTCATTTTGTGCAAGCAATGCTCCTAGTGATGAATGGGTTGTTGAAATATAGAGAATCAGTGGTCGTCCCTCAATAGGTGGCATCAAGACTAGTGGTGTGAGTAGGTAATCCTTAATCAGTTGAAAGGCTTCTTGACATCTACCTATCCATACAAAGGGTATTCCTTTTCTAAGTAAATGTTGAAAGCGATGTGTCTTATCTACTAACTGCACTATGAATCTTCTGATGGATTTCAGTCTCCCTTGTAATGTTCTTAGCTGACTAAGATTAGTTGGTGGAGGCATGTCTATGACTTCTTTTACCTTGGTTAGATCCACTTCAATGCCTCTTCTAGAAATGATATAACCCAAAAGCTTTCCCGATTTCACTCCAAACACACATTTCTACAGATTTAGTCTCACTATACTCTTCTAGCCTTTGAAACATCATGAAAACAATGAAATATTAATGCACACAACAATGCAATTAAACTCTAATGTAATCTAAAGCTAAATAACAAAGTATAAAGAAAGCATAAACATAAACAAAGACTGATCTCACCCAATATCTACATCCTTTCATGAATGACCTCAATTGTCCTTCTCCATTTCATCGTGATGGTATTCTTGCCCTCATATTTTTAGTATGTGTGCAAGTAGAGCCTTGATGTAAGTGATTATAGAAAAATATCAAAGATTAAGAAGTGCTCCAAAAGTCATACAATTTCGGGAGGAGAGACAATGATGAAAGCTAGATCAATTTATAGAAAATTGATCATTCGAATGAGAGGCCGAGATTGAAAGATAAACGAGTGATTCAGATTAAAAGATTCGACATGCATTGAGATAAGTGTTAGTACTGACATGAGTGATAAAACCTAAGAATAGAGATCAAGATTAAATAATGATTTAATCTCTAGTTGGAAGTATTCGAAAATTAGAAGAATAATGATTGCATGAAAAGGATAAAGATAGAATAGCAGAAACATATGTTCGAATGAACGCATTAATTAATTAATTAATTAAAGATATTTAATTAATAAATGTATACATGCATAAGAATTAAAGCAAGATAACTGACTGGTTATGACAGAGAGTTTATTCATGAAAGACAATCAGACATTAAATCAGGAGATAACTGACTGATTTAAATAGATCTCGAGTCAAGTGGAAATGAATAATTAGATAACTTAAACAATTATCTAAATATAGAAGAATATGTCCAAAATAGACTTTTATTAATTAAATGATTATTTAATTCAACATTCGACATTTAAGGATTAAATTAAATAAATAAGATTTATTTAATTGAATGAAGAAAAGATTAATAAATAATTAAAGTATTAAAGTATTTATTTAATTATAGTCGAAAATATGATAAAGATAAATTAAATAAGAATTTATTTAATTTAAGAAGGAGGATAAAGTTAATTAGTGACATAATTAAATAAAGAACATTTATTTAATTAATTAGGATAGAATAAAGATAATGTGAATTAATTAAATAATTAAATTTATTTAATTAATACATGAATAAATGTTAAAGTGAATTAATTAAATAATTAAAAGTTATTTAATTAATAGATGTGAAAGGACTCTAGAAAGTAATTAAATAATTAACATTATTTAATCATGACCATGACAATACGAATTATGAAGAATTTGAAGTCGCGGACTTAGACCAAAATTCAGTGTCTACAATTTGAAATTGGGATGATGCCCTAAGGTAAAATTGAGTGAATTTCCATGTGAAATGAAGGTGTCAATCTAGGTTTTTGACAAAACAGTTAAGGAATTGTCTATGTAATGGACTTGTGAGTTTTTGTAGGGTATATGTAAAGTGTTGGATGCATTGGTTGTGTCAGGAAAGCCCGGGGGATAGGAGATTGAATAAACACTAGTGTTTTTGCATGGAAATGGAGGGTTTCTTGGATCAACATTCTAGAAATCTTGTATTTTTGAAAGGGTGATGGATTCTATTATTTTGAGACACAATTTGTGACTGACGATTGAGTTTGGGTGGTTACTTGGTGTTTAGGAAGTACTTCCTTTGGAAAATAGGGCTAATTGAGTAGCCTAAAACATGGGCAGTTTATTGATTCTCAATGTTGTGTCAAAGAAACCTCTTGTGATCTTTCAGTATGTTGTGTGGGGTTTTGTGGTGAGTCTTTTTGGTGTTTGGTTGGCCTCTATATGGCCTTCTCCAAAAGATATCTCCTAAAGTTTATTTTTCAGGGCTTCAAGCCTATTGGGGAGTGTTTGGAACAAGAGTGAATTTTGTTGTAAAGGTTGTTTCCTTGTTTGAGTCAAGTCATTTTAAGTTGGATAGAGTGTCATCACCACCTTGCTTACATCAAGTGGTATCAGAGCTCAGGGACAAGGTCACTTGTGGTTGAATTTTGTAGGTTTGAAGAAAAGTGATTGGAAGGTGAAAAGACAAGTTTGGAAAGATGCCTCATAAGGGTGTTGGTGCTACTAGAGAGTTGCAGGAACTAAAGGAGAAGCATGCTAGGCTTTTGGAGTCACACAATACTATATTGGAAAGGCTTGTTGCCTTGGAGACAAAGAAAAGAAGAGATGAGAATGTTTAGAGTGAAACAAAGGAGGAAGATGAAGAGTATGAAGATGTGGATGAGGAATTAGACCCTGAAGATCAAAGGATGGAAAATTTGCTCAAGGCAGTTAAAGGTGATTCAATGCAGGTAAAGGTTGATCTTCCTATGTATGGTAGAAATTTAAATGAAGAAGAGTTGCTTGACTGGATTGCAGCTATGGACAACCACTTTCAAAGTGAAGACATTTCAAATGAGCAGAAGGTGAAGGTGGAAAAAACAAAACTCAAAGGTCATGCTCTTCTATGGTGGGATTAAGAGAAAGCGGAAAGGAGAAAACAAGGCAAGTCAAGAATAGTTTCTTGGGAAAAGATGGTACAAAAATTGAAAGGTAAGTTTCTTCCCAAAGATTATGAAGTTCAATTGTATAAGAAATTACAAGGTTTGAAGCAAAAGGATCTAGATGTTAAGGCCTATATTGATGAATTCTACAAACTAAGTATAAGGTCAAGAAGGGATGGAGATGAAGTTAAAAAAGTGGCTAGATACTTAGGTGGCCTTAGATTGAATATACAAGATGAATTGGTTGTTGCCAACCCAAAGACTATTGAGGAATGTTTCCAATTGGAAATTAGGGTGGAGGAAAAGATAAAAAGAAAGCAAGAGAAAAATTTAAGAGGCAGAGGTAATAGCACAAGAGGGAGAGGATCAATCCCTAAAATAAGGCAGCCATTTGAGGAACAATAAGAAGAAAGTAAAGGTAAGGAGCAAGGTGTTGAAGTAAGAGGAGGATTTAGGGGTAGAGGTAGATTCAGTGGTGGTAGAAATTCAATTTTTTTTGCAAGGAGATGTTATAATTGTAATGAATATGGTCATCCTTCTTGGAAGTGTCCTGAACATTTTGGTAGTTCATCTAGTGGAGGTGAAGAAAGGACTAAAAGCATAGCACAAATAGTACAAGAAGAGGAGTGTGACAGTAACCATTCTGCAAGTTCACATGCTACTCCTGAAACAGGAGAAATGTTGATGATGAGGAAGACTATATTGAAGGCAGCCAAGGAGATGGAACCATTGCAAAGAAATAATCTCTTCAAGACTACATGTAAGTGCAAAAATAAGGTATGTAAAATTGTTATTGATTCAGGCTCTACTAAAAATATGGATTCAAGTGAGATGGTGAGCAAACTAAATTTGCAAAAGGTTCCTCATGAGTTACCTTATAAGGTGTCTTGGTTGAGTGATGGGCAGTCTCTTTTAGTCAATGAACAAGCTATTGTTGAATTTCAAATTGGAGGTTATAAAGATAAGGTAGTGTGTGTTATCTTGCCTATGGATTGTTGCCACTTACTCCTAGGTAGGCCCTGGCAGTTTGACAAGCGTGCATTATATGATGGGATAGAAAACACATACACTATAGAGAAAGATGGATGTAAATTTGTTTAGACTCCACTTGTGGAAGATGACAAGGGTAAGGCTAACGTAATCATGTGTGGGAAGAAGGAACTTGTAAAGGATGTGAAGGAAGACACAAAGATGGGTGTTACAGTCAATTCAAAGTCTGAAAATGCTCTAACAAGAGGTGTGAAGGTAAATGCAGGGTTGAAGGATGGAATGATAGTGAATTGGAATGAGAATTTCTTGGAAGGGACCATGGTGTGCCCTTTGGTTGGAAATAAGGTTGCAAAACAAGTGATATTTGCAAGTACAGTGGGTTCTAAATCTAACAATATAAAGGTCCATGTTGCTGATAAGAAAAAAATTCTAATGATAGTGATGAGAGGACAAAATGGATGAGAGAGTAAGGGTGGATGAAAGCATGAAGATGAGACAAAAGGGAAGACAATCCAAGAAAATATTGGTGAGATTTTTTTTGTAGGAAAGAAGGAAAAAGAATCATTTGGTTTTCATCAAGGAGCAGATAAAAGACCATCATCAAGTCTGATTGCAAGGATGAAGACATGTTCAGGTACAAACAAGAACAAGAATGCAGAGTAGATCATAAGCTCACTATGTATGAACTAGAGGAAGGTGTTTGTAGGTCAAACTGTATGTGGAGATCATGGAGCAAGGCATCACTCATGTGACATGAGTTCTTTTTTTAGTGGGGTTGTATGGTGCAGGAGCACCCAAGCCTTATTTGCAAATTTGATCATTTGATAGGTTGGTCATTAGGTGAGTCTAGGGATTTGGAAATAAGATCTATTTATGTTAAATAAGGTCTAATGAGACCATCTATGATATAATTGGGGGGTTTCAGAGTCATTTGTGTTAAAAGAGCAAAAGTTGCAAAAGGTGTAAAATGTTCTCATAGGCAAAATTGTCAAAAATGCAACTTTTAGGGAATGTGAAAGGTCATAGAATTTGAAAAGTAGTTATCGGCATTTATCAATTAGAATTTGGAGGGAATATGTATAAAAATCCTCAAAAGGCTCGAAGATGGGGAGTTGATTGCTATGTTGAAGAATTCCAATCATAATACAATGCTTTTTCTACAATTTTCCTATGTTTTCTAAACTTTTCTCATATTGTATGGACCTGTATAGGCTTTACATGATCTGAATCCTTTTTTTTTTTAGATACATGAATTATCTTTCATTTGATTCAATTTTGAGAGTCTAACTCTAAATTTAGAGAGAGATTTCATCAGTTTAATATAGCAGCCTGTTAACAAAGAATTGTGGGTTTGATTGTTGTTTAAATGATGCATTAGTAATTCCACCTACTGTCATGACATGTTTCTTAGTGGAATGACTTGTTACATGGTAGGGTAGGTTCTCATATATTTTAGGGAGCAAGGGAAGCAAGTTGTTTGAAATTGGAATGATGCCCTAGGGTAAAATTGAGTGATTTTCCATGTGAAATGAAGGTGTCAATGGAGGGTTTTGACAAAACAGTGAAGGAATTGTCTATGTAATGGACTTGTGAGTTTTTTCAGGGTATATGTAAGTTTTTGGATGCATTGATTTTGTTAGGAAAGCCTGAGGGATAGGAGATTGAATAAAGCCTAGTGTTTTTGCATGGAAATGGAGGGTTTCTTGGATTAGTGTTCTAGAAGTCTTGTATCTATGAAAGGGTGATGGATTTTTTTGTTTTGAGAAACAATTTGTGACTTTCGATTGATTTTGGGTGGTTACTTGGTGTTTAGGAAGTACTTCCTTTGGAAAATAGGGCTAACTGAGTAGCCTAAAATAGGGGCAGTTTATTGATTCTCAATGTTGTGTCAAAGAAACCTCTTGTGATCTTTTAGTATGTTGTGTGGGATTTTGTGTTGAGTCTTATTGGTGTTTGGTTGGCCTCTGTATGGCCTTCTCCAAAATATATCTCCTAAAGTTGGTTTTTCAAGGCTATAAGCCTATTGGGGAGTGTTTGGATCAAGTGGATTCAACTGTGTTGTAAAGGTTGTTTCCTTGTTTGAGTTAGGTCATTTTGAGTTATATAGAGTTTAATCACCACCTTGCTTACATTAGGTGGTATCAGAGCTCAGGGACAAGGTCTCTTGTGGTTGAATTTTGCAGGTTTGAAGAAAAGTGATTGGAAGGTGAAAAGACAAGTTTGGAAAGATTCCTTTGAAGGGTGTTGGTGTTGCTAGAGAGTTGTAAGAACTGAAGGAGAAGCATGCCAGGCGTTTGGAGTCACACAATACTATTTTGGAAAGGCTTGCTACCTTGGAGACAAAGAAAAGAAGAGATAAGAATGTTGAGAGTGAAATAGAGGAGGAAGATGAAGAGTATGAAGATGTGGATGAGGAATTAAACCCTGAAGATCAGAGGATGGGAAAGTTGCTCAAGGTAGTTAAAGGTGATTCAATGAAGGTAAAGGTTGATCTTCCTATGTATGGTGGAAATTTAAATGAAGAAGATTTTCTTGACTCGATTGCAGATATCGACAACCACTTTGAAAGTGAAGACATTTCAAATGAGCAAAAGATGAAGGTGGCAAAAACAAAACTCAAAGGTCATTCTCTTCTATGGTGGCATTACAAGCAAGCAAAAAGGAGAAAATAAGGCAAGTCAAGAATAGTTTCTTGGGAAAAGATGGTACAAAAACTGAAAGGTAAGTTTCTTCCCAAAGATTATGAAGTTCAATTGTATAAGAAATTACAAGATTTGAAGCAAAAGGATCTAGATGTTAAGGCATATATTGATGAATTCTACAAACTAAGTATAAGGTCAAGAAGGGATGAAGATGAAGTTGAAAAAGTGGCTAAATACTTAGGTGGCCTTAGATTGAATATACAAGATGAATTGGTTGTTGCTAACCCAAAGACTGTTGAGGAATGTTTCCAATTGGCAATTAGGGTGGAGGAAAAGATTAAAATAAGGCAAGAGAAATTTGTTATAGGTAGAGTTAATAGCACAAGAGGGAGAGGATCAATCCCTAAAATAAGGCAGCCATTTGAGGAACAAGAAGAATCAATTAAAGTTAAGGAGCAAGGTGTTGAAGTAAGAGGAGGATTTATGGGTAAAGGTAGATTCAGTGGTGGCAGAAATTCAAATGTTTTTGCAAGGAGATGTTATAATTGTAATGAATATGGTCATCCTTCTTGGAAGTGTCTTGAAATTTTTGGTAGTTCATCTACTGGAGGTGAAAAGAGAACTGAAAGGAGAGAAAAAATAGTACAAGAAGAGGAGTGTGAGAGTAACTATTCTACAATTTTACATGCTACTCCTAAAACAGGTGAAATGTTGATGATGGGTAAGACTATATTGAAGGTAGCCAAGGATATCGAACCATTGCAAAGAAAGAATCTCTTCAAGACTAAATGTAAGTGCAAAAATAAGGTATGAAAAATTGTTATTGATTCAGGCTCTACTGAAAATCTGGTGTCAAGTGAGAAGGTGAGCAAACTGAATTTGCAAAAATTTCCTCATGAGTTACCTTATAAGGTGTCTTTGTTGAGTGATGGGCAGTCTCTTTTAGTCAATGAAAAAATTGTTGAATTTCAAATTGGAGGTTATAAAGATAAGGTAGTGTGTGATATCTTGCCTATGGATTGTTGCCACTTACTCCTAGGTAGGCCCTGGCAGTTTGATAGGCGTGCATCGTATGATGGGAGAGAAAACACATACACTATAGAGAAAGATGGATGTAAATTTTTTTTGACTCCACTTGTGGAAGATGACAAGGGTAAGGCTAAGGTAATCATGTGTGGGAAGAAGTAACTTGTAAAGGATGTGAAGGAAGACACAAAGATGGGTGTTACAGTCAGTTCAAAGTCTGAAAATTCTCTGACAGCAGGTGTGAAGATAAATGCAAGGTTGAAGGATGGAATGACAGTGAATTGGAAGAGAATGTCTTGTTAGGGACCATGGTGTGCCCTTTGGTTGGAAATAAGGTTGCAAAACAAGTGAGATTTGTAGGTACAGTGGGTTCTAAATCTGATAGTACAGAGGTCCATGTTGTTGATAAGACAAAAAGTCTGATGACAGTGATGAGAGGACATAATGGATGAGAGAATAAGGGTGGATGCAAGCATGAAGATGAGACAAAAGGGAAGAAATTCCAAGGAAATGTTGGTGAGAGTTTTTTTTTAGGCAAGAAGGAAAAAGCATCATTTGGTTTTGATCAAGGAGCAAATAAAAGACCATCATCAGGTCTGATTGCAAGGATGAAGACATGTTCAAGTACAAACAAGAATGAGAATTCAGGGTAGGTCATAAGCTCACTATGTATGAACTAGAGGAAGGTGTTTGAAAGTCAGATAGTATGTGGAGATCATGGAGAAAGGCATAACTCATGTGACATGAGTTCTTTTTTCAGTGGGGTTGTATGGTGCAGGAGCACCTAAGCCTTATTTGCAAATTTAATCATTTGATAGGTTGGTCATTAGGTGAGTCTAGATATTTGGAATAAATAAGGTCTAATTATGTTAAATAAGGTCTAATGAGACCATCTATGATTTAATTGGGTGGTTTCAAAGTTATTTGTGTTAAAAGAGAAAAAGTTTTAAAAGGTGTAAAATGTCGTCATAGGCAAAATTGTCAAAAATGTAAATTTTAGGGAATGTCAAAGGTCATAGAATTTGAAAAGTAGTTATTGGAATTTTTCAGTTAGAATTTGGAGGGAATATGTATAAAAATTCTCAAAAGGATCGAAGATGGGGAGTTGATTGTTGTGTTGAAGAATTCCAATCATAATACAACATTTTTTTTGCAATTTTCTTATGCTTTCTGAACTTTTCTCATACTATACGAAACCGTACTGTCTTTAAATGATTTTAATACTTTTTTATTTTCTAGATACATGAATTATCTTTCATTTGATTCAATTTTGAGAGTCTAACTCTGAATTTAGAGGGATATTTTATCAGTTTATTGTAGTAGCCTGTTAACACAAAATTGTGGGTTTGATTGTTGTTTAAATGATGCATTAGTCATTCCACATACTGTCATGACCTATTTCTCAGTGGAATGAATTGTTACATGGTAGGGTAGGTGCTCATATGTTTTAGGAAGCAAGGGATGCAAGTTGTTTGAAATTGGGATGATGCCCTAGGGTAAAATTAAGTGATTTTCCATGTGAAATGAAGGTGTCAATGTAGGGTTTTGACAAAACAGTGAAGGAATTGTCTATGTAATGGACTTGTGAGTTTGTGTAGGGTATATGTAAGGTGTTGGATGCATTGGTTGTGTTATTAAAACTCATGGGATAGGAGATTGAATAAACCCTAGTGTTTTTGCATGGAAATAGAAGGTTTCTTGGATCAGTGTTCTAGAATTCTTGTATTTGTGAAAGGGTGGTGGATTTTGTTGTTTTGAGACACAATTTGTCACTATCGATTGAGTTTGGGTGGTTACTTGGTGTTTAGGAAGTACTTCATTTGGAAAATAGGGCTAATTAAGTAGCCTAAAACAGAGGGCGGTTTATTGATTCTCAATGTTGTGTCAAAGAATCCACTTATGATCTTTTAGTATGTTGTGTGGGGTTCTATGGTGAGTCTTATTGTTGTTTGTTGGGCCTCTATATGGCCTTCTCCAAAATATATCTCCTAAAGTTGGGTTTTGAGGGCTACAAGCCTATTGGGGAGTGTTTGGAACAAGTGGAGTGAATTGTGTTGTAAAGGTTGTTTCCTTGTTTGAGTCAGGTCATTTTGAGTTGGATAAAGTGTCATCACCACCTTGCTTACATCATATACACATCATACTCTAGGATCTTGGTGATCCAATTAGCCCTCTTTTCGATTATCTCGCCCTAGGTGATGTATTCTCTAATGTTGGGATGAGCATCAGGGATGATAATTCGGTTGCATGATACTAGATGTTAGAATTTCTTTAGGCTTTTTAAAATAGCAAAGGCCTTCTTTTAAACAAAGTTATACCTGGTCTCATATCCCTTCAGAGTCCTGGAATGAAACGCGATGGGATGTTCTCCACTTCCCTCCTCGTCCTTTTGAGTGAGCACTGAAGTTATGTTGTGTTGGCCGCTATAAATGTAAAGCAGGAAATCTTTGAAAAATCCAGGTTAGCTAAAATCGGAGCTATAGAGATGGATGTATTAAATTTTTCAAAAGAAAGCTTAACTTTAGGAGTCCACTTGAACGTTAAGCCCTTTTTCAACATCAGCGTCATGGGTCTTGTGATGCTCACGAAATCTGAAATAAACTGGATGACGAAGTTAATCTTTCCCAAAAAAGACTGTAATCCCTTTAGGTTGATAGGTAGTATTAGTTCCATTATAGCCTTCACCCTTTCGAGGTCTATGGCTATCCATTCCTTTTATACCACAAAGCCAATCAACTTGCCTTGCAATATGTCAAAAACACATTTTTTTGGGATTTAAGGAAATATCAAACTATTGACACTTCTATAAGACCATTTCTAAATTATCAAAATGATCATAGTTTGATTTGGAGAAAATGATTAGGTCATCTAGATATATTAGAATGATCTTATTGATCAATCCTTTCAAGGCGATATCCATCACTCTTTGAAAAGTGGCACCCCCATTCGAGAGTCCAAAGGGAATCTTTACATGTGTGAATGTTCCCCACTTAGTGGTGAACGTCATTTTGTGCTAGTCCTCCTTCTTTACATAAACTTGGTTATACCTCGAAAAACCATCGCGCAACGAGAACATCTCTAATCCCACCACGGTCTGCAAAATCTGCTCCATTGAGGGAAAATGGTAGTGATCTTTTAATGAGACTTTATTTAAGTCCCAGAAGTCCACGCAAAGTTGTATGTCACCATTCTTCTTTTGAACTAGAACCAGATTGGATACCCAAGTGGAATGCTTGGTCGGGTATATGATCCTTGACTCGACTAGCTTAGTAAGCTCTTGCACCATCAATGCTTCTACTTTTGGGTTAACCGGACTTTGTTTCTATCATATGGGTTTCAAGCCTTTAGCTAAGTCAATAGTATGTTGGATGATACCCGGATCGTATCCCTTGAGATCGCCATAGGTCTAGGCCACAACCTCGTCGTATTTAGCACATAATCCCTTCAACCTTTCCTTGTCTGCTTGCAAGACACTCCTTTTGACTTTTAGCTTTTTGCCTCCTCTGACATCAAGGTCTACATAGTCCCCTTCGTCAATGGTGAATCTTTGCTTCCTATTTCTTACATCCTCACAATCAAAGAGAATCTTGAGAGAAATCAAGCCTTGTGGGAGCTTATTTCCTTTTAATTGAATTACTTGTTCTTTGAAAATCCTTCCAGTTTTGGACCATGAATGATCGAAAGATTTCCCCTTTTATATAAAGGTGGCGATCTGAGCATCATCCTCAAAGACCTACCAATTCTGGTCATTGTCAGGTATAGATGTTCAGAAGATGGTGTGCACTACATGTTTATTTCCAGTTGATCTGTGGTTGGATCAAACTATGAACCAATCGAAGCTATCCGATCCACGATGAAATTTTGAGTCTACGAGATAACTTGTATGTTAAATGTTGAATACACTGAATACTGAGAGGGGGTGAATTAGTATTCTACTAGCATAATTAATTTCTAACCATCCAATTATTAACAAATATCTAGGTGCAACTGTAAACCAAAACATGAAAGGAATTATAGCATCTCATAACACATTGACACCAGGATTTTTACGTGAAAAACACAAAATGGGAAAAACCACTGTGAGGATTAACTCATGATATACCATAACCGGTTACAATATATTACAGGGCTCACTACCAGGATGCACTATCCTTGAAAGGATCACAACCTAAAGTGAATACAAAATGGCTTACTGCCAAGATACAAAGAGTATGGCTCACTGCCAGAAGATGAACTGAAGAAGTACACCTTCAAAGTGTTGAGATCAGTTCCGGTTAAGCTTTGGAAAACCAAAATCTTGCTCTGGTTGTAGGTATACAACAAATATCAACAACTTCGCACTATAACACTTATCACATATCTCACATCACTTTTCTCCATCTATTCACACACACACACACACTTTCTTATCTCACTTTCTTACATAAATATGTTCCACATATATACGACTACATCTTCATACATCAATTAGGTCAACCTAATTGGATGTGAACATACATAATTCAAAGTGACTTGTCATCCCAATTTAAAAATATTTTTGACACACAAAACAAAATGTATCAACCACAAATTAGGTTGGCCCAGACCTAATAAGGAACACTATAAACATTCATAAGACAAGCAGTTCTTAACCCTATCGACCAAAAAAAATTTGAACTTTTGTCATTTAGATATCTCGACCAGATCAACCAAAGTTGTTGAAAGCTCGTTCATAGTTGTAACTAACACTCCTGAGCAACATATCAAAAACTCATAGAATTAACTTTTACTGAGAGAACTTCTAAATCAAAATATTGGATCAGTATAGATACACAGTTTACTTAGCCAGTTACCAACCAATGTTGGCATCAATGACAACAAACCTGGAGGTCACCTTCTTCATTCTTCCAACAATCTCCCCCTTTGTCATTAATGGCAACATGTCTCAAAAATGAATCTTGCTTCAAAACCAAAATTGTGCAATAATAATGCACTCAACTCCCCCTTTCAAATATACAAAAACACAGAACTATTTTTGGAGAACAAAACATCAAAACACACCAAACTCTAACATACCCTTCTCTATACAAAATCTTCTCCCTCTTTCACATCAAGGACAAAGGATAGGGAAAAAGTAAAAGAAAATTTAAATCAATAACTGGGGGTACCTTGTAACTCCTTGAGAATTGCTTCCCAAGCCAGCTTTCCATCATCCCAAACTCCTTTTGCTCTGGTAAGAGTTTTGTGCAGTGATTCTAGTTCCTCTAGGAATTCTTCTCCTTCTTCCGGAGTGAACAAAATTAAGTTCATCTTCTCAAGTTTTTCTACATCTATCAATGCACTTGATACAGAGACATGTCTAGACATTACCAAGTCTTCAAGCTGGCCAAACCACCTTATTACATCTTCTTTTTTCCTCTACAAAATGAAAAAATTGTTCTAAATATCTACAATAGAAACCCAACCAATATACTTTCTATCATCTACAACCTTGTAATCTTCAGAGGCATCGGCAAGCTGAAACTCTATTGAGTCCATCAAGTCCTTGATACCTCGAGTGGCATCAAGCCACTTCATGCAGTATAAAAATAGCAGGTGACTTCCTCATCATAGTATCTTACTTCTTTCAAATTTTACAAAGCTCTATCATGTGCAATTGCACACTTATCTTGCAGAATCAATAATCTTTTATCTAGAAGACTTGACTCCACTTCTTTTGTAGTCTGTACCTTTAGATTAGATGTGTATTCCTTGAAAAAATCAACTATAAGCTTTAAGTTTTCAATTGGTGCTAAATAATTATCAGTTGTGACACCGGGGGATGTCTCCTGTAGAGATCTAATAGCTTCATTTATTTTTTCATTTCCTTTCTATATGATTCACCAACTTCCTATGTGACAGAGTTGAGAAAAGTACCACTTACTTTTATTTTGTCACTTGGTGCAATCTTGGTCAAATCTACATAACCCGAATGTGAAAGCAGCTTAATTAGTTGGGGTGGAAGAATAGGCTGAAGTATTGTTTGCCTTGATAGAAGACCTTTGAGAGTGCTTTTGGATGATTCTCTGGTTGGTTTTGATAACTCAAAAATTTTGGGGTTTTCTCCTTTACTCTTCCCAGCCAAAATAGCTTTCTTCTCTTCCTCTTTCTTCTTTTCTTCTTCTTTTTCTTCTTCTTCTTCTTTTTCCTTTTCATTTTCTTCTTCTTCTTCTCCAAAGGACTTTACAGAGGATTTGTCTTTTTTTTCTTTCTCCCTTTTATCCTCATCATTATTCTTGCTTCCTTCACTTTCATCTTTATCTTTCTCATCCCTGTTTCTGGTAGATTCATGATGTTCTTCTTGCTTATCACCAATATGATCTCTATGTTGATCATCAAACCTTTTGTTGGTTGTCTCTTATGTATCAGTCAAAGGGGCAGGAGTCTCTAAAACATCATGTATCTCACCAACATTTTCCAAGACTGGATTATCCAACATTTTTGTGACATCAACATGCATTTGTGCTTGATCTGTATGGGATGAAGAGTTGGTTCTTTCCCCATAACTCCTTTCCAATCGTCTGATTACGTCTTGGGTTTCTTGTATTACCTTTTCCATACTCTCTTTCTCCTTAATCATTATCATATTGACTCTCTGCTTGACTCTAAACATACTAGAGCATTCTTTTAGTAAATTAGCAGCCTCTATCTCAGAAAAAGAGGAACTATAGGAATTTAAAGCATCCCTTCTCATCTTATCTTCAACATTTATAGCCTCTTTCCTTCTGTGTACTAATTCTTTCCAAACATTTTTATTTACTTTTTTATGTATAGTCTCCATACTTAGATTGCAAATGACTATATATTGAATAAAGGCATTAATGATGGTTTACTTTCCTTCATCATTAACTTTATCAAAGAACTCAATAGTTGGCATGAGATCATTGTCAATCATATTATTTACTAAGGCTCCTATATCTACAGATGGTTGATCACTTACCGAAGGAGAGCAGGCATGTCCTCCATAGGATCAGATGAGCCTTCTTCATTCTTCTTCTTATGTACATGAATTTTGTAAGTATCATCTTCTTCCTCTATCTCTTCATCCATGGAGATATTAACTCTGGTTTGAGCTTCTTCATTGGAGGTACTACTCCTTTTATTTCTTTTCATTCGATGCTCTTCTTTCATGCCAAGATCTATTTTTTCCTGAATAACATCACTTAGATTTATTTCCATGTTAGCCTTTTGCTTTACTCTTCTTCTTCTTGAAGCAGCAGATGGTGCAATAGGAGGTATTTCCTTTCTTTTAGATGCCCAGGTACTGGGACCAGTAGGGGTAGCAACATCAACTGATGCAGGGGAACTTTTTTCTTTCTTCTTTCCCTTCTCAACATTAACAGTACTGGAAGTAGCAGCAATAGAGGTAGGTGCAGCACTAGAAGATAATCTTCCTAATTTCCTAGGTCCAGAGGACTATTCATCTAATTTAGCCTTTCTCTCAACAAGAGCCTTCTTTAACTGATCTATATCATCCTTAGTGAAATTCTATCTTTGGAAGAATGCTTCAACCTTATTTCTTCTTTTGGATGTTGTAGCTTCTAAGTGCACTTCACTGGATTTTTCCTCATATGTTCCATGTCTAGGTAAAGAGGGATCCCTAGGACTACTCAACAACATTTCAATGTACCTTTAAGAAAAAATTTCATCAAGTTCATATCCCACTGCTCAATCCATAGATTTTTGGGTTCAACTACCTCTATGATAAATTCATCTATAGTTACTGTTACCAATTTTTCACTACAGCTCAATTGGTGGAGTTGGATTAAACATTGTTATATCTTAAAGTGAAATTACAGTTATTTCTGCATTATGCTTAAGTGTTGTTTGCACCTTGTTCATTATTTATCAAGTGACAGTTATGCTTTGAAAAGAGCAATTAGAATTTCAGAAGTGCTATTCAATGTTTCAGAATCACGTGGAGTACAAAATTGAGCATACAATAATAAAGCATTTCAGATTGCTTTGATTTATTTCATGAAATAATTCATATTTATAGAGCTTCATTTGATTGCAAGAATTCAAATAATAATACAACATTGCATTGAGATGCATTTTCTTTTCGAAATGAAAAGCATAAGATTGAAATAAAATATCCACACAAGCCATGGATGTAACTGTTACAGTGCATTACTAGTATCACACTACATTATGGAAGATGCATTAAAAGAAGAAATCACATAAGTAACAACATAATCATCATTCCCTAATTGGTTGATGGACGATGCTGAAGTGGTGCACCTTTTGTCTTCTCCAAGATCCGTTGACTTGTAGGAAGGAAGAGAGGGGTGTCAGAGGATTCGACTATGAAGATAACTATATGAACCATCAACAATAATGCAGTCTGCTACTAATAATACACTGGAACCATTAAGGAGGAAGCAAAAGCATGGACAAAAGGAAAAGAAACATCAATATAATAATATATTGTTTTTTATGCTAACATCATTTGCTTCTTTGTGCAGGTATAGGGAAAATCATGAAGCTAATTATTATTTGAAGACCAAGCATGTGGCGAAAAACGGGCTCCCACAAGGGTAGAGCTCGGCATGCTACCCCTATTCATTCCAAGTGGGCTGAGATAGTAATTGCAATCATCATATTCATATAGAAAAGAAATGATATACAACAGAAAAAGTTAAGCAGAGTAATCCATCAAGCCATTAAACCAACTGTGCATTCATAACAATCATGTAAATGCTTTCTGAAAGCTACAGGTGAACAGTGGGTTTAATCTGCTCAATCAGTTAATTGAGTACATTTATCTTCTTTTTCCACAGTAATATTTATTCATCATGTTCACAACATAATGCAAATATCAACAGTGTTCTCTCTCTCAATCAAGAATAGTGAACAGGCATACATAATTCCTTAACAAAGAGAATTGTTCCAATTTTTCATCTCAGAAGAGAGCAGATTCACAGAACAGTTTATTAAATGGAGCATAAAAATGCATAAAGAGTGCCAGATAAAAGCAGTGAAAACATCTAATCAATACATAAACAGTTCAATCATTCATTAAGTGGTGAAGCAATCAACTTGCTTGTAGGTAAAAAATACAGTGTTCAAGTGGGTTAGATGTAATCTTTTGGCTGACAGTGAAATGAAATAGTCCAAGGTACACTATTTTAAAGTTTTGTTTCATCATTTATCATGTGTTTCAAATGGTGATACAACAAATAGAAAGTCATTTCAAAATGAGCAGATTTATAAAGTAAAAGTTTGATGAGGATTTGGAGTGAATTCATAAAGAGCATAATTGTGAGTGCATAGGAGACCAAGGTAAACAACTCATCTACAGACTCAGTCAAAAGGTTTTTTGTGTGCATGAAGAGAAACAGTAATATCATTTGGTCAAGGCATGAAAGTACAGGCATTCATCTTTTGGTTTCCGACTAAAGCAACATGAGTAGAGCGAGGATTCACAGGAAATGTAAAATAAATTAGGGCAGGGAAGATACAGTGCAAGGTTTACAGAAGTACATGGTACCATGAGGACAGAAGAATAAACATACTCATATGAGCTTTACCTCAAAATGTGGTTTTCCTCAGAGTAACATTTACCCATGAAATGGAGATAGGAAAGTACAGAAATTTAAAATGTGCAAATGTTTCATTGTTTTCAGTTTTCCTATATTGGGCTTTTAACAGAAAATATACAGGGATAGGTGAATTTCCTTTCAAGTTTCAACGAATTCATGTGGGTTTTTGTTATGCTCAGATTCCTTTAAAACAGTGAAAGCCCACATTGAGATTTTGTCTCAAGAAAAACAGCATTATAGTGGTAACTGAAATGTAAACATAAGATACCTGAGGTTTTAGTATACTTTAAGTACAGGATGCTATGTGAAAAGTCAGATTTGAGACAATTTTTTCCAGAATCTCATGAATCCGTGTGAGGGTTTTCAACAGTGAAATAAAAGAAATGCATTCTCTCATAAGCAACAAATACCCATATGAATATTTTTACAAATAATCAAAAATAGATGCTTTCTATTATCACCCATGTCAGGGTTTGTATGAAAACCACAAATATTAAAACTTTCAGTGATACCCATGATAGGGTTTGAACTAAAATACAGATTTCTCATATACCCACATGGGGCTTTCTACAGGAACAACAAAATAAACAGTATTTCTTCAAGGTAACGAACACTCACATTCGGGTTTGTTTCAAAAGGATGAATGCACATTATTTTCTCTTGGGTCAAGCCCATGAAATTACAAGGAAAACCCATTCATATATGGGAGTGGCCGCAGCCAAGATGAAATTTTTCAGGCTCCAAGTGTCATTTGAAATAGAGGTTTTCTCTTAGCTCGTTGTCTAGGCCCAAAATCTGAAGAAGCATTGGGAATCACACAAGATTTCTAAGAGAAAATCAATAGAGATGCATGAACATGGCGCAGCCTGTATATGGCTATGAAATTACAAAATAGAAATCAATCTTTTGCAGGAATGCAAAGCTTCATAAGCTTTTCTTTTGTTGGAAATGAACACACAAAATAGAAACTTACCCTTTCATGCCTGATTGAAGACAAGAGGTCGTGGCCAAAGCTTTAGTAGAGTTTTCAAAACCCTAATCAAAACATCGAGGTCAAGCTTGTATTTGGCATCTGAATGGTATGACATTGGTAAAATACACAAAATATAAGGATTTCATCATATAATCACCCCATATCAGCGTTCTATGAGGTCATTTCCTCATAAAATCCAATGAATAAAGAGAGAGCGGTCAACAATACTTACCACGAGTAGCAGAGACTAAATCTGGTGAAGATTCAACCACAATGGAGCTCGAGTATTCTTCAGAAAATGAAAACCCCAGCTCATACTTGGTGGTGGCTACAGAGCCGTTTCTCCAAAAGTTCACAAAGATAAATGATGCGAAATGATAGGGCTTTTTTCGCATTTTGTTCATTAGGGTTTTGCTTAACCCTAGGTTGACTTAAGGCATTTTTCCTTATATTTTTACAAAATATCAAAATCTGAAGCTTAATGTTTTGAAGGATTGAATTCTCATGTACCCTAGGTCGACTTTGTTTAAGTCCTTAGGGCTTGTGGTTTTATATTAACATTCACACTTGTGCCTTGGTGAAAATTGGAGGTTTGAATATCCTAGTTTTATTGATTTTGTGAGAAATCAATAAGAATTGCAAGATAATCTTACTTATGACTTAGGGTTTTGTTTTTTAATTGATTTTAAAGAAATCAATTAAAGATATTGATAAGAGAGAGTAATATGCCTTGATGTTTTTATGATTTTTGAAGAAAATCAAGCATTGTATTGGAGAAATAAGGTAGTTCTTTTTGCAAAAGATTTAGCAATATTTAATTGCAAAAATAAAAAAATTGTAAAACCTACAAACCTTGTAAAGCAGAAGCATAAAGCAATACTTTATAAATTGTTTTATGTTTTCTTGCTATTTTTAGCAGATTGGTGTTGACTTTTTCTCTTGGTCGGATTTGAGTTTCATCTTGGAGAGATAAGGTGTTTTTCTGGATTTTAAAGCAGATTTAGCATTTTTTTAGGAGCTTTTCAGTATGATCGTGGAAACAGTATGTTTTTTCTGCTTTTATGCAGAGTTTTGAGACAGTTTGAAGCCTTTTTTCCTAGAGCTTCTTTGTGAGCTCATATTAGGGTTTCTTGAGAGTTATATTTTGAAGAAACTTAGTTTTTCTTCTCTTCTTCTCAGTTCAGAATACAGTGTCTTTCTCTCAACCTTTTGAGCTTGAAAACTCAGTTGTACGCAGTTCAGACAAATACACTCTTTCAGTTTTAATAAAGCAGCAGAATTGTCCTTCTCATGTCTGTCTCATTTTTATAATAGCAATTTGATGTCCTTGTGGTTCAAATCATAATCCTTTTATGTCTTGTTGTTGTAAGTTGTGTTTCAAAATTGCATAGTTTCAGGTTGTTTGTTGTATTTCATTTAGGAATCTTCATGCAAAATATTGATGGAAGTATGTGCTAGTGGGATTGTGAGATTTATTGTGATAGGAAAGTTTTTGTGAGTGTCAGTGTTTGAATCTTATAACTTCTAGTGAAATATCAGTTAGTGTTAGATTTCATTTTCAAGCTATCCTTCTATCCCCTTTTCCTAGAAAATATTTAGAATAGGATCCATCATTCGGAGAACCAGCTCACTTTGGAGACTCCTTCTTCGTTCAGATCACCCACATCTGAAGAAGGTTTCCATGTTTCATTAGATTGTTGAATCTTGTATTCAGTAGGGTGAAAATTTAATTGATAACATTTTTTGGCATGCCCGGTGGGACTCTGAAAGCTATTTCATAGAAATTTCAGTGTTTTTAATTTTTTGTTTGGTGTATGCAACAGATCTTCCAGCCTTTTGGAGGCTCATTTCAATATACTTGGCTACTCCGATTCTGATTTTTGTATGCTAGTGCAGCCTGCGCATGAGAAAGATACAGACAAGATCAAGTTCTACACCTTTCAAGTATCGAGAGTTGTCCCCATCATGAAGAAGAGGCAGAACAACAAGGAGGCTCTTTGAGACACCTGCAAGATCGAAGTCAACACCTCATGTTTTCAGTTCCTTGGTTTTATCACCAGGAGTACTGGTTCTGATATCACAAGCATAGCCAATGGCAGCACCAAGGCGGCACCCGTTCGCACCTTTAAATGGAGGCAGTCCATTAAACATCGTTCAACATGATGACATCCCAGTTATAGCCCTTAGAAGTCTGTCATATTTCACCAAGGAGGACCTCACTACACCAGTTGAGCATATTCGTGACGTAGCCACCTTATGCTCGGTTCATAACATCATGCAAGAGAACATCGCGTTAAGACTGTTGATTGCGTTGCTTAAAGGGAAGGCGTTACAATGGTTCAGAGGTCTTACAACCAATTCAATCGTGACATGGGATGCGTTAGGTAACGATTTATATTAACATTTTGCTGATAAATCTGATAATCTATCTTTGTTAGAGCAGTTGAGCACCATTCAGAGGGCGCCACACGAGCACTTGGCCGATTTCAACTACCGATTTCAGAGAACCTAGGATAGGATTCCTACAACAGTAAAACCTTTACCAGCTCATGCCCTTCTGTTTTATTTAAAAGCTTTAAATAGCAAAATTTCAGTCATGACTCAATCTATGGGTGGGCTTACACTCCCTAACGCCTATGACATAGCCATTAGAGCTGAGAACTGTCTCATCCAAGCTGGAGACGTAGCTCCTAGACCTCCTATGCCTTTGTTTCCAGAAATACAGCCACCTACCCCTACTGTTGTACCTCCCTTAGTTGTTGTCCTGCCTATTCCAGCAATAGGCTATCATAACTCAGCCCAAGAAGTTGTTGCTTCAGCCCCGAACCAAGACTTTCAAGAGATTAAAAGTATACTCAAGACTTTTGGGAATGATCTTGTGAGCATAAAGAAGCAAGTAGGTCATGAACATAAGCCTTATCAAGCCCCTTATCAGCAAAACCAGCCAAATAGGCCTCTTTTCAGAATGATTACCAAGCCCAAAGAAGGATTTTTAACCCTAGGCCATTCCAGCCACATAATCCAAATGCAGCCAATTCGTCAAAAGAACTTGTGCCCCAAAATAATGTTGCCCAGGATTGTGATTGGTGTTATCCATGCAATTAGCCCCATAACCAATCAGCGTGCTCCAATGGGATGAGAAATCAGGCTTTAATGGTTCAAAATAACTATGCTGGTTCAAAAAATATTACTGATCAAAATCAAGAACAGCAAGATAACGTGGAAGTTGCCTTGCCAAACTAGAAGAGGTCTGAATTATGTGGCGTGAATGGCCAAGATCAGCAAAATTCTCCTATTTTGGCTAATACCAGGTCAAAAAAGAGAGCTATGGATCCGGGACAGCAAGCTGGAAATTCACAGCAGTAGCCCACAAACAGTAAGTAGCCCATTTCATCGAATGGTAACGCTGTTGCGCAGCCTAAAATGCAGATTTTGCAAAGAGGCCAAGAGATACCTAGCAAGGAGCAGTCAAGAACTCATTCGCAGCCTTTGCAAAAGCAAAACGATGTTGTTGTCACAAAAAACCAGCAGAAGGTAAATTCTTCATCATTTAATATTGTTGAGCATCTCAAGAAAACCATTGTTAGTATGTCGGTATTAGATGCTTTACACCTTCCAAGGCAGAAAGGTTTACTGCAAGAAGCTTTAGCTGAGTTGTCTATTTCTGACAATGCTAATCAAGGAGTTGCAAAGGTCATGCTTGCTAATGATCTAAAGGATAGAAATGAGCAGAAAACCAAAGAGGTAAGGCCTCCCCCGTTCTACTTAAGTCTGATTATCGGCGATAAAATCATTCATAATTATATGGTTGATTCTGGCGCCAGGAGTTTAGTCATGCCTAAAATTTTAGCCAATAAGTTAGGTCTTGTTTATGAGCCTAATCCTCAGAAAGGCGTAGTGCAATTAGATGGGTCTGTTGTTAAAATTGTTGGTATTATCAAAAATTTAGCTCTTACTTTGCACGTATCCTCGAGTTTTTCTATTCATTAGAATATACATGTCATTGACTTACCACCGCACTTTGCCATTTGTCTCTCGAAATATTTTACAACCAAGTTGGGTGGGTTTCTATCTTCTGATTAGTCTCATTTTTTTTTTAGAACAAGGTATGGTACGAAAGTGACCATAAAGTCTGAGCCTCTCACCAAAGACCATATTGAACCATATTCACCAAATCCTATAAACACTAACCTCTACGCCACCTCTGCACTTGAGGAGCAAACCATGACCTCAAACTGCAACACCCATATAGACAATATCAATCTAGATGAATGGGCAGTCGAAGATCACAAGCTTGATCCTTTTCAGCACACAGATGAGATAGGATTAGGAGTCTATATGATTCGAGAACCTGATTGTGATATGCCTAATCTTTGTAAAGAGGAGGAACAGTCTGCAGAAATAGGAAATGAGCTTTGGAAGCTTTACTTCGATGGTTTGAGAAGCGGTATTGGTGCTGGAGGTGGGGCTATGTTGATATCACCCGAAGGAGGTAAATATTTTTCAGCCTGCATATTTTCTTTCAGCTGTTCGAATAATACAGCTGAGTATGAAGCGTTGGTGCATGGCCTCGAATGGGCCCGCAAAAGAGGTATTAAGCGCTTACAAGTTTATGGTGATTCAGGACTAATTGTAAATTAGATTAGAATTTAAATGTTGCCAAGAATGATTTGCTTAAGAAATATAAGCATCGTGTATGGGATTTGATGGAGGATTTTGATGCTTTTAATATTGTTTTGATTCCTAGAAATGACAATAAGCATGCTGATAGGCTCGTTGCCATAGGAGCCCAGTTTGATATTCCCAATGAAATTCATAAAGTTGAGGCACGTCAATATGTAAAAATAGTGGTCAAACCTTCTGTAACTGACAATAATGTGAGTTGGTAGGTTTTTGACAGGGATGAGCAAATTGTAAATTTCTTGATTGCTGAAGCAGAGTTTGCAGATGGAAACCAGCAAAAATGGCAGCAGCAATATGATGACCAGATTATGCAGTTGAAGACTAACAAGCTGCCAAAAGGATTGGTGACCTTGGAATCTGTGTTCAACTCAGATGACCAAGCATGGAAAGACAAGTGCAGCTTGATTGTTAAAGAAGAACATTATGCAGCTATTGAAATCTTCAAAGCCAAGCTTCTCAAGCTGGGAAAGGTATGTAGTAAAGAGGAACAGCAAGCATTTATTCTGTTATATCATAAATTTAGTGATGTTTTTTCTTGGGAGTACAAGGATTTGAGAAGTTTTAACCTAGAGCTAGCCCAGCATATTATTGAATTAGAACTTGGCGCAAAACTAGTAAGGTAGAAACATAGACCTCTTAACCCCAAGTTAGCACACCTTATGAAGGCTGAACTAAATAAACTAGTTGAGAGTGGTATTATTTTTCCCATTAAGCATACCTCTTGGGTGTCAAATTTAGTACCAGTTAGGAAGAAAAGTGGGGAAATTAGATTATGTGCCGATTTCTGAGATTTAAATAAAGCATCATTGAAGGATCATTACCCACTCCCTTCCATGGAGAAAATTTTGCAGGTAGTTTCTAGTTCTGACAGATTTTCTTTGCTAGATGGTTACTCAGGTTACAACCAGATTCTGGTTAAACAAGAAGATCAATTCAAGACAGCATTTACAACTAAGTGGGGCACAATGTCCTACAAGAAGATGCCTTTCGGCTTATCCAACGCCAGAGCAAATTTTCAGCTAGCGATGGATATGGCCTTTCACGGCCTTATGAACAAGTTCGTTTTGGTATATTTAGATGATATTATGGTTTTTTTCAGAAATGCTAATGAACATCTTGATCATTTAGAGCATATTTTTCAAAGATGCAGAGAGTTCGGGGTGTCTCTCAATCCCAAGAAGTGTATATTTTCAATGCACGAAGGCAAACTGCTCAGACATATTATTTCAAAGCAAGGTATTTCTATGGACCCTGAAAGAGTCTTTGCAATTCTTGAATTGCCATTACTAGCTCACAAGAAAGGCTTGCAAAGCTTTCTTGGAAGAATAAATTTTGTGCAGAGGTTCATACCGAATATTGCAGCTTTGTTGCAACCTCTCACTTCTATGCTTAAAAAGAATATGCCATTCAGTTGGACCAAGGAAGGTAAGAGGAGCTTTGAGCAGATTAAGGAGGCCCTTGCAGCTGCTCCTACTCTCATTAATCCAAACTTTGACAAAGACTTCATCCTGTATGCCTTTGGAGGAGTGGATATTGTTTCAACTATGTTATGCCAGCAAAACGAGGAAGGCTTGGAGTAGCTTGTGGCATTTTTCAGCCAAGTATTGCATGACTACGAGGTAAAATATTCTTTTGTCGAGAAGCATGTTTTTGCTGTTGTGAGAAGTTTAAAGAAATTCAGGCATATGTTGTCCAACAGCAAGATTCATTTGTTGGTAGCTCATTCAACTGTTAAGGAGTTCTTACTTAACAAAGATATAAATGATAAGCGTGTTGGTTGGATTACCAAAGTAATGGAGTTTGACGTCGATATAAAGGTAACCAAGCTCATTAGAGGCAAAGGTTTATGTGAACAGATTACTGGAAATGAAAACAGCAACTTAAAAGAAGCTACAAATACAGATTCAGTGCTAAACAATGAGGATGCAGATGTTGTTCCAGCGTTGCCTGCTACTTGGTTGCAGCAAATGATGCATTATTTTCAAATTGGTGAGTGCCCCGAAGGCTTATACAGAGCGAAAAGAAGGTATTACAGATTACAAGCCATTCCTTATGCAATTATTGATGGCATTCTTTATAGGAGAGATTTCCAAGGTATTTTATTATGTTGTATTCAACCTAATCAAGTTGACAAGCTTTTAGCAGAGTTTCATGATGGACCTTCAGGAGGTCATTTTGCTGCAAGAACAACAACCTTGAAAATTATGCGGGTTGGTTATTACTGGCCAGATTTGTTCAGAGATGCTATTGCTTGGGTCAAAAAATGTGAGAAATTTGCATTATTTTCTAGAAAACAGAAGCTTGCAGTGTTGCCCCTGTATCTGATTTAGGTAGAACATCCCTTTGCTAAGTGGGGCTTAGATTTTATTGGTCCTATCAATCCGCCTTCAAGCGCAGGTCATAAGTGGATTCTTGTACTGCCACAGATTATTTTACAAAATGGACCGAAGCTATTGCTTTGAAAGAAGTAAACGAGACTTCAGTGCTTAATTTCTATCAAGATCTCATATCGAGATTTGGTGTTCCAGAGTCAATCATTTCTAACAATGGTTTGGCTTTTATTGGTTTAAATATTTCTGATTGGTTAGTTAGAAATAATATTTATTTGAACACGTCTTCTAATTATTATCCGCAGGGCAATGGACAGGAGGAATCTACAAATAAGAATCTAATTTGGATAATCAAGAAGACTGTTGAGGATAATCAGTGGACATGGCATGAAAAGTTGAAGTTAGCCCTTTGGGCTGACAGAATAACTCCTAAAAGGGCCACTGGTTGTTCACCTTTTGTTCTAACTTATGGTAAAGAAGCTAAGTTACATGTTTCTATTGAGTTGTCGACTTTAAGTTATGTTAAAGAACTGGAATTGCTGAATGAACAACCTCTTGAGGTTAGATTTGCATAGCTAGTAGAGCTGGAAGAAACTAGAAAAGAAGCTCTAAGACAGCTTGAAATACATCAATCTCAGATGAAGAATTCTTTTGATAAAAGAGCGAGACCACGTGAGTTCATTGTTGGAGATCTGGTCTTTAAATGGAATGAGTTTAAAAGTAGACCTAGATGTCATTCCAAGTTCGATGCAATTTGGGACGGGCCTTATGTGATCACGGAGTGCAAGGAACACAACGCGTTCCAAATTTCCAAGTTGACTGGAGAGGTGTTGTCTATCCCAGTTAATGGGATCCACCTCAAGCATTTCCTCTAAGATAAGTTCTATCTCGTCGATAAGTAGAGTAGTATTGCAAATAAGTGCATTCTCCACATTTACTTTCAGTAGTTTTGCTTTCCCTAAGCACTGTTGCACATGTTTGTTGGCCATTAGGGCCCGTTTAGTTTGCTTTCAGTTCTATTTTGTTTTCTTTTGTTCTTTGGAGTTTTGTTGTTCGAGTTTCTAAGTTTCATGAAGGGGCGAATTTGACTCTGCACCCAATGGAGTGTTTTAAGGTAACTGATCTATGCTTAGCAGGTAAGCATTTAGTTGAAATCGCCAAAATGTTACCAATTTTTCGCTACAGCTCAATAAGTGGAGCTGGATTAAACACTGTTATATCTTAAAGTGAAATTACAGCTATTTTTGTATTATGCTTAAGTGTTGTTTGCACCTTGTTCATTATTTATCAAGTGACAATTATGCTTTGAAAAGAGGAATTAGAATTTCAGAAGTGATATTCAATGTTTCAGAATCAAATGGAGTACAGAATTGAGCATACAATAATAAAACATTTCAGATTGCTTTGATTTATTTCATCAAATAATTCATATTTACAAAGCTTCATTTCATTGAAAGAATTCAAATGATAATACAACATTGCATTGAGATGCATTTTCTTTTCGAAATGAAAAGAATAAGATTGACATCAAATATCCACACAAGACATGGATGTAACTGTTACAGTGCATCACTAGAATCACACTACATTATGGAAGATGCATTAAAAGAAGAAATCACATAAGTAACAACATAATCATCATTGCCTAATTTGTTGATGGTTGATGCTGAAGTGGTGCACCTTTTGTCTTCTCCAAGCTCTGTTGACCTGTAGGAAGGAAGAGAGGGGTGTCAGAGGCTTCGACTATGAAGATACCTATATGAACCATCAACAATAATGCAGTATGCTACTAATCATACACTGGAACCATCAAGGAGGAAGCAGAAGCATGAACATAAGGAAAAGAAACATCAATATCATTATATATTGTTTTTTATGCTAACATCGTTTGCTTATTTGTCCATGTATAGGGAAAATCATGAAGCTGATTATTATTTGAAGACCAAGCATGTGGAGAAAAATGAGCTCCCACAAGGGTAGATCTCGGCATGCTGAAGATAGTAATTGCAATCATCATATTCATCAAGAAAAAAAATGATATACAACTAAAAAAGTTAAGCAGAGTAATCCATCAAGCCATTAAACCAACTGTGCATTCATAACAATCATGTAAATGCTTTCTGAAAGCTACAGGTGAACAGTGGGTTTAACCTGCTCAATCATTTAATTAAGTACCTTTATGTTCTTTTTCCACAGTAATATTTATTCATCATGTTCACAACATCATGCAAAGATCAACAGTGTTCTCTCTCTCAATCAAGAACAGTGAACAGGCATACATAATGCCTTAACAAAGAGAATTGTTCCAATTTTTCATCTCAGAAGAAAGTAGATTCACGGAACAGTTTATTAAATGGAGCATAAAAATGCATGAAGAGTTCCAGATAAAAGCAATGACAACATCTAATCAATACATAAGCAGTTCAGTCATTCATTAAGTGGTGAAGCAATCAACTTGCTTGTAGGTACAAAATAAAGTGTTCAAGTGGGTTAGATGTAATCTTTTGGCTGACAGTGAAATGAAATAGTCCAAGGTACACTATTTTAAAGTTTTGTTTCATCATTTATCATGTGTTTCAATGGTGATACAGCAAATAGAAAGTCATTTCAGAATGAGCAGAGTTATAAAGTAAAAGTCTGATGAGGATTTGGAGTGAATTCATAAAGAGCATAATTGTGAGTGCATAGGAGACCAAGGTAAACAACTCATCTACAGACTTAGTCAAAAGGTTTTTTGTGTGCATGAAGAGAAACAGTAATATCATTTGGTCAAGGCATGAAAGTACAGGCATTCATCTTTTAGTTTCCGACTGAAGCAACATGAGTAGAGCGAGGAGTCACAATAAATGTAAAAGAAATTAGGGCAGAGAAGATACAGTGAAAGGTTTACTGAAGTACATGGTACCATGAGGACAGAAGAATAGACATACTCATATGAGCTTTACCTCGAAATGTTGTTTTCCTCAGAGTAACATTTACCCATGAAATGGAGATAGGAAAGTACAGAAATTTAAAAAGTGCAGATGTCTCATTGTTTTTAGTTTTCCTATGTTGGGATTTTAACAGAAAATATATAGGGATAGGTGAATTTCCTTTCAAGTTTAAGCGAATTCATGTGGGTTTTTGTTATGCTCAGATTCCTTTAAAACAATGAAATCCCACGTTGAGATTTTGTCTCAGGAAAAACAGCATTATAGTGGTAACTGAAATGTAAACATAACATACTTGAGGTTTCAGTATACTTTAAGTACAGGATGCTATGTGAAAAGTCAGATTTGAGACAATTTTTTCCAGAATCTCATAAATCCGTGTGAGGGTTTTCAACAGTGAAATAAAAGAAATGCATTCTCTCATAAGCAACAAATACCCATATGAATATTTTTACAAATAATCAAAAATAGATGCTTTCTATTATCACCCATGTCAGGGTTTGTATGAAAACCACAAATATTAAAACTTTCAGTGATACCCATGATAGGGTTTGAACTAAAATGTAGATTTCTCATATACCCACATGGGGCTTTCTACAGGAACAACAAAATAAACAGTATTTCTTCAAGGTAACGAACACCCACATTCGGGTTTGTTTCAAAATGATGAATGCACATTATTTTCTCTTAGGTCAAGCCCATGAAATTACAAGGAAAACCCATTCGTGTATGGGAGTGGCCGAGGCCAAGATGAAATTTTTCAGGCTCCAAGTGTCATTTGAAATAGAGGTTTTCTCTTAGCTCGCTGTCTAGGCCCAAAATCTAAAGAAGTGGTGGGAATCACACAAGATTTCTAAGCAAAAAGCAATAGAGATGCATGAACATGGCGCGGCCTGTATATGGCTATGAAATTACAAAATATAAATCAATCTTTTGCAAGAATGCAAAGCTTCATAAGCTTTTCTTTTGCTAGAAATGAACACACAGAATAGAAACTTACCCTTTCATGCCTGATTGAAGACAAGAGGTCGCGGCCAAAGCTTTAGTAGAGTTTTCAAAACCCTAATCAAAACGCCCAGGTCGAGCTTGTATTTGGCATCCGAATGGTATGAAATTGGTAAAAGACACAAAATATAAGGAGTTCATTAGATAATCACCCCATAGCAGCGTTCTATGAGGTCATTTCCTCATAAAATCCAATGAATAAAGAGAGAGCAGTCAACAATACTTACCACGAGTAGTAGAGACTAAATCTGGTGAAGATTCAACCACAATGGAGCTCGAGTATTCTTCAAAAAATGAAAACCCTAGCTCATACTTGGTGGTGGCTACAGAGTCGTTTCTCCAAAAGTTCACAAAGAGAATGATGCGAAATGATATGGCTTTTTTCGCATTTTGTTCATTAGGGTTTTGCTTAACCCTAGGTCGACTTAAGGCATTTTGCCTTATATTTTTACAAAATATCAAAATTTGAAGCTTAATGTTTTGAAGGATCAAATTCTCATGTACCCTAGGTCGACTTTGTTTAAGTCCTTAGGGATTGTGATTTTATATTAACATTCACACTTGTGCCTTAGTGAAAATTGGAGGTTTGAATATCCTAGTTTTATTGATTTTGTGAGAAATCAATAAGAATTGCAAGATAATCTTACTTATGATTTAGGGTTTTGTTTTTTAATTGATTTTAAAGAAATCAATTAAAGATATTGATAAGAGAGAGTAATATGCCTTGATGTTTTTATGATTTTTGAAGAAAATCAAGCATTGTATTGGAGAAACAAGGTAGTTCTTTTTGCAAAAGATTTAGCAATCTTTAATTGCAAAAATAAAACAATTGTAAAATTTGCAAACCTTGTAAAACAGAAGCATAAAGCAATACTTTATAAAAAAAATTATGTTTTCTTGCTATTTTTAGCAGATTGGTGTTGACTTTTTCTCTTGGTCGGATTTGAGTTTCATCTTGGAGAGATAAGGTGTTTTTTTGGCTTTTAAAGCAGATTTAGCTTTTTTTTAGGAGCTTTTCAGTATGATCGTGGAAACAATATGTTTTTTCTGCTTTTATGCAGAGTTTTGAGACAGTTTGAAGCCTTTTTTCCTGGAGCTTCTTTGTGAGCTTGGATTTGGGTTTCTTGAGAGTTATATTTTGAAGAAACTTGGTTTTTCTTCTCTTCTTCTCAGTTTAGAATACAGTTTCTTGCTCTCAACCTTTTGAGCTTGAAAACTCAGTTGTACTCAGTTCAGACAAATACACTCTTTGAGTTTTAATAAAGCAGCAGAATTCTCCTTCTCATTTCTATCTCATTTTTATAATAGCAATTTGATGTCCTTATGGTTCAAATTAGAATCCTTTATGTCTTGCTGTTATAAGTTGTGTTTCAGAATTGCATAGTTTTAGGTTGTTTGTTGTATTTCTTTTAGGAATCTTCATGCAAAATACTGATGGAAGTATGTGCCAGTGGGATTGTGAGATTTATTGTGATAGGAAAGTTGTTGTGAGTGTCAGTGTTTGAATCTTATAACTTCTAGTGAAATATCAGTTAGTGTTAGATTTCATTTTCAATCTATCCTTGTATCCCCTTTTCCCAGAAAATATTTAGAATAGGATCCATCATTCAGAGAACTAGCTCACTTTGGAGACTCCTTCCTCATTCAGATCACCCACATTTGAAGAAGGTTTCCATGTTTCATTAGATTGTTGAATCTTGTATTCAGTAGGGTGAAAATCTAATTGATAACAGTTACAAGAAAGGTTATATCCTTTTCATATTTCTTTACTACACTCCTGAGAATCCAATCTCTTTCATGCATCTCATTCTAGAACATTGCAAAGAAAGTAGTCAAAGCATTTTTTTGTTCCCTAAAATCTCCAAGAATGTGCAAATGATCAAAAATTTGATGTGCAACTGGCCTATTGTGCTCCCATATTAGGTATTTCCTTCCCGATAACTACCTCAAGAAATAGAATAGCAGAAAAACTACTAATGTGCCAAATTTGAAGGGGTGTTTCTTTTCCTTAGTCATGCTGAAGTTCTCCATAAGTTGCAGCCTAAGCAACTCACATAGATTAGAATCCTTCCCATTTACTACCATTTCAAATGTGGTGTGAATTGTCATAGCAAATACAGAATTCCCTCGGTTCGTGAAGTAAACATTTTTTCCAATCATGATAGCAACATACTTGACGGAAGGGTTTGAAATAGGCTTAGTAGTCAAATCTCTTCCATCAAATGTAGCACTAGTCAGCTTCATGACTACATCATTCTTCATAGCCTTTAGAACTAGAATGGATCCAGTATTGAAAAGAACAGTTATGGCTTGAATCGCTTCCTTATTGATTACCCGTTGTACACATGTCCACAAAAATCTACTATGTACCCTACTAAGATCCATCCTAAAAAAAATTGCCTATGTCTCACTAGAAAAGTTTGCAAACCAATTTCAAATGTTCAGCTTCTTTCAAACTAGGTTTTCATATTCTGGCTTTAGCAATAGATCATCTCCTGTCAATTCACTTTCCCATAAATCCCTAAGCTCTTGGTGATTAAATCCCTCTAGATTCCCATGAATATATGTCCTAGTGTCTTCAATGGGTAACACTTTGCTTGAAATTTGTGAGAACGCACCCATAGGATCCACTTCATAAACTTTCCAATAATATCTCCTAAATTTAGGTCAAGGTCTCTCAGAGACTTCCACAACGGTAGGAGTGGCCATTTCTCCTCAAACAACTTGAATATGCTTAAGAAAAATTTGCTTCAACTTAGAATTCACAGGATTCAAATAATGGAAAATACCTTTTCAAGCTTTGTTGAGAACTAGGGTTTTGATGCAAAACACTTTGAATCTCCTTCAACTCTCTTCAACTCACTTTGCTTCTTCCCAATTGTGCAAATGTGCTTTAGCTCAACTTAGTATCTGGCTTTATGACTTATGAAATTTTCCCTAATTTGTATTTAATGCATTGCAACCTTAAAAGCTAATAAACACTTTATAAAGTACACTGTAAACCCAAAAAGGTTCCAAAATTCTCTGGATCTACATATTTTATGTAGAAGACTTCTTCAACATCTTTAGAATGATAGCTTATATCATATATCCTCGTTTCATTGCTTGACACCTCATATATCGAGGGCTTTTTAGATTTTTCTATAACTGCTCCCTTGAAGCCACTACTGGGTTCAATTTTTAGAAGAGGTATATGCACCAGATGTAGGTACAGATGTATTTAACTCATCCTTTTTTTCAAATTCTTCCTTTTTCCTCCAAATCTATCCCATTTCTTTTCTCACTTCCGAAGGATCCACTTTGTTCATAGGTTTTTTCTTTTGTTTCGGATTAGATTTCTTCCCAATTTTGCTTCTACAAAATTTTGAGATATGTCCTGGTTTGTTGCAAATGCAGTACACAACATATCTTTGATCAAACTAATTTACATTTATCCTTGATCTGCACTAATTAGCTTTATGTTCAAAGGCATTGCATGTATAGCAGTAACCTTGAAAAGACTGAATCCTTCTACTAGAATTGAATATGTTCAACATTATCTGGCTTCTACACTTGGTAGCTCTATGTCCAAACTTATTGCAAGTAAAGCATTGTCCAGCAAAGAATCTAATATTTTGATTCATTCTACTTCTACATTTTGTTGCCCTATGACCGAGTTTATTGCATGAGAAACAAAAACCATTAAAAGATGTGTACCTTTGAGCATTAGGCTGTTGAATAGGAATCCCTCTGATATTGCTCCTTTGGTTCTTGATCTGTTTATTATTTCCTTGAGTTTTCCTTTGATTGTCCACTTTGTTGGGAATTTTTTTTTCCTTTGAATTTTGTCCTTCTTTAAGTCCTAGACCACTTTTGTCCTTCTTCAAGTCCTAGACCATTTTTGTCCTTTGAAGGTTTCTGAAATGCAATCAACTCATCAAGCCTTATAGAACTTGTTTTGAATTTTTCTTCATGAGCTTTTTCTTTTTCCAGATTAGATCTTAGAGTTACCACTTCTTGTTCAAGCTTTGTACATTCATCAATTTAATTCTGAATTTTAGCTTTCTAACATTCTTCAACTCTTGTCTTTTCTTCCACTTGCACCTTCAATCCAATAATATCTTCATTAACCTTTTTCAACTGATCACTAACTTCTTTATGCCTTTCTTTGAACTTTTTGATTTTTTATCTTAATTTTCTTATGCATTCATTTGCTTCTTTCAAGTTTCCTTTCAAAGTTTCTTTATCATCTTCACTTTTGTCCAATTCTTCAAGGGAAACATTAAAGTTCCTCTGATGTAGAGATTTCTTCTGGAGGAACAAGATAGCTTTTGTTAGCCATGTATTCAAATTCTGAGATCTTCCTCAAGTTGTAAGACTTCTTCAGAGGAACCAAGCTCTGATACCAATTGTTGAATACACCAAATACTAAGAGGGGGGGTGATGAGGTAAAAATAACCTCATCATGATAATACCATAAAGACCTATTTCATATTTGCAAATTCCTATCCTCTGCCAATTAATTAAATTTTAGGAGAAATAATTGCTTAATTTTTAGTGAGAAATTGTATAAACATTATTTTTTTTGATTTCTTGAAGTATTTTGCCAATACAATTTTAATGGGTTATTTTAAGTGTTTTGTAGATAATAATCGGTCATCAAGTTGTAGATTAGAAGCATTTAGCTAGCACGTGCTCCAGAACAGGTTGAAGATGTACGCTAGAAATATGCTCCGGAACTTTAGGGTGATGGACCGAAGATATAGTTACTCTTTAAAGTTTTTATTTATGTTATCCTTTGAGTCAAAAACTTTATGGCTCGACTCGAGCCTCTTAAATACTGTTGTAATGGGTTTTAAAGACATACGAGTTATTCGTAGATCTGTTTTAGATATTTTCAATGGTTATCCATACCATCTGAAATATAGGATGTAGTTATATTTTTTCTATACAAGACATGATCTCCAGAAGTAAAACATACAGTGAAAAAGTAATGTTATACTGTCAAAATGTTTTCCGAAGTTTATGAATAAAGAGATTGTTATCTAAAATTTCTGAGTTATGAGTTATGGATGATAATTATGGTTGATAGAATCATTTCTGAAATAACTATGAATGTGAGCTGAGAACGAACGTGATAACCCACAAGCTAGCCACTCGAAGGGAGATGACTTAAGTAGATAAGTGTTTTCTTTTATTATATTGTTGTTCTGTAGAGAATTATTGAATTCACTGTTATGAAATTTTAGTTCTAAAGTATTTGTTGTCCTTCACTTCCGTAGTTTATGTTATTAACTGTTAGAATCTTTATTGTTAAGAAGATTTTTTATGGATTGTTATAATTTTTTCTATTTTTATAGTTTATCAGCTTCTTAGTTTAATTGTTTCTGTACTTTTTAATTCAGTTATCATGCTTTTTAAATTAGTTTTCTTATGTTTTTCAGTTCAAACATTTCCTGTTTTCTTAGGAATAAATTGCTTGACAGTTTTATAGTTAGACAGCTCGAAGTTAGAATTAATATTAAGTTCTCAAAAGTTAGAAAACCTAAGGGAGATACTTCGGACTTCTTCTATTGCAGATTTCCTTGAACACTACCCGGTCGACAAATTGAATTTTATATTCTAAAGTAATGGGACCTAACGATAGCCTATCACTTTTTGGCATTGTTGTCGGGGACCCCTTAGCTTCTTTTGCTTGAGTGTTAATAGAAGACGCCTAGAATACCTCTTTTAGGCTAAAAATACTATATTTGGCTTCCTTTTTTGAATGGTCAGGAAAAGAGGCCCTCACGGACATTTTATACCAAAGACCCCCCCAAAATACGTTCCAATTATACATAGGGAGGCCCAAGGCTCAGAAGACCATTCTTTTGACGAACTACTTGAGCCTAACCCACCAGAGGCTTTCCATTATTTTCCTGTAGCACAACCTGTTGTCGAGGAAATTATTCTTGAAGAGCATATTCCTCTGAACATCATGGGAGATCAGAGGGTTGAAGCTAACTGTAATGATGCCAACCGTAATAACAATGATCTTCAACTACCTAGAATGTTCACTTATCCTATTGCTCTGGATGCAGATGATGATACAACAATGAAAAACATCTCTCTAGCTTTCCTTCCAACCTTCCGTGGTTTGTCCTCAGAAGACCCAGACCAATTTATTTTTGAATTTAAGGTCCTTTGTCAAACCTATGACTATAAAAATGATAACCAGAAATTGAAGTTGTTTCCTTCTACTTTGAAGGATTCGGCCATGCGTTGGTTTATGGGACTACCGTCTAGAAGTATTACATCTTGGGAGGAAATGGAGACTGTATTCTTGAATAAATGTCAGAGTTATTGTAGGGTGAGTAATTGTAAGGAAGAGTTGTTTAAACTTAGGAAAAATGAGGATGAGAGTCTAGAGGACTATTTGGATAGGTTTCTTTTCTTATCTAAACAATGTGGAGAAACGGCTATTAGTGTTGAGATTCTCAAGACTATATTTCTTAAGGGACTCAATGACGATGCAAGAAGAAGTCTTGATTTAATGGGAAAAGGTGGCGTGTCTCAGTTAGCCCTTGAAGACATATGTGATTTGTGTCGTAATTTCTCACGTACTCAAGGAGGAATCCGAAAAACAAATCTTTTCAAAGGGATAACGAGATAGGTAAGCTTAGAGAAGAAATAGAAAATCTTAAGATAGACATACTTGTTCAATTGAACACTATGTTGGATGGTATACAAGCAAAGACATGTAACCCGGAGACTTTGTCAATCTATTGTCCTAGGTGTTGAAACAAACATCTTTTACGTGAGTTTCCTTTAGACAAGGTTAATGTTTGTCAACTTTCTGAGAAACTGATAATCTTCTATGTTTGAAAACACGCCTTGGCCTCTTTGGTCCACTATCTTCTATTGCAAATTTTCCCTCAGACAATTTTGGGGCATATGACTATCGTTAAATGGGAAGCACCACGCATTCTCATCTTCTGCCAGGTTGTTCTGGCTTGGAACCAAATCTTTGTTCGGGTTGTTCTTGATAGTCTAAAGTGGCATGGTGATTGGGACTATCTGGTTCATAGATGCAAGTTGTTGATTACCTCCTTTCAAAGCTCCTTGGTAAGTGTTATGTTGATAAGGTGACCTTCCTCCTTGATAAGTTTGTGTGGGAGGATTTGGAGGTGTCGCCTACTGACATCGGATAAGGACTAGCTCATTTGCAAAGGACCATATGAGGCTCTTCATGTCATTGACATCCATTGCTAGTGGAGAGGAGCCCAACTTGCTAGGTTGTGCACTTGGGTCCACATACATGGATGGCGGTGGTGCAACTGACGTGTTAGGGAGTGGAGTGGAGGTACTAGGAGTTGCTTCCTCCTGAGGTCCACCAGAGATCTCTACAAACATGGGCATCGACGGCCATGGTGGAAGCTTCCATATGTTGATTACACTGTTTTCCATGTGCACAGCTAGACCGTATGTGTCATCCCATTGACTGTACTAGGATTGTGATGTCTGAATTGAAAGCCTTTAGATAGAACATGAATGCCATAGTTTCTGAATGCCTAGTTGTTATAGGAATCCTCTGCAAAGTTTTGTGAAAATTGGTGTTGAAGTCGATCATGGCCTCCTGCAGGGTTCTCTTGATAATGATCATTTTTTTTAGCAAGGAGGAGCGATCTCCTTTCTTTGAGAAGCACTTGAACAGTTTCTCTTTGAGTTCATCCCAACAGCGGATGGAGTTGAAGGTCAAGGATCTATACCAATCTTGAGCCTTCCCTTTGAAATATGTAGCCAATAATCTGTGGGCCACATTATCTTCCGCGATGTTATGGACTCTACAAACCTCCTCTATGTCCTGGAGATGTTCAGAAGGGGTTTTAAAATCCTCCCTAGTAAACCTCAGAATTTCTTTGAGAGAATTGGCAGGTATGGAGGGCCACACATCTAGGGTCATAGCTAGAATTAGTGGGTTGCCACTATCCCAGGTTATGAAATTTCTAGGAGCGGAAGCACCTACGTGAGTCATTGAGAACAGATTCCTAAGGACAAGGTAAATGAGTACTCTGATTTGGAAGGTTTGGCATCTTGAGGGAGTGGATAAAGCTCTAGATGGTGGGCTAACACTTCTCACTCTATTTCTCCTGACAGGTGATACAAAACTTGTAACTCGTCTTCTCCTAGGGGATGAAATAGGTAGTTGGGAGTACTAGAAATTTCCTCTAGAAGATGCTCTCATTTGAACTCTGGGCATGATACTTCTAGCCTCTCTAGTTAGTCTGATCTATAAAATATTTCTGAGAAGTTCTAATCAGACATTTGTGAAGAACTCGAGTCCCACTAGGTGTGCTAGAAAAAGAACTATTGATCATAAAAGCTTGTGCATCTCTGAATAGCCTTATGGGAAATTCAATGAGTGGGGGACCAAATTTCTCCTCACCAAATAGCCTTCGGGATTGTTAAAGAAGTCGGCTCTTCTCTATGTTTGGGAAAAGGGGAAAAGAGAAATGTAGGAAAAAACATAAAGATAGCGATGCACCAAAGCTTTTACAACATTTCAAATTTTAAGAGTTCCTCACTCTTGATGAAATAGACACAAAATGCCACAAACCCTTCATTTTTTTTTTTAAAGAAAAAGGCCAAGGCCTAACTATTTATATTAATATTATAATAAACTTTACATGCATAATCAAAATTATAGTACTGATTATAAGCAACCAACCAGTTCAAAATTGAGTGAAACTTTTAATTCACCAACCCATTACAATTTTTGGTCCACCCAATAACTAGCTTCAATTAACTGTGCCTCATATATATGACAGAATTATACATATTAATATATACAAAACCATCCGCATACATATTAATATGCATCAACTAGTAAAAGGTAACTGTCAAATTGCCCGAGTTTTGTATTTGTATTAACAAAACAATACAACATTTAAACAAAAAAAATTGACTTCTCATATTAGTTTTTTATTTATTCTTCCATATTAGTTGTGTCTGCCCTCGAGCCTTGAACATCTTGCTTTGCATCTATCCTTGCACCATGTAGGCATTTCTCTGCATTTTGTTCTGCAATTTGATCATTTACAGAAAAAAAATTCATCCTCTCCTTCATTCAGATTCTCTTTCTCCCCCTGACCATCATCAGCTACCCCAAATTGATGTTGTATGTTTAAGATACGCAGAGGATGACCATCCCTGATATGATGATTTAGCACATATGACATAGCATAGAATTTTTGCATAAAATTGTCCACCATTAGACTTCCCAATTCTTTAGAAAACAAAGTTAAAACTCTTTTCACTGCCCAAGGATCATCGTTTTTTAATCTATTTCTCACTGCCTCAAAAGCTGCTCTGAAACATTGTTTTGACTTGAGATATTTCTTAGGAAAAATGCCACCTACAAGTCCTTTTCCTCTATCCAAATTATAAGCTTGCACACATTGCAGAAGCTCATCCTCACCCAACACACTTGGATGTACCATTGTATCAACAATAATCTCCAATAGATCCAGAGACTACAAAAGATCTAGAGCATTTGACAAAAAAATAGGGAGCAATTGGGATGGAAAAAGAATCATCGGTGCACTTGGGTTAAGCACATGTTCTCCAATGACAACCCTAATGCTATCAACCATGTCAGGACAAGACACTCTAAAAACAAAAGATAATTCATATTCCCTAATATCCTCCAAAAAAGGGCATTCCCTTGTTTTTATTTTCACAGGAACCCTGAAGTTCTTGACAGAGTATTCCATTACAACTCCTTACAAAATACCCAAACTTTCAGCAAGCTAAAATATGACCAAACCCAAAATCTAGTGAAGGACTTGTGACTGAACCAATAACTCGCAATGTATCTCCTAGACACAAAGCTCCCACTCAGAAACAAAGAACAACTTTGAATTTTCTAGATAGATTTGTTAACACCCCAGATATAAACATTCAGCAAAAACTTAACTAGATAAAAGCTAAAATTCACCACCATCTCACAAGAAGATTACAAACCCAACACAGAAACTTGGAAAAATGTTTAGCAAAGATGAGAAGCTAAAAATTTACCACCATAGCACTGAAAAGATTGCAACCATTTTCTTTCACTCAACGAGGCTCAACCCCAGGAACCCTGCTTTTGATGAAGAAGATACTAGAAACTCTTAAAACCAATGGAAACAACAAATGTTTTATAATGAAATGAAAGCATTTCAAAATGTGCGCCATCAAATTTCTTGAAAAATAGCTCGCACGTATGGAAGGCTGCAAACTAATGCATGATTAAACTTAGTTGCTATTTCCCATTTATTTCCATCATTCTCCATACATTATCAAAATACGACCATTATAAGAAGTGGTACATTGCAACATATAAGTACCACATGCCAGTAGAACTTTACCAGGCATAAATATTAATGATGTAATCTGCAGCTTACGGATTCTTGAACCATGGGAAAACCAACTTTGAGCATGCAAGCTATCCAACTCCTCCAATCATAACGCCACCTCAGAATAAAATAGCACATATGTCATAGCCAGACACATTTCATCCATTCATTAGCTTACCAATTCCTTTTCACAATCATCCTCCATCTGCCATCCTTAAAAGCTTAACATTAAAATAATTTGTGTCTCCAAATTCTTAAAATCATAAGCACCAAAAATGGTTAAAGCAAACATTTAAATATCTGAAATGTTATAAACATTGAAATATTAAAATTTCAATATCCAAACTCCTACAACCATCAAAAAACATCGTTAGAAAAAAAAGAGGTAGGTTATGAAAGCCTAGCTTTCTCCAGATTGATCAAATCTTGAAGAGGTCCATTGCTCAAGTTTGATTTCAACCCATAAGAAATTTCACTCTCTTGTTGTTCACAACTGAGACTTGCAAGGTGATCCACTAGAATATTTCCTTCCCTATAGATGTGATTTAATTCAAAAGCTTCCAGAGAATTGAGTATACCCCAAACTTGTTCCAAAACATATTGTAACTTCCAATTTGAAGAGATTCTGCTCCTACAACCATTTATAATGATTAAAGAGTCGCCTTCAATAGAGACTTTTGAAAATTTGAGATGTTTAATAAACTGCAACCCAATAAGCAAAGCTTGAACTTCTGCTTGATTATTTGTGCCTACAGAAATGTGTATTGATTTTGCTCTAATGAGCTCCCCAAAATGATTTCTAACCACAACCCCTACACCTGATTGACCAAGATTCCCCCAAGATGCACCATCAAAATTTAATTTTACAAATCCTACAACCAGGGGAGTCCAAACAACCTTTTCCCTATCCTTTTTAACATTAACCTTTTGTTTCCTATTCCCTTTGAAAGGAATAACTAATGAAGGCCAAGCCTTCAACTGCTTAGTATCCCAATCAGTAAATTCTGAGCCAACATGCTTTGAATTAAGAACATAAGAATTAAGAACTTCACATATTGACTTTTCCAACTTCAAAAACACTTGTTCAAGACTTGAGGTTTCTTTATGAAATATCCTTTTATTTCACTCCCACCAAATAGACCAAACCATTGAAGAAGGAATGACTTTCCATAAACTTGCAAATAAAGAACTTTTGTATAAAATAGGCCAACTTGTGAACATTTCCCAAATAGTAAATGGTGAGGGAGAAAACTAGCCTAACTTATGTTTCACAAAATCCCAACAAGCAATTGCAAATGGAAAATGTAGAAAAAGATGATCTACTTCTTCTGGAATTGTATCACAAAGCACACAATTGAAAGGAGCAGCAATTCCTAATTTCACTAACCTGTCACTTGACAAAACTTTGTGCTTTAACGCTAACCATGAAAAACAGCTTGCGTTAGGGAGTACCAATGAATTCCAACACAAAGACATAGCCCTTTGTGGATGAACTTGAGCTTCCATATTCATGATAGCCTTGTACCCCATTTTTACTAAATATTTCCTTGATTTAGAGGGTGCCCAAATAAGTTTATCTAATTTTTCAATACCAAATACCACTCTTTCACCTAAAATCTTGATTAACTCCTTTTGTTGTATGACAGAAATTGAGGGATGTTTCAAATCTTTCCATACATCTTTCCCTGTATATGAATCAAAACTATAAATATAATCACTAACTTTCCAACCCAAGCATTGTGACCAATATAATTCAGCTGACTAAAAATCATAGAGTATATAGTGGAGGATAACCATTCCAAGAGTCTCTCCAAAAATTTGCTATCAGACCATCATGAATTTCCTAAGTTAAATGAGGATTAATCACTTTCCTACATACCAACATAAAATTCCACATTGTCGAGCCTTGCAGAGGGTTAGACATTATTAAAATACGCTCTAAATCACCACAATCTAAATATTTAGATTGCATAATCTTACACCACTTAGAATGAGGTTTATCGTGCATGTGTCAAACTAACTTTTCCCCCAAAGCCATATTTCTTGAAGCCAAATTATGTACACCTACCCCACCTTTAATTTTATCCCTATAGATTTTTTCCTGAGAAATAAGCAGAATTTTCTTTTTGCAATCCATATTTCCCTTCCATAAAAAATAATGAATCAGTTTCTCAATAGTAAGAATTACAGATCTAGGATCCTTCAAGGCCGCCATAAAATAGTTTGGAATTAAGGATAAAACAGACTTAATCAATAAAATTATCCCTGAAAGAGAGAGCCAACGCCCTTTCCAATTAGCAATTCTAGATTGTCTACTACTAATGACCTTATCCTAGTAGGAAATCCTATTTGGACCAGAAAAAAGGGAATGCCCAAATATTTACATGATAATTCAGCTTCTTGAAAACCCAAAAGCTGAATAATTAAGGTCTGATAGGAACAAGAAACCCTAGAGATTAACAGGAATAATTATACATTCATAGAACCACCCTTGCTCTTATAGCATAATATTTTACGAAAACAGGAAGAGTATAATGAACGTGATCTAATTTTCGAAAGATAGCTTTAAACATAGAAGCTAATAGCATATAAAATAGTTATCCAGACTATCTACATGAGGCTTGACATAGAGCTTTCAAAATAAATGATATAAGGAAAATAAATTCATGATAAAGGTCATAAAATGCACAATCTCGAGAGTTTCTCCTTAATAATATTTTTTCTTGCAATAAATTAATTTAAAATAAAGGTTGAATATCAATCCAATTAATAGTCTTGACAAATAAAACATGCCATAGAGCATAAACAGTGCTCTGCAAAATCCTCTTATTCTTTAGAAATATATTTCCCTATCTTTTCTAAAAAATGTATATTCATCCCTCTGTTGCAAACCCCTTTAAATAGCCAGCAGAAAGAACCACTGCCACAACTCATAGAGATGAACAACTGCCAAGTGTCTGCATCTGATATACCGCAATCCAATCTAGGGTCTGATTAGATCGCAGCAATCTTTGCTCATAAAATTTGAGTTGCCTCATTTATGGCTCCAAATTTTGTAGAAGCTCTACGAAGATATGCTGCCAAAAGACAATCAGATCCTAGCATAGCCTGTTAAAGCACAATCCAACCAACTATGAAGAATGATGATGCCACCCTAGAAGTTTGATCTCGAAAGTAAGAACTTCGCCATGCTATTTGACAAAAATCCACCAAAAAGAAAAACATCCATGGAAGACATAACATGCCTGACGAATTAGCTGACAAGGCAAGCTGGTGGGTGATTTCAGAATTTGTGAGAACAGTTTTGAGGAAATCCCTACCAAGCAGACACGTGTCCCAGTTTAGGCCCAAAAGGAAGATGATAATGAAAAGTTGTATAGCCACCACATGGTACATTGTGTTCCTTTATGCAAGAGTAACCTTGGGTCTTCAGGGCACGGTGTCATCCTCATGAAGAAAATAAGTAAAGTTTGAAAGAAAACCTATAAGGATCAAAAACATTGAAGGTGAAAAATTTCTCCACAAAGTGGTTGAAAGGAAAAATAGGTCTATTCAAGAAGCTACAAGAACTATGATGAAAGATTCTAACCTACTAGAAGCCTAATGGAGAGAAGAAATTCATGCTATTATTTACATACTTAACAAAGTTCAAGAAAAGGAAAACAACATAAAGAATCCCTATGTGTTGTGGTATAGAAGGATCCCTACTGTAAAATACTTTAGAGTGTTTGGAAGAAAATGGTATATCAGAAAGATAAAGAAAATATAGGAAAGTTTGATGCAATGTTTGATGAAGGAATCTTTCTTGGATATTCTACTAAAAGAAAGGCCTATCGGTGCTACAACAAAAATATTAAGAAAGATTGTTGAGAGTGCAAGTGTCAAGGTTGATGAATATTTTTAGAACTCGGTGGTGATAGATGGATATGAATCAGATGAGCCTGATTGCAAAGAAGAAGATAAGGCTAAGGAAAAGGAAGTACATATTGAAGAGGAAGAAGCTCTGAAAAGGACACCAAGAACCCCTAAGTATGTGCAGAGGAATCATTCTGAAGAACATATCATTGGAGACAAAAGAAAAGGTGTATTAACAAGAAGGAAAGCTACTAAAGAAGAGATAAATTTGTGTTTACATTTTTAAGTTGAACCTAAAACTATGATTGAGGAATGCAAAGATGAACATTGGATGAAAGCTACATGGAAGAAGAACTATTGCAGATTGAGAAGAATCAGACTTGGGAACTTGTCCCAAGACCTACAAAAAAAATATAATTGGATCTAAATGGGTGTTCAGAAACAAACTAAATGAGAATGGAGAAGTGGTAAGAAACAAGGAAAATCTTGTGTTTAAGGGTTATTCACAAGTTGAAGGAATATTTTTTGAGGAAACATTTACTCTGGTGGCAAGAATGGAAGCTATCAAAAAAAAATTGGTTTTTGTAGTACACAAGGATTTCAAAGTTTATCAAATGGATGTGAAGTATGTTTTCTTAAATGGAGAATTAAAAGAAGTATACATGGAATAACCGGAAGGATTTCAATTATCAGATAAACCTAATATGGTTTGTAGAATGAAAAAAACACTATATGGATTGAAGCAAGCTCCCAGAGCTTGGTATGCAAGATTGGATAAATATTTGATACAACAAGGATTCAATAAAGATACCGCAGATAGTAATCTTTACTTTAAGGTTGAAAAATATCAAATCTTGATTGTGGTTGTGTATGTTGATGGCATAATTTTTGGAGGCAATAAAGCTATGTGTAAGAATTTTGTAGAAGAGATGCATAAAGAGTTTGAGATGACATAAAGAGTTTGGGGAGATGATATTTCTTCCTTATGCTACAAATCAATCAAACAAACAAAGCTATATTCATTTCACAATCAAAGTATGTCAAAGAGATGTTGAAGAAGTTTGGAATGGAAGACTCCAATCCGGTATGTAATCCTATGGTTACTGGTTGTAAATTGAGAAAGAATGATAAATCTCCTAAGGTTGATCAAAGCAAGTACAGATCAATGATTGGTGGACTACTATATCCGGTTGCTACTATACTAGATATCATGCATGCATTTTGTCTTGTGGCTAGATTTCAAGAAGATCCTCGATAATCACATGTTGCAGAAGTGAAGAGGATATTCAAATACTTAAAGGGAACTCTGGATCATGGCTTTTGGTATCCAAAGAATACTAACTTCACTTCGAGTGCTTACACAAATATAGATTGGGTTGGTTATTTTGATGACAAGAAAAGTACAAGTGGTGGTGCATTCTTTCTTGGATGTAGATTGGTATCATGGCTAAGTAAGAAACAAGATCTAGTTTCCTTCTACTACAAAGGTTGAGTACATTATAGGAGCATTTTGCTACACATAGGTGTTATGGATGAGGCAAACATTGAAGGATATCAGAGTAGTGTATGATGAACCAATTTCTATCTTTTGTGACAATACAAGTGCAATCAATATTTCAAAGAATCTTGTAATGCATTCAAGGACAAAACATATTTCAATCATATATCACTTTTTGATAGAGAAGGTTGTGGAGAATGAAGTGAAACTTGAATATGTGCCTACAAAGTATCAAATTGTTGATATATTCACTACGGCTCTTCCTAAGGATACTTTTGAGTATCTCCAAGAGAATTTGGGGTTTATTTCCCCTCCTTCTTTGAACTAGATGCATAAGGAGATGCACCATTCCAATGGATCTCAAGATTCATTCTTTGTTCTGGAATGATGTTGGTGGCTACCTCTCAGGGGTGTAGGTAGTGACATTGTTGGTTGTTGCATTCAAAAGAATGTTCTTTGTCATTGAGCAGTGGTTGTTGATATGGCATAGTTTGGTGTGTGCTCCTAAGGGGGAGTATTCAAAGCACTAAAGGAAAAATGTTGCAGAGCAGTAGTAAGAATTTGTTTGATGTCAAAGGAAGAGAATAAATAGTGCAAACATTTTAGTCCTTTTCCATTGATGTCAAAGGGGGGAAGAGAAACATGTGAAAAAAAAATAATAAGGCGGAGATAAATTCATTCAGGGAGAGAGAACAATGTGTAAAATATAAGTTATTTAGGGGGAGAAGTAATGTGAAGAGTTGCAATGTGTTTGTATTTAGAGTTGTTGTGTCTTTGATGGTTTTTCACATCATGTGTTGCCATCAATGAAAAAGGGGGAGATTGTTGTAAGTATGAGAAGTTGGTGTTGTCATTGGTGTCAACAAGCATATGTTGTCATTGATGTCTATTGGTGAATAATATTGTTGCAAGAGTGTGAGTAGTTGATACTTTGATTAGTTATATTATGTTGTCATTAGTAAAGCTACTAGTGTCAACCTCTAGTTTTGCTTTGATAAGATTCTATTTATGTATGAGGAAGTGTTAAAGATGATGAGGATATGTCTTTGGTGCTTGGTTTCCCTTTTGAGAAAATTTGATAAAAAGAGGAAATAGTGTGTTGTAGTGGTAATTTGGATGAAAGAGTTGTGTTTTGGTTTATCTTCATATTTATTCTAGGTTGAAGATCTACCTGTGTGATTCAAATATGTTGGTAAGAGTAGTTCAGGGGTGTTATATTCAAGATTTGGTGTGTTGGATCATTGTACAAAAGAATATGTGTTCACCAATGTGTGACTATGTATTGCAAAGGTGTCCGGGATAAATGTTTTTGCTCCGCATTTCTCCGCAGGTATGTTTCAAGTTTTGCAATTTTGAAGGAGTGTTGTTATTATTGGAATCTTTTTTTGGTCAATATGGTTTGAGTTTTGGTGCTTTTGAAGATGGATTTTCAAGTAACAATGTATGGAAGAGTTGTCTGAGTGTACTAGGTGTGTGCATTCTTCATATGGAATTTGTTGCAAAGGATTTTGTTGGATTTCAAGGTGTTTGAGGAATATTATAGATCATTTTCAAGCGTGGTGTGGTTCACAAGTCATCCTTGGGTTTGAAGCATGTACTTAAAATTTTAATGGTGTTTACACGAGTAACGACTGACCTGGTGTTTGCACTACATTTGATCGATAATTATTGTTTGTGGAAGCATGTGGTTGAGTGGTGTTGTTGATTTGGGTCCCAATTAAGGTTTGATATGGTTTGTATTCACTTCTATCTTCCACATAAGTTTTTTAGCGATGACCTAATTTGAATTTTCACATTTGAGGTGCATAGTGTCGAACACCCAGAATACTGAGAGGGGGGTGAATCAGAATTCCATTAAACCATTCACACAAAATACATCCAAACAATATTATTGATCTAACTAGAATAACAAGAGAAAACATGGAATCAAGACAATGCATCAAAACACATGAACGCCAGTATTTTTACATAGAAAACCCAAAATGGGAAAAACCACGGCGAGGGTTAAGTTGCAATATAATATATCTGAATTTAGAATATTACAAGGGTTCACTACTAGGACACACTATCCTTAAAGGCTCACAGCCTGAAGTAATTTAGAAAACAAAGAATGACTCACTGCTAAGTGATGAACTAAGATAGAATGCACCTTCCTTGTGTTGGAGTTCAATTTTGGTGAAGCACAGTGCATGAATAACCTTTTTATATACAACACATTTGTCTACTCATCTATACAATTCTACACATATACATCACACACACTCTCTTCTATGTATTCATGTATCTCTCACTTTTTCTTTGCTCACTTCCATACTTCAAAAGTTTCTTACATATATACATATATATATATATATATTCATGTTCACTAATTAGGTCTACCTAATTAGAGAAATCCTATTTCAAAATTTCCTTTAAAACACATTCATCTTCACATAATCAGCAATGGACCTAATATAGATCCCTTTATCATTTTTAGCACATATTAAAACTTCTCAACATTAATACGTAATTAGGTCAGCCAGAGTTAGACCAAAACTCCAAACATATAAGCAATCCATCAAACGTGTAACACAAAAAAACTTGTTAACACAGTGAATTCTCCTTTAGACGATGTCGAACTACTTATCTTCAACACCACATGGCATGATAATAAAATATGAGAAAATGTGGAATCTCCCACATCAATGTACAGTATAGAAACTCATTGTAGTCTTCAAAGTAGAATACTATCATTCATACCTTCCAAATGCCTTCACATATTATCATTAAACTCCAATGTAGAATGCATCTTGTAGTCTCAAATCTATGTACAAAATCCTGAAGTGATATCTTCTTTTGAGATAGAATCCAAACCAAAAAACTAACATACAAAGCTAGTGTATAAGCATGACACTGTTACCCAAGCTATTGGTAATTGTACCTTTCCAACCATAAAACCTAGTCAACTAAAACCTTGTTAGTGGATGCAACTGATGTCAAATAGAAAATTTTATCAACTTCCGAGTAAATCTTACAAAATAAGATAGTCTGGATCAACAGAATTCCATTACCAAAGCAGCTGAATACTGGCAATCATCAAAATTCCATTGTGGAAATTATCCAAATTTCGTTGTCTGTTGACATCAATGACAACCTCTCAATTTCCAACAATCTCCCCCTTTTTCATTGATGGCAACATATGATGTGAAAACTTCCAAAAACCATCAAAATACCTCTTCCCAATTTTTCAATTTTCTCTCAAAATCTATTCACAAAACTTTTCAATTTTCACATACCTACTGTCATAATACCTCTATAAAATTTTCAATTTTCACATGATACCTCTTTCTCTCCCCCTTTGACATCAATAATAAAGGAAAAAAAATTAATGCTTTAGTAGTTCCCTTTGCATACCTAAATACTCCCCTTGAGGAGTGTAACCAAAAACATCATCTGTGAGTAACCAACCGAAGTTTGTTGTTCCTTGAATTTTGTTGAGAATACCTATCCATGAGGATCTTCCTTCATCCCAAATCCTTTTTTCCTTTGACAAAGCTTTGTATAGATAGTTGAGGTTAATTAAGATGTCTTTTCCTTTAACCACAGTTCCAAGAGTAATATTAGATTTCAGAGTTCTATCAACCAAAGAATGAACATAGTAGATAGGTGTGCACTTAATCTTGATTAGGTTTCTGAGCATCCCATATTGTCCAATCATCTCTCCTCTCTCTTTATACGATGCAAGGTATTCTTCATGCAGTTTTTTCAAACTGTACCAAGTCTAATTATCCAAACCAAGAGCAGGATCAAAGGTGCTAGATGCAAACTTGATTTGGGTTTCAATTGTGTTCTCAAAATTCTTGAGTCTTTGAATTTCATCAGGCCAATTCCAAAAGAATGTGAATAAACTCTTGACCTCTTTCTCATAATCTTGAACTTCCTTGAGACTTTCAAGTACCATGCTATGAGTAGACTTGCACTTCTCTACAATTTCCAACAATCCTTTATCTTCAACCCAAGAGACCATGTCACTTACTGCTTTACGCTTAAGTCATTGAATCCGTCAGTTAATGAATTTGAGCTTTCCTTTAGTGGACTGTGAGGAACTAGTGACCACACTAGGAGCTACCTAAAAATATGTCCTTTTGGCTAGCTACTTAAGTCTTCTTAGAGCAAGTTCAACCCAAGCAATTAATGCATGAACCTTAGTGAATTTTCTCTTTTCTTTGGTGGCAGACATTGATTTACCAAAAACTAACTCAGACTCTTTGAGAGCTCTAGCTACTTCAGTGTAGGTTCCAAACCTAGGTCTGCTAGGGTCTTAGGGGCTATTAATCAACATTTCAATGCAACCAGCAACATAGTCCTTCTCAATCTCACATCCTAACTTAGGAATCCATGAGTTTCTTGGTTCAACTGCCTTGATAATGCAGCTATCAGTGGTTATTAAAAAAATTGTCATTCTTATATTTTGTAACCAATTCTCTTGGAACTCTCCTCCTATTCATTTTTCTCTGATATTTTCCAAAGAATGCAGCAAGGGCATCTCCTTGTGCATCCAAATCTCCAATGTTTCTCATAAGTTCCTTGATCTAATGAGTGACCGGTCTGGTATTTTCCCAACTAACTTCACCTAATCTAGGAATCTCCTTCATAAAATAGAATATTAGGCATAAAACCAATGTACCGTATCTAAATGTACATTTCTTTTTCTTGATATCTCTCAGATTATCCAACAGTTGTTGCCAGAGCAGCTCACAAAGGTCATATTATGTTTTTTTATCAACCATATCCAATGCAAGGTCAATTGCAATGGTGGAGACATCGTTGTCACCAAAAATCAGTTGTGAAATAACTAGACTTGCATACTGAACTGTCGGGTTAGTGATTGCAGCACACATGTTCCTTATTAAACCTTTTTCTCTGTCGAAATTGCATTCAGGAGTCAGTCCAGAGGATGATAAGCCAGTAACTTCTCTGATTACTTCTTTGGATATCGTGTATGAGTTTTCAAGCCACACACATTCACCATGAAATCTGCTAAGAGCCATTATTTTACACCTTTCTTCATTACTAAAGTCTGGAAAATAATTCCATATGTCCAATTTCATCTTTGTGAGTATGTTGTATTTTGGTTTCAAGTTAAGATTATTTCTAGTTAATTCTTCAAGCCACAACATGTGAGCTTTTTTGTAAGTAGATTCTTCCAATTTTCCATGAATATATGTCCCAAAATCTTCAATCGGTACAACACCAAGAGAGATATATGAAAAAGCACCTCTTTCCTGTGCACCAAAACCAAATTTTGAATTTTCTATTGTATGGAATTTCTTAAATGGTTTCTTCAATCCTTCCTCTGCACGCTTCTCATGTCTTGCCACACAACCCTAGAGGAAGTTGCAAACAACTACTCAAACGCGCAAATTTTTTATTTTTTTATTTTTTTTAAGTACAATTAACATGCAAGTTCATTACTCATTGCCAACAACCTCTAAGGTTACGAGATTGAGATTACTTTAAAACCCAAACAAGAAACATGAATTGAAACCATAACATTTAATTACTTAATGAATTAAGAACACATACATTCCATACATGATAAATTTCATCAAAGAATGAGAGATACCTCATGATTTCAAATAACATAATTGAACAATAAGATTACAACTCTCATTCCCCAAATGAGGTAAATCCAATAAGCATGGTTACATAATACATCTTCCACCTCGATAACAAATGAGGGGTAATAAATTACAAGATTCAACTGAAATGAATGAAACCTAAAAAGTAACTGGATCCTACAAGCTCTCCAACTGGAAATCTCGTCCACACGAACAAGAAGAAAACCCAACAGAGTAAGATGCACGTTCCACCCAACCAAGTGATACCCAAAGGCTCACCCCCCGTGCTAGGAGATAGTAACATGGATTCCTAGACAAGACCATCTACCTCTAGACACAGGCTAATACATAACTGAACTGAAGTTCAAATACAAATACAACATCACTTAACACAATGGTTACAATGCTTCCAGAGTTAAATAATCAATTGCCTCACTTATACAAACATACTGCTAACTTAGGAGAAGTTTCGTCACAATGTTACATGGGATATCCTGGTAAGTCTTCCTAGGTCTCGACCCCCATCTCGGGATATCCTGGAAACCTCTAATGACTCTCGGCCCCTCATGCAAACCAATGCGGAATCAATTATCTCTCATAAAGACAAGATAATGATCTTTCCATTCCAAGCCTTCTTGTCCCATGCCAAGTCTATACAAGCCCTTGTGTCCATGAGCGAGGAAAAATTAATCTTATTAAGTGTTTGATACTACCTGTTCCTCTAATCAGTTTCTTTACGTTATCACTGGATTAAATAACTTACAATGAGTTTCCCTAGCACCACTTTGTGTGTCGGCCCTCATTGCAAGCCACTCCTCTAAGACAACACGTGGAATAACTCCACAACCCAAGGGTACACAAGTGCAACCTAAGGATATTAAATCCCTATCCACGACATAAAGTCAACACATCTTGTTCGTGATAACCGAGTATCTAACTGGATACATTAAGATGCACTACCCAACATGAGTTACAATCCCCATATCAAGAAAACACATATGGAAGTCTAACATAAACAAATAACTCCATTTTTCCAACAACGAGAATGAGAGAAGTCACATAATGAAAGGACAATTTGGCAATTTAATAACCTGCTTTAGGATTTACTAAATCCAAGCAAAGCAATAACATATTGCATGTAATCAATTAAAATAATTAACATTATTACAAATAAGAAGCTTAAACTAACTGTTTCCTTCCAACTTCCTTGATTACAACAAATGGTAACAATTATTTTTTTTTATAAAAATAACATTAATCTCTTACAAAGCCGACTTTACTTCTACAATAAGCTCATTTTAGAAAACTATATTTAAATATAAATTAACCAATTATAATTATATATATTTAATGTATATACAATTATATACATTTATATTTAAATATAAAATAACTATTTAAATTTCAATTCATAAACATATTTAAATTATTTAAAATATATAATATATATATTATATATAATATATACATTATACATATTAAATAAATAATAATTAAAAAAAACATTATATATATAAATATATATATATATATATAATATATTATATATATTATAAATAATATATATATATAATATATTATATAATAATATATATATATATATAATATATATATATATAAAATATATAATATAAAATAAAAAAAAAAAAACTTTTTTAAAAGCCACGCAGTCACTCCAACGCAGGGGTCGCAGCCCCTGCTATGGAGAAGGCTGCTACACAGCCTTCCACAGGGTGCGTTGTGAAGGCAACGGCGCTGCCTTCATAGCCGCCTCCCTATGGGGCGGCTGTGGGGTAGACCCCTCCCCCTTATTAATATTAAAAAAAATTCAATATTTTTTTTAAAAAATAATTCCTCTGTTTTGGTAATTTCCAGAACTTAAATTTTGACAGAATTTTTTTTTCAATAGAAACATTTTTACAGAATATTTCCCAAAAGTTTATATAAATAAATAAATGTGTATATGTATATATATATTGACAGAATATATATATACACAAAATTTCCATTTTACAGTTAAATTGAACAAATTTTTCTAACAAAGAACACTACAGCAAATCATTTTCAAAAAAAAACAAAATTTTATTTTTTATTTCAAATTCTGGAAATTTTCAAATCTAAACAGAGGGGTTTCTAATTTCTTTCTTTTTTTTTTGTTTCTATTTCAATTCTTCTGTTGTATGAGTCTGTTTTTCCACATGAATTTAAATTTTTCCATGATTTCAATAGAGGTTTTCAAGTTTGTTTACAAACAAGTTTTCAAAATTGAAAAGCCAAAATTTCAAAACAATAAAACAAGAAAGAACTTGTGATCTAGAGCTTGAAGAAGAAGAGATCTGGTGTTGAGCTACGAATTCCAATTCTTCTAGAATCTTTCCAAATCTTCACTCCAATTCCAAAATGTATCCAAAAACAAGAGAAAACCTTCCTTCCTTCTTCACAGCAAATTTTCTCCAAGAATCCAATCTCTCTTCAATTTTTCCCCAAATTTAGTCAATATCCTCTAAAATATCTCTCACCCACCATAGTTATTTCCCTCTATGCATTTTGAGATATTTTGTTTTTTTTTTTTAAATTAAAACCAAAATTTCTTTTCAACAAGAATTTAATACTTTTTAAAAATTCCTTTTCAAAAAGAATTTAAAACTTTTAATAATTTATTTTCAAAAGAATTTAAAACTTTTAATTCTATGCACTTTTCAAAACAACATTAACCATTTAATTTATTTACTCCACAAATAAGTTTAATTAATCAATTCAACACAATTAATTTAATTAATCAATAAAATAAATCTAATCCAAGATTAGATTATTTTATTAATTAAATTAAATTAATTAATAAATTAAATAACATTTCTAACATTATAACCAAATTTATTTAATCAACAACTTAACTACGTAAGCCATTTATTTACCTTTATAACTTGAAATTAAATACTAACCAAGGTGAAATGAACAACATTATAACAACTAAACCCATCTACAACCCGATGACACACTATGACTAGGGTGATGACTTGGCACGGAAAACTTAGCTACTATCTTCCAATCAAATACCATTGGCCAATGGACACGCTCAAACCTGTGAAACCAGGTGGAGTCGATGTCTTGTACCTGTCAACCTGCGAACAAAGAGTATATCGAACATGCATATATATAATATAATAAAACACATCGTGAAGAGGAAATCACGGAATCGTAGGGCACTCGCAAGCGAGTGGTGCAATCCCGTCCCCTTCACCAATATAGTATTACTAACTGACAAATCTAACATCAATAATATAATGAAAAGCATAAAGCATCATTAATTCAAATAACTACTAAGCTAATCCAAAGCATGCCATAATGATAACATCAGAATAAAATACCATCACATCAAAATATAACATTCACATCGCTTTACAGTTAGCGATCAAATAGTAACCAAGTACCATAGTCAAAGTATTAATAGAAACAAAGCATAACAAAGAAGAACACTGTCTGATCAAAAGAGCAAAAAAATGGAGGGGTGCTACATCTCCTCTTTCACAAATACTTTTCATCGAATGTGTTTTCCTTAACATATTTTAATTTATTTCTTTCATCCCAAATGCTTCTACAATAAATGCTTCAGATCGCAAGTGGATGAACTTGGGTTTAGTGTATACTTCCATCCTTTCAAACTCTACAAAATTCATTCTTCACACGTGTGTCTAAAAATTCCTTTCATGTGAAATCTTGAATAATAAATGCACTTCTATCATGATATGACATTATATATCAAAAGAAGGGGTTATTAATTTTTTTGATTATTGCTCCCCCTTGGCTACTGCTTGGATTAATTTTTGACAAGAGTATCTACACCGGAGAATGACATAGATGAAATCAATACTTCTAATTCTACTTGTGTTCTAGACTCTCCTTCCTTTCTCCGAATCCTTTCCATTTCCTTCCTAACTTTTGTCGAATCAATCTTAATGACTGGTTCATCTCTCTTTATTGGATTGTTACTTCTCATGTTTTTGCTTCTACTGTCTTCGGAAAAATGTCTCAGATTACTGCAAATATAACAAACAACATTCTTCCATCCAAATTGTCCTTTATTCAATCTATATTTGCACTGGTTAGCCTTGTGTCCAAATGAATTATAGTGATAACAGTACCCAATGAATGAATAAATCATCTTATTCAACTTCTGATTTTTGCATTCTTTAGTTTTTTTTTCAATCTTCTTGCATACCAAACATTGACCGGAAAATGATAAACCATTATGCTTCATTTTATTTTCACAATATTTTTCCCTATGTCCAAACTTATTGCAAGAATAACAAACACTATTAAAAGATAAGTACCTTTGAGCATTAGGTTATCTGATAGGAATCCTTCTAATATCTCTTCTTAGATTCTTGAATTGTCCACCATTTCTTTGAGTCTTCATGTCAGGAGATTGATTTGCCTTTGAACTTTTTTCTTCTTCAAATCCCAAACCACATTTTTCCTTAGAGGGTCTCTGTCTTGCAATTAGTTCATCCAACATTGTAGAACTTGTAACAAATTTATCCTCAAGTCTTTTCGCCTTTTCCAGATCTGATTTTAGAATTATCAATTCTTTCTCAAGCTTTGCACATTCATCCATCTTCCTTTGAATTTCAGCTTTCTAATAGTCTTCATTTTTTCTCTTCTCTTCTAGTTGTTCTTTTAGTCTGGTGATGTCTTCATCTGCTTTCTTTAATTGATCACTAACTTCTCCATATTTGTTCCTCAGTTTCTTAATGCACTCATTTGCTTCCTTCATCCTATCTTTCAAAACTTCATTTTCTTTTGTATGTTCCACAAAGATCTCTTCCGAAGGAATAAGAAATTTTTTGTCTTCCATATATTCGAATTTCAGGACCTTCCCCAAGTTGTTAGACTTCTTCAGACGAACCAAGATTTGATACCAATTGTTGAACACCTGAAATATTGAGAGGGGGGGTGAATTAGTATTCCATTAAACCATTCACACAAAATCCATCCAAACAATATTATTAATCTAACTAGAATAACAAGAGACAACATGGAATCAAGACAATGCATCAACACACATGAACACCATTATTTTTACGTGGAAACCCCAAAATGGGAAAAACCACGATGAAGCTTAGCTCACAACATAATATATACGGATATAGAATATTACAAGGGCTCACTGCCAAGACATATTTTCCTTAAAGGCTCACAGCCTGAAGCAATCTATAAAATAGAGAATGGCTCACTGCCAAGTGATGAACTACGATAGAATACACCTTCCTTGTGTTGGAGTTCAATTCCAGTGAAGCAAAGTACATGAATAATCTTTCTGTATACAACACTCTCTTCTCTACCTTCATGTATCTCTCACTTTTTCTTCACTCACTTCCATACTTCAAAAGTGTCTTATATATATACATATATATATATATATATACATATATATATATATATATATATATATATATATATATATATTCAAGTTCACTAATTAGGTCGACCTAATTAGAGAAACCCTATTTCAAATCAAGACCCAACTCTGTCAGCATTGTCTTCAAAACACATTCATCTTTGCATAGTCGATGTGGACCTAAGATAGATCCCTTTATCATTTTTAGCACATATTAAAACTTCTCAACATTAATACATAAATTAGGTCAGCCAGAGTTAGACCAAAACTCCAAACATATAACCAATCCATCAAACATGTAACACAAAAAAAAAATTGTTAACACATTGAATTCTCCTTTAGACGACATTGAACTACTTATCTTTAACACCGCACAACATGATAATCAAATATGAGAAAATGTGGAATCTCCCACATCAGTGTACAGTATAGAAACTCACTGTAGTCTTCAAAGCAGAATATTGTCATTCATACCTTCCAAATGCCTTCATATATTATTATAAAACTCCAATGTAGAATGCATCTTGTAGTCTCAAATCTATGCACAAAATCTTGAAGTGATATCTTTTTTTGAGATAGAATCCAAACCAAAAAATTGACATATAGAGCCAGTGTATAAGCATGACATTGTTACCCAAGCTATTGGTAACTGTACCTTTCCAACCATACAACCCAGTAAACTGAAACCTTGTTAGTGGATGCAGTTGATGTCAAGATAAAAAAAATTATCAACTTTGAGTAAATCTTACAAAATAAGATAGTCTGGATCAAAATACTGGATCAACAGAATTCCATTACCGGAGTAGCTAAATACGGACAATCATCAAAATTCTATTGTGGTAGTTATCCAAATTCCACTATTTGTTGACATCAATGACAACCTCTCAATTTCCAGCACATAGCCAACCTTGGAGAGGGTTTCAAGGTTGAAGATGGTATAAGTATGAATTAAGTTGTTGAAGGATGTTAAGATAGATGTGAGAGATGCAATTGATATGAAGTGTAGAGTTGTAGAGTGCAAAATTGAATAATGTAGTGTGAGATTTCATGTGTTAGTTTATTGGATGTAGTTAGTAGAAGGTGGCTACAATTCTTCAATCAGATTGCAAAGGTGTTGATGTCATTGTGGTGGATTCTTTGTTGCATTGAGAATCTTTTCTCTGTGTAGCATTCCTTCTCTATCTTCTATTCTATTCTAGCACTGGTGAGCCTTTTGGTAGTGAGCCCTATTGTATTGGATGTTGATATTACTTATATTGTGAGCTTAATCCCACCGTGGCTTTTCCCTTCTTGGGTTTTCCACATAAATTTGGTGTTCTCTTGTGTATGGTGTTAAGTTGTTTCAGTTTTTGTTATTTGCTTTACATGTTAATTCATCATAACAGATTTAAGGGTTAATGAATGAATGTGGATCTGAATGTTAATAAGGGTTTTGAAGCTTTAAGGTACAACTGATTCACCCCCCTCTCAGTTGTCTTGTGCATTCAACATATTTTGTATGATAAACCTAAATTATATTTGATTAAATGTTATATATTTAATTGATTAAATAGATTTTGTAATAATATGATGAAGTAAACTTGTATTGATTTTAATTTTAATTATGATAATAATATTAATTATAAAATATTTGTGATGTATATTTTTATTTAACTATTAATATTGTTTTGGCTATTATCTCATATACATTAATGTTTGTGTGAAAGTGTGTAGATTAAATTCTTTGATCAATGAAAAATTATGGAGGTTTCCCAAGAAACCACTATTGTGTTTCCCTAATGTACCTAGGCCTTATACTAAGAGGATTAAAATATTTTTGTATAAATGTGTTGTGAGTGTGATTGTGTTAATATTTTTTATTGCTCAATGTAGGGTGGTTGAAATTTATTAAATGTCAAATTTCAAATTTGAACTTAATAGAGATATATTGGGGTCATAAATTATTTTTTTATTATTTGTATAAAATTAAATTTCCATAGTGATAACCTATGATTGTAGCCAATTTTTCAATGTTCAAAAAATACTTTGGAAGAACCTCGGGGCTTGCAAAGTGCCTTGAAAGGTTGGTGATGATTTTGTTTAGGAGATAAAAACCTATTTTTAAAATGCAACTGAAAAACCTAACCCTAGTTCTATTTTTTTATTTATTCTCCTTTGGAAGCTTGTTTTGGGTTGGCTTTTTCATTGTTAAAATTTTTTATTTTGAAAAAAAGGGGTTTTAGAAGCAAGAAATTTGGAGGAAGAGCTAGAGAGCTTGGAGAAGGGAAATTTTCTAGAAGAATTTGGATCAAGGCTTCAACTAACTTGGTTGCAACATAGAGGTAAGATTTTAAGTCATCTTCAAATTGTGTTAGTGATATTTGTGATTATTATGAAAAAAATGGTCACTTAATCTTTTTATGAATTCTCTTATCTTTGTGTGTTGCTACTTTGTGCATTGATCATTTTGAGCATGGGGTTGTGGTGGGTGCAAATATTCCTATTTGGACTAAGAGCCACCTATGTGTTGGGGTTGAGAGAAGTGTGAACCCTCACTTGGAAAAATATGTTATTGAAATATTTTTTGGCATGGTTCTCTTTGTACATGGTGATTGGATTGTAGAGAGGAAATGAAAATATTATAGATTATGTGTGTTGTTGGAATTATGTGAAGTGGAGGAGTTTTGATATGAGGGCCTTTGTGTATAGTGAATGGGTTGCAAAGAGAAAATAAAAATATTGTGAGACTATTGTGTTGTTGGAGTTATGTGGTTTGGATGATGGAGTATTGTGTGGTTTTAAAGAGTCGTGAAATTATTTACTTTATGAGGAAATGAATATTGTTGTTCTATTTTGATTATTTTCTCAAGAGGTTAGTGAGTTCCCTTGACTCCCCCTTGAGTATGGTTCTTGTGAAGATTCATTTGTGTGTGTTGACCATTTGGGTAGTTGTAGATTTGTGATGTTTGTATGTGTTTTGTATTGTGCAAACCAGTTTTTTGGGAGCCTTGTAGTTTGGGGGTGGAATTCTTGTAAGTCCTATGATTGGGAGGTGAGATATCTTTGGTCATATGAAGCTTGGAGTTTTTTATTATGTAGATATGAAATCTATTTTGAAGAGCTTCATGGAGGAGGCTTTCTATGTACTATGTTCTATCTTTTAAACCCATTATGGATGTGTTTGTATTATGAAAAATTTAAATTGAGATTATTATTTTTTTATAATGAAGGAATGCAAATTAGAGTATTACCTCAATGATTATTGTATGCAACATTGATTTAAAAGATACATTTTTTTTCTCGCTTGAACAATTAATTATTTTGTAATAAAAGACAATAATATTTTGAATATGAATTTTCATTGATTGACTATATTGGCTTGATATTTGGATATGTAGTCCAAAATTCAACATTAAAAATAATGAAAAAAGTTATTAATTCTATGTCTATCGTTATCTATAATTAAAAATATAGGACTATTTTACAACAGTTCATTTTTTGAGATTAAAGATATTTATCCACCAATCATAACTTGTGATTTGTCAACTAGTTTCACCTAATGACATGTCTAGAATTATCGGGTGTGCAAAAAGTTGAGTCTACTTTTTGGCCAAATAGTGGAAGTGTTTTCCCTGATTTTTAGAATTTGTCACATCTGACCTTAAAATTTGAAGCACTTAGAGATGGAATCTTAAAAAAAGTCACTAATCATAACACTTAGTACTCAGAGTCTAGTTTCCAAGTATGTAATTTATTTTAATACCCAGATGGTACAAATTGATTTTCAATAGGCATTTCTAAAAAATATTGTTTCAAAGTCACTTTTTTTTTACCATACCATGTACATGTACGTCATCCATATTTTGACCTAAATAATCATATTTCTCTAAATTCTTTGGGGAAAAGATTTGTAACACATTGAAGAATGCTCAGGATATTTTTTTGTAATTTTTTTTGTTAATTTTTTATTGGCCATATTTGTTGTTTTGAAAAATCGTCGTGTATGTCATGCATAAGATGACCTAAACTTAGCATTTTTAAAAAAAATCTTCTCAAATTGAAAAGAATTGTCTAAAGTACACTTTTTGTACAATTTTTTTTTGCAAAAAAATATTTTGATAAAAAAAATATTAAAATACTAAAATCCCTGATATTTCAAGTTTATGGACCAGTTTCATCAAAAAATAATTGAAAAAAAAATCCAATTGTAAAAAAATTACATATTTGGAATCTACACTATCTCATCTATAATAGGATTTAATTTCATCAAAAAATCTACAAAAACGTCTTCAAACATATGTCCAAAGTCACTATTTTCTTGTTACATTGACATGACCTTCAAGTTGTAGGTCAAACTAGGTCTAAAGCTTAGGTTCGGGTCCCCAATCCTTTTCCCAAACCAAAAAACAAAGCAAAAACACAACCAAAAATTCAAATTTTAAAAAACGAGATCCCGTTTCATAAAAAAATATTTTTTTATGCTTTTATAATACGGTTTGCAAAACGAGATCCCATTTCATAAAAGCATAAAAAAAAAAAAAATCTAATGGACTCAACTTCGTGCTTAATGGGATCTTGTTTTTTTTTTCCCAATTTCAGGTTTTTTGCAAGTCTAAAACTTCCACCTTAAGTGGACTCAACTTCGTGCTTTCACCCTATCTATAAATAAATCTAATTGACTGTTTCACAATATTTTTTTAATAGATTATTATGCAACCTTTAGACCCTTTTTGTTCATAATCTATTATGGATTTTGTAAAATAAAATAAAATAGTTTTTAGTACTTTAAGTATTCTTCTAATTTCATATTAGAAGTAAGAAATTTTTTACCTTTGATGATAATTTTTAATCCAAACTATGATTGTGTGATTACAACCTCATTTTCCATGATATGACTAACTCATTTACACAATTGAAGATATAATGAAACCCTTTGGTATTGTTTGGATATTTTTTAAGGTTACTAAAGTCATTTCCAAAAAAAAAATTGATACTTATCCCATTTTCATGGCATTCCACATGACCACTATTCTTCGAGATTATCATCCAACAATTCTTATGCCTCTTTACACTTGATTTTTTTTAAACATTTTGTCAAACAAATTTCATGTCTTTGTTGTAGGTGCATATTTCAAATAATTTCATTGTATTTATATTTGTAGGGAAATTCACTTGGGTGAATTCAATAATAACCTTTAAACCAAATCTTGTTGTATATGTTTTTGTGGATGTTCTCAAATCATATTTTCAATCAAAAAATTGTTGAGCTTTAGGTCCAATTATTTAATTGATATGCTCCATCATACCAGCTCTTTCTCTTTTTCATTGTATCTAACTTGTAAATGATAGCCATTATGAATGATGACATTGCCTTGATTTATCCCATTGGTGTTTATTATTTTACACAATCATTTTCCTTGGTTGTTGTTTTGGATTTTATTATGCCTTGCCTTGGTTCTTACTTTATTGAGTCATGTATGAATATGCAAAAAATAATGACCACTTTTTCAAAATGATTTTTGTCTCTTTGAATAACTTAAGGTTTGAAGACTTGTGTCAAGTTTCATGCTTGCTCAACTTGTCTGAGATCTCCATATGATCAAGTCATTTAATTTTATATTGCTAATGAGAATTAACTTGTTGGCTTGATGTTGCATTTATAAGTGATGCAATATCATTATGCATGGTTAGTATACAATCATAATTTACTAATTGATTGTATAAGTTTGCTATACTCTAAGATGTAGATTTATTTATTTTGATGAAGTAGCTATTACATCTAATAAAATAGCAATTTTAACACTATAATATTTTGGTATAATTGGTAAGTATAGTTCTAAATGGATTAATATGGAATAGTTATAGTTGTATTATAAAGATATCTTGACAAAATAAAGTCTTTGAGGATTTGAAATCTTATTTCTAAATTTTGACTATTTTGTATACTGACACCTAACTATATATTGAGAAAAAAATATAGTAGATATCATTAAACCTAAATTTATGGCAAGAGGATACTTACAATATCATCGTGTACTTCACTTCAGTATATGAGTTTAACAAATTTAACAACTAAAAGTAATGTGAAATTTATTAGTATGCTTTGCCACAACATATCTAAATACTATAAGATAATAGAAAAGTTATTACAATTCTTGTCTTGTTCCTTGGTTTAAGATTAAAGTTATAAAATATGATCATTGGATAAATGATGCATCTATCTTATGAGTATTTGATTAGTTAGCTATATATTTTATAATTGACCAATCTATTGTTTTGTGGCTTGTTTAAGTGACATGAATTTATGTTGATTTATTTTTTATGCTATCATTTATGTTTTAATGTAAGATTAAATAACTTTAAAAAAAAATTATTACTTAAACTATATCCAAAAAAAGTAATTAGATAGAAATATTATAAAATATAAAACAAAATAATAATAATAATAATAAAATTATTTTGATTAATGTAGAAAGGTATATCATAGAAATTGTCTAAGTTTTTCAACTAAATTTAAGTTGATTCATTTATGTAGTTCATAACTATCTATTTGTTTCATAAGTTTATTGTATTTTTGGGGTTGACACATTTTACATCAATTTTTTAAATTGCAAATTAAGTTTAAATACTACTAAAATAAAGTCAAATGCTTGGTTATATTTAATATTAAATTAGATTAAAATTCTAAATCAAGTCTGTAATGCCCCGCCACGTAACCCTAGAGGACGACGCAAACACAACAGAAGCGTAACAATTTTTTTTTTTAAAGTGTAATTAATAACAAGTAAAGTGAACTACACTTAACGCATGCATCCTCTAAGGTACACAACAACGCTTACATTTGAATCCCATAACTTACAAAAATGAACTAACAATAGCATATAAAATTAAACTCATGATATAAAGAACATAGATCCGAAAGCATTAAACTCATCACATAAGATACAAAGTAAATTAATGAATCATTCATAGATTGCATTTATTCAATATAGCAGTTACAAAGCTCATTTCCAAAATGAGGAAGATCATACAATAATGTTACAATTACATTGATACAAGAATCCTCCTCGAATACAAATGAGGAGTAGTACATATACAAAGTATCCAACTGATACAAAAGAACATAAGAAATAGTACAAAGCAACTAGTACATGCGAGCTCTCCAATCTAGAAGATCCCACCATCACGAACATGAAATGGGAACCCAACGGTGTAAGGTGCACGTTCCACCCAACCAAGTGGTACCCGAAGGCCCACCCCCCATGCTAGGAGATAGTAAAAGGGCTTCCTAGGCAAAACCAACAACCTCTAGTCATAGGAAACACACAATACTATACCATACAAGAACAATACATACCTAAAGGTTACGTTGCTTCCAGAGTAAAATAATCAAGTATATCAACTGCACAATACATATTGTTGTCATAGGAGGAGTGTCATCAAAAAGTTGCATGGGTTACCCTAGTCAATCTTCCTAGGCCTCGGCCCCCATCTCGGGTTACCCTGGTAGCCTCTCACAATCCCCGACCCCACATGCAAACCATGCAGAATCAAATATCTTTCAAAGAGACAAGATAATGATCTTGCCATTACAGGCCTTCTTGTCTCATCCCAAGTCTAAACAAGCCCTTGATCCCATGAGCAAGGCACAATTAACAAGTTATATGATTTAAGCTACCCTTTCCCCTAATATAATTATTTAATTTCCACTGAATTAACTAACTCTCACATGAGTTACCGTGGCACCACTTTGTGTGTCGCCCCCATTGAGAGCCACTTCCCTACTGACAACACAAGGATCTAATCCAAAACCCAAGGGTAAACAAAGTGCACACAACGGATATTAAATCCCAATCCAAAATATAAGAGGAAACACATCCTGTTTGTGGTAACCGAGTGTTTAAACTGAATCACAACCAAGTGCACTACCCAAGGGAAATAAAAGGGTTAAACCATAAATCACAACAACCCCCTCATAAAACAACATCATCTGGAAGACTTACATACATGACTATCCAATTTCTCTAACTTATGAGAACAGAAGAAATCATGATTTAATAGGTAATTCAGGCAGGAAATAAAACTACCATTAGGATTTCTTAAATCCAATTTCCATATCAAGAATACAACAATACATTGCTCAAATAAACTAGCTTATTACAATTTCACTTAGAGAGAATAAAGAAATTAATTCTATTTGTTTTAAATCAATTTCCCAATTTCAACTATATAGAAATCAAATTTCCTCTTTTAAAACATTTCATTTTAAAATAACTAACTTGTGCTTTTGCATGCACCTATTATATTCTTTTTAAATATAAATATATATATATATAAATATTAATTTACAATTTTTAAACAATACTAAACATATATATATACATATATATATAAATAAATATATATAAATATATATTTATTCATATACATATATGCATTTACATGCATATTATATATTTAATATATATTAATAAAAAAACAATATAAAATCAAAATTGCATATATTAAAAGGGGCTGACGAAAGTTTAATAGCCACCATTATTGGCTGGTTGTGTCGGGTTATATACACAGTCGGCTCCTCATATGGGGCACGCGGCCTGTGAAGGCAGCGTTGGCGCTGCCTCCACAGTCCACCTCCCTATGGGGCGGCGTCTGTGGGGACAGCCCCAGCCTCCCCCATATGCATTTAATTCTTATAAAAAAATTTAAGATTTTCCTACGATTTATAAAAAAATAAAAACGTTGTACGAAAATTCAATTCGGGTTTCCTTCAAATGCAATTTTTAACAAGGATTTTTAAAATCAAACAAGCTTATATTTATATATATATATATATGTATGTATATGTATATATTCCAATATATATATATATATATATATATGTATATTTATATATTCCAATATATATATATATATATAAATCAGAATGATTGCTCAAGAAGAGCAATTTTTTTTAACAAAAGTTTTCTATAGGGGATTTTTACAAAAAAAATCCAAAGAAGCAAATTTTTACAAAAATTTTCTACAGAAGGATGTTTTCAAATTTTTACAAGAGGTTTTCAATTTCCCAGCCAAATAAAACTAATTGGGAAAACAAAACAAAACAATAATCTTCTACAGGAAGATATTTTCCCATACAAACAAGATTTTCCACAAATTTTGATAGGAAGATTTTAAATCCAATCCTACAAAGATTTTCCAAATCTTCTATTGTTTTCCCTCTGGGATTTCTATTGTTTTAAAAACAATTCATACAGAGGCTCTAAAGCTTTTACGGAAATTTTCCAATTCCAAACAAATCAAATCTTAAAACAATTTCTACAAAAGCTCTAAGCTTTCACAACAATTTTCCAAACACGACAATCTTTCAAATTTACAAAATATATTAAAGCTTCTACACAGATAACATATTCTTCTTGTACATGCAATCTTTCCAATTTGCATATAAATAAATAAAATTTAAAGAACCTGTTTCCAGATGCTTGAGGAAATGATGTTTGAAGTAGAGCTTCGCCTTCAGATTCCAATTTACCAAAGCTTCTTCCAAATTATCCACTTTTCCAGAAAGAAGAAAACAAAACCAGAGCCAAAAATTTCCCAAAAATTTCTTCTCCAATATTCAACAACCTCTCTTTTTAAAATCTCTTTCTTCATTGCCGTGAAGTAGTCTCTTTCCTCTTTCAGTTAATGCAATTAATCTCTCCGATAATTAATTGCCAACAACAGTGTTTAATTTTTTTAACACATGTCACAAATAAAATATTTTTTCAACCAAATCACAGATATTTCCTCTAAGATAATTACAAGATATTTATGCATTTAATAATTCATAATTGACATATTAATTTCTAATTAAATTTAATCTAATTAATTTAATCACTTTATAAAATAAATTTAATCACAAAGATTAAATCACTTTACAAAATAAATTTAATTTAATTAATTAAATCAAATATAAAGCTTCTAACAACATTAATCAAAATTAATTAAACAATCACTAAAAACCATTATAAACATTAATTAACATTAATTTCCCACAGAACATACCTTACAAAATAAATAAACGACAAGAGAAATGTGGACAACATGACAACTTAGCAAAACCAAACAAAGACTAACAACACACTGTGACTAGGGTTGTGGCTTGACAAGGAAATCCAGTTACTATCTCCCAATCAACTATTTTGTTAGGCAATGGACATGCTCAAACCTGTGAATCCAGGTGGAGTTGATGTCCTGTACCTGCAATCCTGCAATAAAACATATGTCGTACATGTATATAGATTATAAATAATCACACCGTGAAGAGAAAATCATAGAATCGCAGGGCACTCGCAAATGAGTGATGCAATATTGTTCCCTTCACCAATACAGTGTCACATCAAAACTGACGAAAATAAAACATCAATTAACTACAGATGAGCATATATCAATATTGACTCAAATAATCAACTATGCTAACCAGAAAGCATGGCATAATCAATAATCATCCATAAAGTGTACCATCACATCACAATATAAAAACCATCATCGCTCCAATGTCAGCGATCAAATAACAACATAGTATCATGGTCTATCAAAGTAAAAGCATTGTCTGAAAATATAAGCGAATCAGAGGGGTGCCACATCCTCCCCCCTAGGATCAGGCTTACTCCTCGAAGCCTACGAACAAATAGGGATAGATCTCCCTCATCCTAGTCGCATCCTCCCAGGTAGCCAAAGTATCATCTCTAGGATCCCAGCAGACCCTAACCTACTCAATATCTTAACCCCTAATGGCAAGTATCTTTTGTTGCATGACAGCTATGGGATCCAAAGCTAGCTACCCGTCCTCTACCTGTAAGGCATTCCAATCAAGGATGTGAGATATATCAAGGTGATAAGGATTGAGTACTGAAACATGAAATATGTCGTGTATGCGTGAGAGACTGGGCAGCAAAGCAAGATGGTACGCTACTAGACCAATCTTCTAAAGAATCTTGAATCGCTCGACAAAGCGAGGTGGAAGCTTAGAGCCCTTTCCATATCAGATTGGAATCTTTCATGGACGCACTCGCAAAAAGACTCGGTCACCTACTGCAAACTAGCGATCCACCTGATGCTCATCTGCATACTTTTTTTGCCTATCCTGTGCAGTAACCAAATGTTCCCTAATACGGATCACCTGTTGCTCCATATCCTGAAGTATCTTCGGACCCCAGTAGAACTTTTTCCTCTAATCGATCCCAACTCAAAGGAGTCTGACACGGTCGTCCATACAATTCCTAGAAAGGAGGCATACCAATCGAACTCTGATAACTGTTATTATAAGCAAACTCCACTAAATGGAGATAGTCCTCCCATCATGTTTGTTGGTCCATCACATACATGTGTAACATATCCTCGAGGATCTGGTTGACCCTCTCATTCTATCCATCTGTCTCAGGGTGATACGCTAAACTAAAGTTCAACTGCGTCCCCATCGCATGCTGCAATGACGTCCAAAGAGTTGAGGTAAACACAGGATCCCTATCAGAAATGATCTAATGAGGACTATCGTGCAACCTAACTATATCTCCCATGAACACTCTAGTAATGGATGAAGCATTATAGGATGAATGAATAGGTGAGAAGTGTGCTACCTTCGTCAACCTATCCACCGTCACCATAACATGATATCGTGTCATCGCGAAGAATTGGGTAACCCAACAATGAAATCCAACGAGATTATATCCCATTTCCATTCTAGCACCAAATGTGGCTGCAGAAGTCCTACCGGATGTTGGTGTTCATCCTTCACTCACTGACACTCCAAACACCTTGACACAAAGTCAACGATATCTCGCTTCATACCTACCCAGAAGTATAGTTTTTGCAAATCGGCATGCATCCTCTTCACTCCCAGATGAGCTGAATAGGTGCCCGATGTGCCTCAGTCATAACCAAGGTACGAAGATCTCCTGAAGATGGAACATAAATGCATCCCATGTGTCTCAACAAACCATCTAACTCTAGAGTATAACCTAAGAATCTTCCCTCAAGAGTCTTGTATGTCTCTATCTTTGATCTCACCTCTTGATACCAACTGTCTATAGGAAGTGTAGAAAGAATCCAACTCCTCAAATTCACACCAAGAGTCAAATCTGACAACTCATGTCTCCGTCTACTGAGAGCGTCAGCAACTACATTCTCCTTCCCCTGGACTAACTTCACCTCGAAGTCATACTCACAAAGGAATTCCATCCATCACCTCTACTTGGCATTTAGATTAGGTTGCGTGAAGATGTATTGTAAGCTTCAATGGTCACTATGCAACTCAAATCTGTGCCCCAATAGGTAATGCTCCATCTCGTCAAAGTGTTTACTACCGCTGCCAACTCAAGATCATGTGTGTGGTAATTCAACTCATGATCCTTGAGTTTGCGCGACTCATACGCAATAACATGACCATTCTGCATCAAAACTGCTCCTAATCCCTCCAAAGATGGGTCTATATAGACAACAAAATATCTAGTAGGATCAAGTATCGCAAGAATCGGTGCATAGGTCAACCTCTCCTTCAAAGTCTGAAATGTTGCCTCACACTACTTTGACCAAATGAATCTCTTCCCTTTTCTCTGAAGAGAAGTGATAGGATATCCTATCCTAGAGAAACCCTGAACAAAGCGTCTGTAATAACCTGCTAATCCCATGAAACTACGTATCTTTGCCACATTAGTGGGCGCAGGACAATCAATGATCTCTTGGATCTTTACAGGATCTACTACAATACCCTCTCCTGATATCACATGCCCAAGGTACTTAACATCAGTCTTAAAGAACTCGCATTTGGACAAGTTAGCGTACAACTGGTTATCTCTCAAACACTACAAAACCTACCTCAGATGCTCCTCACGCTCCTCTACTATCCTGGAATAGATCAATATATCATCAAGGAATACTAATAAAAATATATCCAGATAAGTACGAAAGACTTCGTTCATCAAGCTCATGAACATAGATGGCGCATTCGTCAACCCGAATGGTACCACTGTAAACTCGTAGTGACCGTAACATGTGTGAAACATCATCTTATGAATATCAGAATAAAAAATATATAGTTGATGATACCCTGACTTAAGATCAATTTTTGAAAAGACCGTAGCACCCTTGATCTGATCAAACAAATCATCAATCCTAGGTAAGGGATATCGGTTCTTGATTGTCACTTTATTCAGCTAACAATAGTTTATGCACAGATAGAGAGAACCATCCTTCTTCACAAAAAGTATTGGTTCTCCCCAAGGTGAAACACTAGGGCAGATGACCCTTCGCTAGCAACTCCTCCAACTGCAAGTGGAGCTCCTTAGGCTCCTATGTAGTCATACGGTATGGAGCTCAGGAAATAGGCTTGGAACCAAGTATAAGATCAATCTTGAAATCAATGTCACACTGAGGTGGCATCCTTGGAATCTCATCGGGAAATACATCTGCATACTCCTGAAGTATGGGGTGGCTATCAAGAGAAACCTTCTCCTCACTATCACCCAACTCCAAGTCATCTACTGTCACTGCAAACAACTGACATCCCTAATGTACAAATCTCCTCAGTTGTATAGCCGAGATCATCCTCAACGATATGGGTCTCTAAACTCCCACTATCTCAACCTCTCTACTAGATACATCAATGCATCGAATTGACTTGCGTCGACAGTCAATAACCTCCCTGTGAGCCTCAAGCCAATCCATCCCTAAGATGATGTCATACGACCCCAACGGTATAATGCGGAGGTCTACTGTAGTGTGAAAGGATCCAATCTCCAATCTACAATCACGTACTAGGGAATGTGCTACAACTCTAGCACTGAGGCCAATTCAACTTGCCACTTAACGTCTTGCTTTGCTTCCCTTAGTCTACAACACACCACGACAAACGATGAAATAAAAGAATCTAATGCTCCTGAATCAAATAAAATGGTAACCCTGTTACCCTGTAACATACCAAAATTCTCTATTGTTGTGCCCTGGTGATCAACCTAGCGGTTGTCAACCGCAGCAAATACTCGATGACCTCTATCGGCATCTCCAATAGTTGATTCTGGCGTCGCTGGCCTCTAAGTATAATCTGATGTGCCCTTATTGGGACACTGTCGCGCTATGTGACCCTATTGGCCACAAGCAAAACATCTTGTACCCCTGTTGAATCCTCTACCTCCAGGAGGCGCACTTGATTGTTGAACGCTACCCCTATTATAGGTAGACTGTGTACTCTATTCTAGCTGCTCAAAGTTAGGGCGTTTGTTTCACCTCCAGTTCTTTCACCCCCTGACTGATACCTATCTCCCTATCTCGGCTAGAAATTCTTTCATTTCCCCTATGAATTTTGATGTTGACCACTCTATGCAGGCACCTGCTTTGTCCTAGGTGGTCCAACTCCCTAAGCCTTGCCACTACGTGAACTAGGTCCTGCAGCTGAAGCATTGCCTATCTACACTCTAGTATGGCCACCCAACGCCATCACCAAATTCTCCTCCACCAGTCTGGCCTTCTCTACTGCTGTCTCCATGGTCTTAGGTTCGAAAACCTGAACACCACCACTGATCCGGGCATTTAAGCCCCTAATGAAGTGCTAAACAAGCATGCCCTCATCATCACCAATGTTAGCAAATTGCTTGAGCTCATAAAATCGACGCTCATACTATTCCACCGACATGGCCATCTGTTGCAGAGCATGAAACTCATCTCCACGACACTGTCGCCAATGGTTAGAAAGGAATCTGGCTCTAAACCTCTCTATGAACATATCCCAAGACATAGAATTAATGTAAATACAGAGCTTTTGCTCCTCCAATCTCCACCAGGTAGATGCAAAGTCTCGCAAGTGCATGATCGCACACCTATCCTTGGTGTTGCTACCATAAGGGTGCATAGAAAAACACCGGTTCAGGTCTATCAACCATGTCTCGGCCTCTAATCCGCTACCAAAACCATCAAAAGTGAGCAGACGAGCTCTAAGTAGGTCTATCATGTGAGCGGCTATGTCTGCTCTGGCTGTGCTGGTACCTCTCTCTCACCAATATTAATTTGATCTTTGTCCTGCCTCAACCCAAGGTGAGCAAGAGTCTCCTCTAACAAACGACACAACTAAGCGCCCTCGATCCCTAGTGGATCTTGATTTTGATCACCGCCTCCCAGAGCATTTTGGGAAGCCTGATGTTCCTCACGATCTAACTCATGGGGAACATGGGGAGGTGAATCTTACTGACTACCTTCGTGACCGCCTCCATGGCCACGACCACGACCTCTACCGCGACCTCACCTAGGTGGCATGATCCTACACAGACACAACAAGGTATAAGACAAGGTACGCAAACTTAAATCCTACACAACTAATAGCTTAATGGGTTCAACATTATCCCAAAGCACCCAGTATTTAAACTTGGGCTTTGATACCATGTGTAATTCCCCGCCACGTAACCCTCGAGGATGACGCAAACACAACGGAAGCGTAACAAAAAAAAATTAAAAGTTGTAATTAATAACAAGTAAAGTGATCTACACTTAATGCATATCCCTCTAAGGACACGACATCACTTACATTTGAATCCCATAACTTACAAAATTGAACTAACCATAGCATATAAAATTAAACTCTCATATAAAGAACATAGATCCAAAAGCATTAAACACGTCACATAAGATACAAAGTATATTAATGAATCATTCATAGATTGCATTTATTCAATATAGCAGTTACAAAGCTTGCCACTTGTTGGCATACCATGATCCAATACATACCCAATTACATTGATACAAGAATCCTCCTCCAATACAAATGAGGAGTAGTACATATACAAAGTATCCAACTGATACAAAAGAACATAAGAAATAGTACAAAGCAACTGGTACACGCGAGCTCTCCAATTTGGAAAATCCCGCAATCATGAACATGAAATGGGAACCCAATGGTGTAAGGTGCACGTTCCACCCAACAAGTGGTACCTGAAGGCCCACCCCCTGTGCTAAGAGATAGTAAAAGGGCTTCCTAAGAAAAACCAACAACCTCTAATCACAGGCAACACACAATACTATACCATACAAGAACAATACATACCTAAAGGTTACATTGCTTCTAGAGTAAAATAATCAAGTATATCAACTACACAATACATATTGTTGTCATAGGAGGAGTGTAATCACTAAGTTGCATGGGTTACCCTAGCCGATCTTCCTAGGCCCCGGCCCCCATCTTGGGTTACCTTGTTAGCCTCTCACAATCCCCGGCCCCACATGCAAACCGATGCAGAATCAAATATCTTTCAAAGAGACAAGATAATTATTTTTCCATTCCAGGCCTTCTCATCTCATCCCAAGTCTAAACAAGCCCTTGATCCCATGAACGAGGCACAATTAACAAGTTATAAGATTTAAGCTACCCTTTCCCCTAATACAATTATTTAATTTCCACTGAATTAACTAAATCTCACATGAGTTACCCTGGCACCACTTTGTGCATCAGCCCCCATTGAGAGCCACTCCCCTACTGACAACACAAGGATCTAATCCAAAACCCAAGGGTAAACAAAGTGCACACAACGGATATTAAATCCCAATCCAAAATATAAGAGGCAACACATCTTGTTTGTAGTAACCGGGTGTTTAAACTGAATCACAACCAAGTGCCCTACCCAAGGTAAATCAAAGGGTTGAACCATAAATCACAACAACCCCCTCATAAAACAACATCATCTGGAAGACTTACATACATGACTATCCAATTTCCCCAACTTGCAAGAACAAAAGAAATCATAATTTAATAGGCAATTCAGGAAGGAAATAAAACTACCATTAGGATTTCCTAAATCCAATTTCCATCTCAAGAATACAATACATTGCTCAAATAAACTAGCTTATTACAATTTCACTTACAGAGAATAAAGAAATTAATTCTATTTGTTTTAAATCAATTTCCTAATTTCAACTATATAGAAATCAAATTTCCTCTTTTAAAACATTTCATTTTAAAATAACTAACTTGTGCTTTTGCATGCACCTATTATATTCTCTTTAAATATATATATAAATTAATATTTAAATATATATATATATACATATGTATATATATATAAATATATGTTTATTCATATACATAAATGCATTTACATGCATATTATATATTTAATATATATTAAAAAAAATAATATAAAATCAAAATCGCATATATTAAAAGGGGTGGACGAAAGTTTAATAGCCATTATTATTGGTTGGTTGTGTCAGGTTTTATACACAGTCGGCTCCCCATATGGGGCACACGGCTTGTGAAGGCAGTGTTGGCATTGCCTCCACAGTCTGCCTCCCTATGGGGCAGCAACTATGGGGACAGCCCCAACCTCCCCCATGTAAGTTGATGAAGATTTAATTACTTCCACTTAGGAAGCTTAGAGGAAAAATACAATGAGTTTTTTTCCTCCAAAATGTTGTGCATAATAATGTTGACACTTTGTTAGATTATTTTCACATTTCTAGGCGTTATGAATGAGGTTCCATCACACATGCTTTAATTATCATTTATTATGTCCCCTCATTCTAATTACATGTTAAAAAATGTTAGTGATGTGTAACGCCCCGCCACGCAACCCCAAAGGAAACTAATACATCCCACATTTATGGCACAATTTTTTTTTTTTAAGTAACTAACAAGCAACATGATATTAACATTCAACGCTTGAAAAGTAACTATACATGTACAACATATAACGAAGTCCCTTGGGGTTACATGACTGCATTAAAAATTGAATCAACATCATTACATCACATGAAAGATAAGAATATACCATTAACCATAAGATAACATGAACATGGACAATACATTATAACATGAAATTACATTGATCAAGGATTACAATATTACAATGCTGCTTCCCAACATGAATGGGAAAAGTACAATATCATGGATGAATACATCTGGAACTTATGAATACAAAGTTCCATAACAAGATCCAATATTGGTACATCTCTGGTGTCACTACAGCTAGTACATCTCTACACAGCTCAATCAACGACTAGGGACCCAATAGGGTGCATAGCACATTCCACCCGACCACGTGGACCCAAAAGCCCAGCCCCCGTGCTAGGAGAAGACAAGAAGGACCTCAATGAATACCATCAAACGAAACAAGGATTACAAGACTTCACAACGCGAATTACAAAACACGAGATAACAATCATCACAAGAAATAACCAATCCAAGACAAGATCATCCGACACAAGAAACAAGACATGTCAAGAGCATCAAAAAACTCATGACAACACCCGCTTCTAGAGGCTCACGAACAATAAGAGGGGAACAACAACAACAAACAAGGTTGTTAAAGGGTGGAGTGTCATCACATAGGTAGTCACGGGTTACCCTGGCGTAACCTTCCTAGGCTCTCAGCCCATCCTGGGTCATCCTGGTAACCTCTACCGGCTGTCAGACCCCCATGCTTGCTATGCAGATCAACATACCTTGCAAAATTACTATGCAAAGGCAAGGCAACTGACCTTGCCATTCCAGGCCCTTCCCACTCATCCCAAGCCTAAACGAGAACTTGGGCCCATGAGTGAGGCAACATTATCTGAATTAATATGTGAAACTACCCAAACCCCCTAATTAATTAATTAAGTTATCACTTGATTAAACTCACAAGGGTTACCTTGGACTAGCCACTTTGGGCGTCGGACCCCCATTGTGAGCCACTCCCCCAACTAACAACATTTTCTCATAATCACAAACGAACAATCCAACTTGCACAACAAGAAAAACCATATAAATATGAACATCAATCGAGGCATGCAACACCTCACACAAGATCTCCATATAAACCATTTCCATGGTGCAAGGCTCAAACCCACATATTCACATTCCAAGGTCAATCATTAACAGAATATCAAAATCATGTAACCACCCACCTTCGGGTGAAACATCAAAGAACTCATGAAAACAAATCCACACTCCCCTCTAACCTCTGGAAGACTCACAAACCTCTATCACAAAGTTTCCCCACAATAACATTTCTCAAAAGACTCAAAATAAACTAAATTCCAAAATCAACTCAAACATCCAAAAGTAACCGACTGGGCATCCTAGGAAGACCTCAATTTTCTCCTCACAAGATACCCTTATAGTTTGGCAAGCAAATAACCTTCAACAGAGTCAAGAATCATGACATTGATCACAATCAACCGATCACATCACAACTTGAAAATTAACCCAACAAATCGGCACGATCAACTAATCAAAATCTTCAAACTTCCGCTAATCAATTACTTATACAATGAGAGCACTTATTCAAGCATTACAACCAAATAGCCAAGCACAAACTATCAATGAAACGTGTATGTGAGTACATTCACGACTCATAAAACATCAAAAGAAAAACTACGTAACTTAACATATTCAAACAAGCTCATTAACCAAAATATGAAGGCATTTGCAAACTCATGAAACATAACATTAGATCAATAAAATCTCAAATGGATAGCATTTAGATAAGCATGTTTCCAATAAGCAGTATAAATTCTTGATAAGAACAAGGTTTCCTCAATAGTTTCCAAGATAGCACAGTAACAATTTGTCTAAGGACCATACCCTAACATTATTTAATGCCTACCATCTAGTAATTAATCAATGCCACCCTTAATTAACTATATTCCATTTTGCAAGAGTGATCTAATTCCTTTATTAAATCCTACAATTATCTAGTTGTGATTTAATCACCTATCTTTTCCATTCTAATTGATTTCCAATTATTCCAAAAAGAATATATCACTCTTTTCCTATTTGTTCTCCCTAATTCACCATCTATACATTTAAATATATCATTCAATACAAAATCCAAAATAAAGAGTTACTCATTCCAAAAATAAAGACAATATTCTTATTAAATATTGATCTGGACAATATATAAACAACTTACAAGGTACTTACATAATTTGAAACGTAAAGTAATTATACTTTCAACCAACATTCATAAACTAACCCGAGGACCATCAAGAAAATCTTTTAATTAAACCTATAAATCATTTTACTATCTAATTTAGTATGATTCCTGCTTAGGGTAGCTGGGAAATTGAAATTTTAATCCAATCCATCTCTTTTTCAGAGTATGGAAAATTTATAAAGGATTAAAGGTAGTCATTCTTCTAATTTGTTTTATTTTGAATGACTTATAGTTAGTGATTATGTTTATGCTGCTGTTATTTCGAATGATCCTGTCATTTATTACTTAATATTATTGAGCTTCATAGGATGATAATGGTCATTTCGTAACAATCTAGATATTATTAAGTATGAATGTGTGACATGCTATGATTGATTAGGTGAATTTATTTAAGAAGAAATATAAATATCGAAGGTTCACTCTAACTAGGAAGTAAAGCTTGTTTGTCTACGAAATAAATCTGAGTCTTATGCTTAGGATAATGTTTTCCCTTGAATCCTATAGATATCTTGATAGTTGACATTGAATTTAGTTGGCGAAGACTCCAATATTTATTTCCACAACTTCACCTTTTTGGTATCTTGAGCAAGTAGAGAGCACTTAAGCTCATGATTTATTCTTCGACAGATAGGAGCTATGGTTAGTTCACTTGTACACCCAAGCTGTATCGCATCACTCACATTGTTAGGGTGAATATACAGAACGAAGAATGAACAATTTGACCACACTCATGCAAACCCGATCCATGCTAAAAGGAGTAGACAGTTTCAGTTAAGTTCATTGATCTTACACGCACTGCTTCAACACTCATAGCCAATAAAGCCAACCAACAAGGTGATAGGAGATAGAACGATATGCCAAGAAAAATGTTCACATTTTCACAGGAAGACTAACCAATAAAATAGACTGATACAATAAGAATTGTTCCCTACCATTTAATTCGACTAACATAGTTGGAAAACGAGGTAGAGCATGGAACAAATGCTTTGATCAAAGCATGCACCATAAGGTGGTTTGACATGCCTAAGATTCAAGCCAAAAATTAGTAAGTTTCGTCCCAAAAGGAAACCACTAAGGATGTCTATAGTTCAAATTCAAGAACACTATTTGAATGATAAAGAGATGCACGACTAGGACCCTTCAGGATTTATAACACTAACATCAACATCAAACAAAAAGAGCTCTGAGTCCTATAATAATATAGGTGAAACATAAATTCTTCCAAACTAAATTGTTTTATGTCATAAACAAAATAGAGTATAGCTTCAGTATAACAAGGAAACAATACACACCTATATAAATATAAAAGATCATATATATAATTTATCTCACTCTATAATCATATTTTGGCGGTGGTCAAAATGTTGAGGAAACAACAGATACCTATGAATATTTTACTACGAAGGTTTAAGAATAAAAGGACAAAAACCGCATACAATACTTGGCTACATCCTATGCCTGAACATGAAATTGGAAAAAACAAAAGAATGCTTATACACGCCTTCGGCATGGGGATAGCACCCAGATTATGTAAGGAAGCATTTTGGAAACACTCAGATAGACCATTGTATGCATTTTAAAGGGAAGCCAACTCGGTTATGAGCACATGGACATTCAAATAAAACATTTCGAATGGCATATATTATATGTATTAGATCGCACTCGCAGTAAAAAAGAGATCAAGGCAAAGTTAGAGTACTTGTCTTGGATGATGAAGGTGACAGGATATTTCTCTTTTCGGTGAAGGAGAAGTAAAGGGCTTATTTGTCAGCCACCATTGTGGAGTTTGGTGATAGCATTTGCATTGTTGAGTCTACTCTCTTGGAACAACTGATGGAGTAGTTAAGAACCTTCGATTATGGTCTGATTGCCACACTGCGATTAAATTATGTCTCTAGGATTATTGCTGAAGAATTATCTGGAGAGATGTGACCCATCTCCATCATTTAAAAAAGTCAAAACAGAGTACTAGTGAAGAATACCGGTGATGCAAAGAGAGATGTTACCTCGAGGAATGCAAAGATTGAAAGGTATGCATAATAGATTTTGCAAGGAAGTTCTCAAACTCGCTGAATTAATGAAGTGCTCAGGAACACATCTTAACATTGTAAGCTTTGTTTGTGCTCAAGAGGCTTACAATCACACGGGTTTAGTGGATGAGGGTTGCACACCCCTCACACATCAGTAACCCTTATCGTATTACATTAATATGATCATTAGGTGGGTAGGAAACAAATCTAATAAGCATTCTATCTGCCCACACCAAAAGAGAGCATTGAAATAAGGCATTTACACTCATCAAAACTTAAAGGTTGTGAGTATGTTGATCGACATGCATGCAGAAAACGGAAGCTTAGACAAAGACACCCAAACTGTTTGAATGAATGATTCAAAGCAAAGACGAAGGGGTTTACTAAGTTGTGCAACATTGAAAATATCACCATCATTAGCATATAGGAATAAAATGATGATAAAGGAACAAAAATGAGTTTACAAACCAAAAATTTCCAGTTCTACAAGAACTATTTAATACAAATCCCAAAAATCGAAAAGCATAACACAAATGCAAGCATTTAATCTGTTTCTCAATAGTAAACTGTAGGCATTTGAACATTGCATACATAATTTCTTTCAAATCTAGAAAACTGAAAAGCACAAGCATTTCTGTGGATATTCAGTTCTTCCTCTCCAAATTTCTTTCTCAGACACAAAGAAGACAAGCTTTTCGAATTGAATTGCAAAGAGGGTTAAGATTCCTCCGACCTGGAAATAGAAGTTATGGATAGACAATTTGTTACAAAATACGCAACCAAGCCCAAATCTTCAAACCCCCCCAAGAAATCCAAGCCAAGATCCCCCAAAGTAAAATTGTTCAATCAATCAACCATAACCAGAAAATTTCTTCCAAAATATAGTTTGTAACCTCCTAAAATAAGCTCATAACAGGTTTATTTATTATCTTTACTATTTTGAGGGCGCCACTATAAAATAACCACTCTCCCAGTACAGTTACCAAGAATCTTTTATTATGGACTGTTTTATTTCCCACTCTCCTCTCTCAACATGCATTGGAGAGATTTTCTTCCGTTCCTTCAGTCGTTATTAATTAACTATGAGACCGATTTTATAATTCTTTATTTATTTTACCATACCGTTATTATTACTTTTTTATTTTATTTCTTTCAATCGGATATGTTCTAATTTATTTGAACCAAATAATTTATTAATAATATTTTATTTAATCAAAGCAATCATTAATCATACAATTAAAATCAAATAGTACCCGACCTCTTATGGAAAATAACACAATGACAACAAGGATGAAGGGGCGCTACATGATGCTTTTAAGAGTCATAACTTTTGATTCAGAAGTTTGTTTGGACTCAAATTTTACGAGGATATGTGTTATGAGGAGTTGTTTGGATTATCATCTAAACATAATTTGGTTGGTGGTCATTTCGACACTTTTTTGGGGCCAAAAGTTTTCATCTAGTCCCTCAAAATCAGCTTTCACTATTTTTTCCAAGTTTTTAGAAAGTTTTTTTTAATAATGTGGAACTCATGTTTCCAATTTGAATTGTAAGTTGACATTTAGTTTCACCATAGTGGTAGGAATATATTTGGAAAAAATTTGAGCTCAAAGGGATAAACATGCAAAATTACCAAAAATGACAAATTATGATAATTGTCAAAAACAACCAAAAATAGTAATTTTGGGTTTTTTTCAGTTTTTTAGATATAAGAGTGTTTTCTTTCATTGTAGAGACAAAGAGGAATAATACAGAGTGTGGATTTAAAGCAATTCTCTAGCTAATGATTTTCTTTTAGAAATAATTGAAAGATAGTATTAATGGTTTGTTTGGTTGCATTAGTTGGTTGGGTATAATTCACTATGTTAATTAGTGTAACCCTTAGTATCTAAGTGTTGTAACAAAAAAATTAAGTTGTGTTGTATTTATGCCTATTTGTATATGTGCATATGAGTGAACATGACAATAATCATATCTTCAAAATATGTTTATTGATCCAGGAGTATCTCCAAAGTCAAAGAATGCATAAGGTCTTCATCATCGCCGAAGGTGTCCGAACAACAAAGAGCTCACAGGGAGCTTTCCGATGCAACTTGAACGAGGTCGAATGCACTTCATATGTGGAAGATATGGCTTGTTGAATTAAAGGGACATAAAGGCTCAAATCAACTTAAATGATTAATGATTTGATGACTATATGATTTGTATTATTATCTCTTAAATGAAATAGGAGACTAATGGAAGAGATACGTAGCTCTCTTGTTTCCTAGTTTCATGGGAAAGTTGAGATATTCATGGGATGTTGAGATGTTTATAGATGGAGTTGAGATCTTCATGGGAATCTCCCATCATCTCATTCCTTGAATTGTTTCTCGATCCTAATTTAGTGGATCATGAGAGAGATTGTCTCCTTGATATGTGTAAAGAGTCTGTTGTTGTTTAGACACATTTGGTGATGATGAAGACCTTCTGCATTCTTTGACTGTGGAGATCCTCCTGGATCATTTATAGGGGACCTAAAGTTGAATAGGGGCTTGGTGCTACACTCTAACCCCTACACGTTGTATGTTTATGTGACATTAAAAGTCCATAGAAATATGGGTTAATGGGGGCTACTTGTGAGTGTTTAAATAGCCCATCAAACAAATCTTGGATCCCTAAACTACTATGAACCTGGAAAAAAAAAAACTATGGGATTTCAATCAGCTGATGGATTTGCATATTTAAACAACGGATTTTGCATGGAGTAAAGGTCGTTTTAGTGAGAGCAGTCGCCATCCTACCCATATAAACTCACCGTTTTTATAGGGTTAAGAGTGGTTTTTGGTGAATTCAAATAGTTTGAAAGTGGTTTTGGGAGGCTTTAAGATAGTTTCTCATGGGGTAGTGGTGGTTTTAAATGGTATATTTTTTTTTGAGGGGGGGAGTGGTGGTGGCGGTGGTGGTTTGGCCATTCTAGGCAGGAAAAATCTTGTGGCTTTGATGCTTGAAAGGTGATTTTAACTACTGAAAGGGACCGATTAAAAGGTGCTTTTAACAATTGAAAGGGGCCGATTAAAATAAAAGTGAGCTTTCTATTAGAAATATATTAAACAACACATAGCACTATACTAATTAGCCATGTATAGGATGATATCTTTGGTGTCAACCTATTCAAACTCTATTTTGGTTTGAAATCCACGTATTATGAAACCGTTGAACTAAATTTGTTGAAAGGAAATTTAGCATGAAAGATTGTAAGGCACAATTATTGATGCAAGAGAAACATGAATAGTTACTTGAGTCGCAAGCAATTAATACAGGAAATAAGTTGCAAGCAGCACATGCAAATACTAAAATAAAAAGAATTTAAATTTACTTGAAGATCGTGTGAAAGAATCTAATAACCAAGCATTGCAGACATATGTGTCAGAGCTAGCAAATGAAGTTGTGTGCTAAGGTGGATATTATTGTGCAAGATTTATGGTTAGAAAAACAAGGGCCCATGGAGTTGAAGCTGAGTGAAGAGCTTACAAGCTTACATGGATGAAATACATACAACTTTACATCAAGTTGACAGTGAGAAAGAGTCAGTTACTTACCAAAAACATAAATGGGTTGACCAAGTAGTTGGAAAATGAAAGACAAAAATTTCCTTCTTGGTTAGTGATAATATTGATTTAAATAGTGAATGTAAAAGAGGCCCTCAAACACTAGTTTATCTTATCATGAAATTAATGGAAAGATATCAAGGCTGGATGTCATGATAGTCGTAGCATGGATATTCATTCACTAAAGGCTTTAGAAATTTTGAATAATTAATGCCAATAATAGCATTTAGAAGGAAGATCAAAATTAACTGATTTGGTGTTTATTGGTCTAAAATGACAACAAAATTTAATGAAGAACCTAAAATAAACTTGCTATGCATGTCCCTTCCATTGTGTTTGTGTAGGTTGTAGAAGAAAATTGAAACATAGAATCCATATCAAATAATCTATATATAAAAAGATAAAATGTAATATTAAAGTATTATAGCAAATAGCAAACCAACAAGTGATGGTAGTTGAATAGAGAGTAAAAAAAAAAACTAGTTTAAAATAATTGTGAATGGCTGTACTATCTTCTTATGTGTATTGTTCAGATATAGGTGGAGAGCATTCAAGTGTAGGTGGAACTTCAAAAACCTTCAAAAAGAGTTATAAATAATAAAATTAGAGATTCGATCCAACATTCACCAAAGATGTAAAAAACAATTTAGAATTAAACTAGGAATTAAATGCAAAACAAATGCTTCATATTCAAAACTATTATAAACCTTAGATAGAGCATGCAAATGGAGTTTTAAAAAATTACCATAAAAATTCATTGTTGAGTGTGATTTTCTCCAATCATGGTTGGGATGTGGGCATTCTTATTACACAAAAGGATAGTATTTTGACAACGTATAGTTAGCTCAAATGGAATGGATGAAATGGATGAGTGTGTCTCAATTTATAGGTTTTTGGGAGAGGTAATGGATAGTGAATATATGATGCGAAGATCAACAATGGAGGATGAATAATAGGACTTCCCTAGGATTGAGGAGAGAATGAAGGTTTATGATGTAGGTTATTGGAATGTGAAGAGCTATGATGCACTTACTAAAAATAGTAAGCAGTTGCAACCATGAGGGATGTGAGGGATAAGTCCACTTAAGACCCTTTGTTCCTAGAAGTTGGTGGAGAGAATATTACAAACATGAGGGATGTGGGGGACAAGTGTACTTTTGACCCCTTTATTTTTAGAATTCCATGGAGAGAATACAACCATTATTAAATTATTTTAGCCTTGTGTGGTAGAAAATAAGTGTAAATAATATTAAAGTTATTTAAGTATGTGAGATGGAAAAGGGGCTAATTAAATAATAGGATATTAGATGAAGGGGATTTGACTAGGTGATGCAATTATTTGGTTGATTAGGATAAGAGTGTAGTAGGGAAATATTTAGGTGTCTATAATTTTAAGGTGATTTAAATATATTATAATTATTGTAGGAAATGATGATTATAAGTATTATCAAGTATTTGAAACATATTTCCTAGTATGTTATTCTCTTGTGCAAGTTAATTCATTACAAATGTCTAATTTAAAATTGATGTTAATTCCTTTGATTATTAATACCTTGTTCAATTGTGAATGATTTTTTTTAGGGAATTTAAATTTAGTTTGATAAGGTGAATGAAGTTGATATATTGATGTGAATTATCATGTCAAGTGTCTGAAGTAGCAATGTTAAAGTTAGATAGTAATTACAAATTAATTGAAATGATTTAAGATTGACGAGATCTTGTTGTGAAGTGTTTGGAGTAATAGTGTTAATGTTGGAGAGGAATTACAAATTAATTGAAAGTATTTAACACATACATACACATACAATATAATTCTTATAGCATATATCTTAATATAACATTATCTATTCATACCTCTCATACAAGTATCTTTTACTCTATTAATTCTCTAGTCATATCTATTTATCTATCTATCCTATACATATTTGTTATAACACATTAAATATGTGAGCTATATATGTTCCTTGGTAACCACATGCTTAGGTAATATTGCATTAGTTTAGATTGTGTCAACACATTAAATATGTGAGCTATATATGTTCCTTTGTAACCACATGCTTAGGTAATATTGCATTAGTTTAGATTGTGTCATACTTAATGTATAATAATAGTTGTTAACTTACATCTATAGTATTGATCTTGTTAAATTTTGGTCTTTATTATAAGACATATCTTTCCAAAATTCTTCCTAGGCCTAAAATATTAAGTTATATTTGAGAAAAATTAGGCTTTATTTGTGTAATATTTGAGTATTGTGCCATTAAATATTCATCTTCAAGATTATTTATTAATAGCTTAGCTTGATTGCTCAAGAATTGAGGATGTGATCAACTATATAGTGACCTAGCCATCTCATTTTTAGTTTTACAATATCTAATTTCACATTTGACCTTTGATGCATATACCTTGTTCATGGAAGGGGTTATAATGTTTAATAGAAGTACTATAATCATAAACTTCTATTGGTTCCATGCATCTTAGTCCAATATCTCTCACACTTTGTAATATGTTTTGTGGATTGAATGATCTTGTGAATGAAGTAATTTTGTTGAATTTTCCCTTAGATTTAATCTACTAACTAGTAACTAGTCCCTCTAAGGCTCTCAATCTAGGTATACTAGATTTATTTGTATTTCATCTCCTAGTTAGGTTAACTATTAGTTTATCATCAAAAGCTTCTATTCTAACCTTATTAAATACCTCAGGAGATACATTAGGGGATTTACAAGTCCTCTTTGATGGTGATGATGTCATCACATCTTCTATTTTCTACATGTAATTGAGATATTTTCCTCTCCTAGTTCTACTTCTTTGATTGGGAATATAATTCCTATTTTAGAAGAGACATCTCTATCAAGTATGAGGACACTAGAGTTACATTCAAAGGCACACATTTAGATTTAGATTCCCTATTCATCCAAATTATGGAAATGGCGTCTACATTCACTAGTGAATTTATTTCTTCTCAAGGGGAGATATTATTTGCAGGTAATGGATTGTATTCTATCTTCAAGCACTCATCATTGACCTATTGGAGCTACTTCTTGGATAATATTATAAATCTTATGTATTTTTTATGGACTTGGATGTTTATAATCCATCACTTGCACATACCTATAGTTTTCTCTCTCTTGAAAAGGATTTTTCTCCTTTACTCTTATTATGAGAGATCTATGCTTATAAAAGGGTACCTAATTAGGACTTGTTGCCAAGACCCATATTTCCTTTTAGCTTACATGTTTAGTCTCATTAAGATGCACTTATGGGGATTGTTAGTGTGAAATTATATTCATTAATTAGGAACTTATTTTTATTTTATTAGTTGTCTATATTATCACTTGGAATAAGATAAATATTTTATTTTCTACTTTGTGTAGATGTATATATCATTATAATTAATTATTTTATAATAATGTTCATGAATTATATTTTATTACATATGTATCCTTCTTTTATACTATTTTCTTATAGAATAAATGCTCTAGAAATTTTTAGTCCTAACATAATTTAAATTGAGTATAATTTGGAGCTCAAAAAAAAATTGCATTACAATGTACAAGATTTACACACAAAAACACAAGAATAGATAACAAAAAAACATAACAATATGGATCGAAGTTACAAAGATCAAAAAATAATAAAGAATAGTAAAGGCTTTTAATTTTTATTTGACATACAAATTAATTAAAATCTCAAAAAAAAAATCACACTTTTTAGATTTATTTTTAATAAAGTAAAATTTAAAAATTTAAACACAAAAGTATAAATATAAAATTATAATTTTCCAAATTAAAATCTTAAATTCAATTAGGATTTTTTAAATTATGAATTAAATTTAAAGTTATAATTTAAAATGTAAAATTTAGAACTTGAAACATAAAATTATAACATAATTTTAAAAAAAAAAATCTAAATTTTCAAATTAAAAATGAAAAAAATCAAAATATATATTTAAAAATTTAAAATCAACATATTTATCTTTAGTAAAATATATGTAAAAAGTATGAGAGATGACATTTTTTAAGTGTCTATTTTTAATTAGATTTTAAATTAAGTGAAATAGACACCTCGAGAATAATATCTTAAATTTATATAAGAAGTAGATAAGATATACAAAGAAATAGTAAATTAAATTAAGTGATGATTCTATATAAATTAATATAAAGACTTCTTATAAGAATAACATTATATAATATAATAAAAATATTACTATTTATAATTTTTTTAATGCATCAAAGGTGAGTAGGCCACTATATATTGATATTTAGCAAAAAAATTTACGAAAGGATGAGAGAAAAGTCATACCAAATACATAAATCATCCATGTAGTAGAAGCAAAGATACAAAGTATTAATTATATACATAAAGCATTAAACACAGCTACAGAGCATTAAACTGTAGTTATAGAATAGCTAAGCAAAAGTAGGAATACAGAGCGTTAGCCAAAGATAGAAAGCATTTGAGGAGTAGAGTGGTGAGGGTGTTTGAGAAGAAGATGGATAGAGTTGAAGGCATGCAATTCAGACTAATAAGGGTGTACAAAGTCAAGTCACCAACCAAGCCTATGTTCATAATGGATAATGTAAGGTTGGGCTTAAGTATCACACACTAAGCTCTAACTTTCAGTCAAAAATTCGTTTTTATTTCTATTTTCTTACGTGCAAGCTACATCCATCTAATCAATCTACTGAATCTGTCTCCATACACAGGGAGCAGTACTTAATTTCATAGTGTTGAATGTTGAGTGAAGAGGCTTTTTCATAGATTTGATACTTTTTAAAATTTCAAGATTTTAAATATGATCTCAATGATCAAGCTCTCCAAAATTTTGCTCTCGCTTGTGGTGTTGACCTTAACTTCAAGGTTTCGAATAATATTGACTTTTCAAAGTAAGTTTTTTGTTAGTTAAGATAGATTTTAATGATAAAGGATTATTTCATGGAAGTAGTGGAAATAAATTTGCGGATGAAAAGTTTGTGGAGTGTGGAGTGAAATGTGGGTTTTTACTACTGAATTTTTTTATATGTTTTTGGTAGTTTCCTGCAGGATCCATATCTGAGAGGACACAATGCTCACTTGAGTAGCATCTTCATGGTGATTTTATATTTAAATGAGCATATTTGTTCAAATAATCTTTTTAATTATATTATTTTGAAATTTAAGTTATGCAATATTTGTGGGTAATTTGAATATTATTTTGTAAAATTTGTGGAATAAAAACATCCTAATGTAAATATGTAGGATTAATTAATTGTCACAAGAAGTTAATGATTAAATATTTTATATATTTTAAATAGTAATAATTATTAAATATGTTAATAAATGTATATGATAAATAAAAAAATTATTTAATTTTAGATTTGATGTTTAATTATATTATGACATATATAATTTGATTATGCAAGTGGTTTTGGAAATTATGCAATCTTTTCTTATACTTGATTTTTTTACTAAAAGATGGATTTGTGTCAATTTAAATGAGTGAAGTTGATTTGTTGTTAGTTGCATATTTTGGAGTATTCATTGGGTTTGTTGGAACATCTATGCCTTTGGTAAATTTATGTCTAACATATCAAGATTTATGATTGTGTTAATTTTGGAATTTTTTTTCATTACTCCTAGTGTATTCAAGGTCAAAATTCTAGGTTGACCAAAGTCTAGTGGACAACCTAATGAATGGATTTGGAAAAAAAATTATGAAAACACTATATCATGTTAGAACGATAATTTATGGTTCAAGATCATAATCTACAAATCTCTACCATGGAAAGGTATTAGGACATAATTTATAGGTCAGGACCATATTATTCAAGTTAAGATTAATTTTTACAATTTTTTTGAAAATACAAGTTTTGGAGTTCTAAATGATTATTATTTTTATTTCTAATGTTCATATATAAAAAAATAATAATCAATTACCATAGTGGAATCTTTCTAAAAATTATGTATGGTCAAAGTTGAGATTCTTATCAAACTTTCTACCATGATGAAATTTGGATGATGTTACTTGGTTGTAAGTAATTGATGAATTTTTTATTTTGGTGTGTGTGTGTGTAAAATTTCTAATCGAAGATTAAAGGACAATTTGATAATATCCACATATAATAAAGGAAATAAGATACCCCAAAAAATTTTAGCATACTCTTTATATTTGTTTACAATAATATTCACCTTCTTTATATAGACCTCCTCTTGATATCATTATGGAAGGGTACACCATTAAACCAATATTTGTGATTTTAGAGAGCTTGATTGTTGACATTCTGGAGAAATATTTTCACATTCTTCTAGTAGAAAGGGATAGAAGGCACTCTAGATCAAGATTTTGAACTTGAGTGACCTATAGGGAAAATCAGTGGAATGGGAAAATGAGTGAGAAATATCAATCAAGTACAGTGAATATTATATTTTGATGGATTTATTTTCTTTTGGTTTGATGGATGAGAGCAATATATTTCAACTTACATGCTTTGTCTATGGAATTTTTTAATTTTCTAAATTTGATAGGGATATGTCAACCTCATACAACTAGGAAGATGTAAGGGCTCATCACCAAAGTTTAGACCAAGTGAGTATAGACATCATGAAAGTGGAATAATGGTATGTGGAATGTGTTTCTTTTAAAATGCAACATTTGACGACGAAAGAAATGGGTGATTTTCTTATAAGTATCTATGAGTTAACAACGATATCAAATATTGTGAAATATATCGATGGTATTTGAAAGAAAATTTTAAATGGATAAAATTTACAAAAAAAATTCTTAATAGCCAAGGTTTCTTATCAAATTTAGGCCCTAATATTATGACAACATTTTTATAAAAGCAACAAAAAATTTAAAACTATTACAATCTTTGTAATGATCATTTTTTATTCACAACATTTGAGATTTGTCTAGCTCAATAATAGATTACTAAGTATGTTTTCATCTATAATACTCAAACCTTGATTACATTTTAGTGCTTTGATCAATTATTTTTTGCTTAGTTGTTTGTGAGGGGGAAGGAATTCATCAGGAAAATGATGCAAAAGCAAGATCAAATGAAAGATTGAAATCAGAAACTAATCTAATTCAAAACACTTAATCTATCCTATTCCATCACTCATGAAATGTTCAATCTAAGCTATTTGAATGAAATGAGATCAGGACTAAGATATTCAAAATGAATTAAAAAAAACAAAAGAGAGATTACCATCCCATGTTGGAGTGTATTTGCATAATATTGGGTTGTTCATATCACTACAAAGCCTCCATTGGTTACATGAAAAAGCTTGATGATTGATGCTTGGTTGACTGAAAAGGTTGAAGCTCTATCAATGGTGATTGTGATAGCACTTCATTGCATAAGGTAAGTTAAAATTTTGATCTCTATTTATGAAGAGAAAGGCTTGTTTTATAGGAAAAGAAATTTTGAATCGAAGGTCAAGATCGCATTGGAGAATATCCATATCAACGTTCAAAATGAGTTGAGAGGATTTAGACATGAGGAGATTGTGCAAAGTTGATTGCACAATTAGGGTGATTGAAGAATAGATTGGCTAGTTAGGGTTTTGATTGCTTAGTTAGAAATTGATTGATCAGTTAGGGTTTAGTTAGGAATTAGATGGTTGAGTTAGCAAAATTAGATTGCTTTGTTAGAAAAATAGATTGCTTAGTTATCAATCCATGATTTTATCAATGAAACAAAGGGTGAGGAATATTAATTTATTTATTTAATTAATTAATTTCATTTTGATTTGATTTTGATTTTTGATAATTTAAATAGTTTGATTTATTTATTCAAATTTTGGAGGGAAAATGTGATAATTAAATTATTATGATTTAATAATTCAATTAATTTTGAGGAATAAGGTGAATTAGTGACAATCAAATAATCGATGTCATTTGACTAATCAGGATGAAATAAGATAAGATTATGACTTTATTAAATAAATCTAATTTATTTAATTGCTTGAAATGATTAAACGTGAATTAATCAAATAACGTTGTATTATTTGATTAATAGTAGAATTAGGGTTTTCAATACTTTACTAAATGAACAGTATTTATTTAATTTGTCGAGAATGATGAAATAGTGAATTAATTAAATAATGTTGTATTATTCAATTAATACAAGAAATAGGGTTTCGAATGTTGTTTGATGTGTTATGATATGTCGTGGGACAATTCTGAGATGATTTGAGATGTTTTAGAGATGTTCTGAGTTGATTCCAAGATGTTCCAAGATGTTTTGAGTTGATTCAAAGTCATTCTAAGTTGATTTGAAGTCATTCTGAGATGTTCTGGGTTAATTTAGAGTTGTTCTGAGTTGATTTGGAGTCGTTCTGAGACGTTTCGAGTTCATTTAGAGTTGTTTCGAGTCATTTTGGGGTCATTCTGAGATGTTTTGAGTTGATTCAGAGTTGTTATGAGTCATTTCAGAGTCATTCTAAGACATTCCAAGTTGATTCAGAGTTGTTCCAAGTTGTTTTAGGGTCGTTCTGAGACATTCCAAGTTGATTCAAAGTTGTTTCGAGTCATTTCGGGGTCTTTCCAAAATGTTCCAAGTTGATTTAGAGTTGTTTCGAGACATTCTAAATTTGTGATAAGTGTTAAGTCAATTTTACATGTCTACATTTTTCCCCTCTTTGATACAAAGTACTTGTTGCTTTGTTTCAAAGATTATGTTCTTAAGATCAAGTTTTTTGAAAAAAAATTATGCCCCACTGTGCCCTGGTGTTTCGTGGAACGATGGTAGGACTTTGTGCTGCCCCCTCAAGAGGTTGGTTGAAAATTTCAAGTTTTGAGGTCAAACTCACGACAACAATGGAAAATTTAGCTATAGAGAAACTGAAAACCACCTACACCATTGCAAAGATCATGAAGTTCTACCCCATTTTAAAAAAAGCATTGAAAAATACTTCCATATGACCAAGATATGGTCGTTTGAAGATAGGGTAAAAATAGTCCTGATTACTAGTCAATAGCGAAGTTTTCATGATTTCTGATCATTTGCATCATTTTTCTCTCCTTTGCATGTTGAGAATCCATGCCTTTGACTTGTTTCCACACGTTTGACTTATTTCCACACCTTTGATTGAAATCCTCGCTTTTGTTCTTGAGCATTTGCTTGAAAAGTTTGCCTTTGATTAAAAAGCTTGCTTTTGATTGCTCTAGGCTCTTAATCCTCACCTTTGACTTAAATCCACGCCTTTTACCAAGATCCTCACCCTTGTTTCCTCGCATTTTCTTCAAAAGCTTGCCTTTGTCTAAAAAGCTCACTTTTGCCTGGTGCTTTCTAAGCATTTGCTCAAAACCCTTGCATTTGACTTTTCTTGTTGCATTTGACTTTAGCTTTTGCTCAGAACCTTAGCATGTGTTCATTTGTCATCCTAAATATCATTTTTCATCATGTTTTGTGTCATTGTGTCTCCCACCTGTTTAGAGTAAAACCCTAACATTGTGGGTTTAAAACGATTGTAGGTTGTCATCCTATTAGACAACCAGATCCAAATGGTGGTTTACAGCCTTGTCTATAGAGTGTTTCCCTTTTTGTTGGGTAGTGTACTTGATATTTATTATGTTGTTCAGAGATGTATTGCAAACATGATTTTTTGTATATATATTCATCGACCTAGTCGAGGCCTCATATATATGTATCATTTTGTATTATCCTATCACACTTGTTTCATTGATGATGATGTATGATGATGTATGTATATGATATGGATGGATGCCCCATTCATGATACATGATGTTTTTATTGGTTTATTATCATCATGATATGTACTGATGACATTGTGGATGCAATATGGATGTTAGTTAGAAGAAATATTTGATGATAGATAGAAATGTGATGTTGTTAGTAGTGATGAGTTGCTTTTGCTTTGCTTGGAGGCTTCACAGTTTTTGAACAATCCTATTTGATGTAGCAAACAAATACGATGCACTAGGGTATTAATGACCAAGGTGACTTTGTATCCATTGTGTGGACTTTGACTCTACAAACAAAGAGTATTCTTGTTCATACCAGACATACGAAAACTTTGTTTAAAGTATATAGTCGTGTTGTGTTAAAACTTTTCAAACCAATCACACAGAGAGGTATAGGACACCTAATATGAAAATGCTACATGAATTTCAAACCATTTACACAGAGAGGTATGAAATACCTAACATGTAACTACTACATGAATTTTGAACCATTTACACAAAGAGGTATGAAATACCTAACATGTAACTGCTACACGAATTGTTTCAACACAACTTCCATACACTCAATAAAGCAAGTATTCACCATGATAGTATCACACAAATATCTTACAAATAGCAAACTGAAATGATGCTCAATTGCCCCATTCCTTCTTCTCTAAATCCTTATGGACATCCTTGAGAGATCCTGGGAATGATTCAATAAAATAAATCACAAAAAATAAGACTAGAAAAAAAGATAAAAACAAAGTTGCAGTATCACTTGCCATATCTGTTTGGGGTGGGGCTATTATCCAGTGTTGATCATGTCTATCATAGGAACATATCCGTTAAGGCATATCTCAGGATGTTGTTGGGACTTGTCAAAAAGATAGGTAGTTGATACTTTGGCCTTGTTTCAGGTTGTTTATAGTCAGAGCTTTGTGATTATTTGCTTGAAAGTTCTAGCTTTTGATGTTTGTTTGTTTTGTCAAAGGGTGAGTGTGATGATTTATTTATTATGGGTGAACCTTTATTACGGATAGGTGATGGTGAAAATAGGATTTTTGAGCTTTTTCAAATGTTTTTGTGCTTTGTATTTTTAACTGGTTTTGGAATTTATATTTTTGACTGTTTTTGGATTTTGTGTTTTTGACTAAGTTGAAATAAAGCATGTTAGAAACCTGAGGGGACTGACCTAGGGTCTCAGGGGCTAATGAGCCTTGCCTACGTTGTACACACAAATACCGCATAGTTCGATCATTTGACTCAAAGCATAAATTGTTTTTGGGTATACAACATTGATAATCTGGATTGATATTCCACTTATGTGTCTAGAGGATATGTTGTGGGAAATCTACTTGAACTAGTTGTGAGGTTCAAGCAAATGTTGATATCTTAGACTGTTTGAGTGAAGGAATAACCCCACAATGTTTCTTTGTTTTCGATGTTTTCCAAATGTTTTTGTCTTTTTGTAGTTTTCTAATGTTTTTGATCTTTTGTAGTTTTCTTATGTTTTTCAAATGTTTTTTACTTTTGTTATTTTATGATTTTTTTGACTTTTTTTTTCTCAAATGTTTTTGGATTTTTACCCTCTTGCCTGGGGTGTAAGATACTGAAAATTTGGATTGATATTTCACTTTGTTTTTCTAGAGGATATGTTGTGGGGAAGCTTACTTGAACTAGCTGTGGGGTTCAAGCAACTGTTGATATCTTAGAATTTTTGAGTGAATGAATAATCCATGTTGTTGGTATCTTTGAAGGTTACCTTGGTAGTGCATTGGTGGTACACCTTGTTGTTTCATTTTTTGATTTTTTTTGGGATGTTTTTGGATTTTTACCCTCTTGCCTAGGTGTAAGATGTTGACAACTTGGATTGATATTTCACTTTATTTCTCTAGAGGATATGTTGCAAGAAAGCTTCCTTGACCTAGCTATAGGGTTCAAGTAATTGTTGATATCATAGAATTTTTGAGTGAAAGAATAATCCACATTGTTGGTATCTTTGAAGGTTACCTTGGTAGTGCATTGGCGGTATACCTTGTTGTTGGGATGAATTGGGAAGGGTACCATGTGGCACACCTTATTGTTTGGACAATGCCTAGATCACAACGCGAGCTAGAAGACATAGATCACAATTTATTCTTAAGCAAGATGGAAGGACTTGCCCCCAGTGTCTAGCAATGACAAGTTATCTTGTGATAAGACAACTTGTTTAGATAGAGTATGCCCCTTAGACAATGCCTCATGACTCAAATAATGTCGGATAGGATAGAATCAATGATAGTGACCCATGTCAAGATGTTTTCCATAAGCAAGTGTAAAGTGTTCACCAAACATTTGTCAAGATCAAGGCACATTGGATTGGGATAAAAATGGATGGGATTTATTATGGATCAGCTAAGATGATTCCACCTGAAATGGTGCATGTAGATGCTCGATTCTACACATGACGCCTATTTTCTAGGTTTTCATCATGGTACTTGTCCAAAGCGCCACCATAGTGGTTTTCACTAGAGGATGATTTTTCTCTTGACTATTTTCTTTATTTTTTTGTTTTTTATTGATTTTTGATGTCACATAAGATGCCTGTTTACCAAGTTTACATCATGGTGACGAGTTTTTGCTCATGTTTGAACCACTTGGTGGTGTTGATGTAGATGTTACTGGTGCTAATATAGTTGTTGTTGCTATCATGAGATGCCAATGATATCCTACTTGGAGGAGTTGATTTGCTAGGATAGGGGTGCTTGAATGTAGCCTCTGATAATTCTTATCTTCCTTGTCGATACCAAAGTTAACTTTACCTTGATGTGCACATCGTGATAGAGTTCCCTTAGAGCCCTTATGATAAAGAGTTGATGCCAATGCATGGTTAATGCGATATTTGGATATCATGGATGGCGAAATGTGTTGAGGGATATGATTTTTAGATGTATTGATCGATAGTTTGGAATCTTTGACTCTCCAAACTTGGGATGATGAGAAACAATGGGTGGATATGGAGATTCGATTGGGACCAACATCTTGATATACCTTGTAGGTTGCTCTTGAAGCTTGCTTTTGTATTGTTGGACATTTTTGATGGATGAACTTCCTTTTTTTATTTTTCCCCATAGTTTCTTTGACTAATGGAGTTTGATAGGGATGATTTTGTTGCTTTTGCTTTTGTATCCATTTGTATTTGCTTTGTCCATTTTGCTTTGTTGATTATTTTGCTTCAATGACTTGTTTTTTTCTTAGGTATAACTTTTTCTCTTGTTGTTGGTCCCAATGAGAGGGTGGAAAAGTGTGGATGATGATTTATGAAATGGCTAGTTGTAGCGTTGGTAGCAATTTCATCACGAGGACTCTTTGTGCTCTCTATGTTGATGCTTGCATTAGATAAAGTTGCCCTCAGTATTATAGAGGTATCACTGATATGTTTAGATCCCTTACTTGCTAGATAACCAAGACCTTGATGCTTAGGATTGCCAATAATCTACACTAGTACTAAGATACCCTATTCATGTAGGCCTAATCCTTTGTCTTGATGTTGAGAAATTTTATTTACCATAGGATATGTCTTACCTTGGAAACAAGGTGCTAATCCTTTTTGCTCTGTTGTGGATTTTCAAAGGTGATAGATTCTTCATTGATAGGATCCTTCATATGTGGGATAACTTCATGATTGATATTTTCAACTTGATCTTGTGAAATATCAGAATTGGATGGCCCTTCAAAATATATCAGTGCTTCTTTGACTGTTGTATACCCAATGATCTGCTGCTCATGATTGCTATTTATCTTTGTTGATAAAACATTGCTCTCCATATTTTCATGCTTAATGTCTTCAACCTTCCTGGAGGATGTTTCTAATCTTAATGCTTCTTCTTGATCAATTCTAGATGTCTATAGATTATTTGCTTTGATTATGTGTAAAGATGTTAAGAGTAGGTGACTCTTGTTCCTTGGTAATTTCATCAAGAGTATGAGACTCTTTTTTTGGATGAATATCATCTACATGTCCATTAGGAGTAAGCATCTCATGGGTAGATGTATGTGTGCTTGGTATATGGATTTGTTCTTTTGGAAATCCTTGGATGTCTTGGAAGATATCTACCAAGCAATTGTAGTATTTTGATGATAGGGATTCTTGATCTTGACTCTATGTGGTATCATCTTCGATATCCTTTGGTTTGCATTCTTGACATGGATCAATTTCAAAGAAGGGATTTCTTGAAAAGGATCCTTGGATTTCCTCAAAATGTGGACATATGGGTGATAGCTCTTGGGTTAGATTCTTTGCATTGGGTATAAGCATTGGATTAAGAGTCTCTTGATCCTCAATATGTACTACCATGAGGTTGGATGATTTCAATATATCTTGGACTAGATCATTGCTAGACTTGGGTGATTGAGTTTGATCATGCTTGGGATTAAATTCTTGATGTATGTCTTCTTGCTCACTGAATGATGTAGAGACATTGTCAATGTGATTGGTGATAGATAGCTCTTGATCGTTGTTTTCAACTTTTGAGGTTGAGACATTGTCCATGTTGTCATTGGTAGATGGACCTTGAACGTTAATAGCTATTTCTCCTTGATTAATGAGGTCTTGGATGAGTTTTTTGAGTGTAGCACATATGTTCGTTGTGTGACCCTTGATTTTTTGGAACTCACATTTTTCATACTTGTTATACCAAGGAAGTTTAAATTTTGGTTCATCATAAGTTGGACTATCGTTGATTTTGATAAGTTCCTGTTGTACAAGTTCATGCATGGTTACCTCTAAAGTTTCTCCCAAAGGGATGAATTTCCTTTCTCGTTGGTAATCTTTCCTCTATGGTTTTTCTTGATTGTTTTTCTCTTGATTTTTGCTGAACTCCTTGATACGACAATTAAGGTACGTTTTGATATTGCATTTGATGTACACCTTGGTGTTGCAGAACTTCTTGATATTGCAAATAGTGGAAGTGTTGTTGATGTGGATATTGAGGTGTTCATGGGATAATTTCTATTTGTTGTGGATATGTAATGTTCCAACCTTGAATAAGGCATTGATGATATGTTGTATTTCATTTTTGTTTAATTTCCTCAAGATCTCTTTCAATTTTATCTAGGGAAATTTGATGTTTTAGATTTATTCCTTGATGGTGATTTTGAAATCCATGATGTTGTGACCCTTGATAAGAGTAATTTGGGTAATAGATCGACATGTTTTGGGGATGTTTTGATACTCAATACCCTATCATAAGGTCACTTGGTTTATATCCTCATTAGTTTCTTTCGTTGTTTGTGGTGTTTACTGGTGGGATGTTATCACTTCTTTTGTTGGTTTCCATGTTCTTTCTATGTTGTGATCTTGTGGTTGTCCTAAACAACTACCAAGCTTTTTTTATTGTTTTCCCTGACTCCTATTCTCTAGAAAATACGTGGCCTATTGGTGCAAACCGATAATAGAAGTGATCTAGCTGGTTTTGACGGTTACGATATCTCCTTGAGAAGAAACCTTTTTTGTAGGGAGATTCTTTGAGAGCCTAAGTATATATTTTTGCTTAAGGGTCTTGCTCTTGCCAGACCTAAGGATCTTTTGCTTGCCAAAAATCATGAGGGATGTATATTTATTGCCACGCAGGTGGTGGTAATATAGGTCTTCCAGCTACTATGTCTACTTTCTCTTCTTCTTCATCTAAGATGATGGATGCGGTGAGAAATTGACAGGGCATTTCATTTTTCTCAAATATGAAGGTTCTCAAATTGCTTATGATGTCAGTTTGTGCACCTTCAATGTATGTGTTACCTAGTTGAAATATTGGTGCTACAAGGTCTAGTTGTTGAACAAGAGCAGTAGGTCACCAAATGGTCATAAGATGTGGTGGTATTTTGAGGTGGTTCACCATGAAACTCAAAAACCATAAGGCTTGAGTGTTGTTTTGGAATGTGGCTACTTTTCAAAATCAAAATTTTGAAGAACTAGGTTCAATATTCCACTTTCTGGTCTAGATGATACATGTTGTGGGAAAGATACTTGAACTATCTATGAGTTCCAAGTAACTGTTGATATCATAGACTTTTGAGTGGAGGAATGATCCTAATGTTTTGTTGGATTTTGATTTCAAATAAGTAGTATGGGAATAATGGGTGATAGACTTTGTGACCAATCTGATTTTCCAAGTATCTTGTTCAAGTAATGAACTTATAAGCAACTTCAGTTTATTTTCCCTTAAGTGTTTAGCAAAAATATTGTGAGTTGGAATGGCAGTTTGTAACCTCTGTGTGTTTGTTCTCTCTGTGTTCTTGAGTATGGAAAATGATATAATAGCACTGGACTGACTCAAAAGCATGGACTTTATGTGACTTGAATGCCTATAGCTCAAGTTGTGAAATCACAACACCCAATCCATAGTTACCAAAGTGTTTACTTTGATCAATGCAACCTGGAAATAAAAAACCAAAATTTTCAAAAACCTTTAAGGATAAATCCTTTCAAGGAGTGCAAACATAAGGCTTCTTCACAAGTATACACTAACTCAAAGGGTTTTTGGTTTGATCATCTTGTTCAATGTTTGTTTTGATGTTTTATTTTTCTTTAAATCAAACACAAAATTTGATGTCACAATTGTTTTGAATGTAAGTGGGCAAGTTTAACATTAACAAGCAATTACAACCCTAGTGGAGAGAAACTATCCTCGTAGGTGGTCCTGCCTCATGCTCCGAAGAGATTATTTTACATGCGACTTATGGCACAGGCCTGTAGTCGGACTTGGCAAGTAACTTCTCAAAAGTAAATTCTGATGCACCACTTTCAAAGAATGTTTTGGATAATAGGGTGGCTTCTAAAATAATTGGCTCTTAGTCATGTTCTGGGGATATTATTTTCGGGCACCTACACATGCGGCATTTTTTTCAATTAAGAACCTTCCAACCCTTTCGAGTTTTTACGCATCACAAGGATACTAAGGAAGAATACGTCAGTATAGGACATCCACACCCGACGAGAGATGAACTTTTCCTCACACTCACAATGATTTATATAGCAGTCCAGAATGAAAGTACCGCTTGGGTCGCCTATGAGTTCTCCAGTGCGGGATGTGTCTCAATAGGCAAGCCCTCTAAGAAGGTATGCTTGAAAAGAAAGGTGCAAAGCTCAAAATATCCTCGCTCACCCAAGATCGCCAAAAGGTGCAAGGGGAGAAGACAAACATTTAGTTTTTCCAATCAATGAATACACGACATACAATTCATAGCAAATTGATTCATTTTAAACACCTCGAGCAGTGTTATCCCCAAGAATATGTGAGTAACAAAAATGAAATGTTCTTTTTGTTTTTGAACCAATTGAAGTGTTCAAGACATCAAACAGTTAAGACATCAATGGTGTGAAAACAATCAAAAAATATTGTGTTCATTTTAAACCCTAAAGTTGAAGTGTTTCTAAGAAAATCAGGTCTGGTCATTAACTGGTCAACAAAAATGTAAATCGTACGTGCGTCAACAAAATGAAAAATGTTTGCGTTCTTTTTATGCACCAAATTTAAAGGTTCCTAATTATGAAAACATGAAATATGTTCATTTTTAGAGCCCAAAATTAAAGTGTTTTATGTTCTTTTTATGAGAACCAATAGAGGATTCCTACTTTAAAAGAGCTTCAAATGGTTTATTTTAGCAACACCAAATTTGAAATGTGAGAGTTGTTCATTTTCGAGCACCAAAAGGAGATTCCTACTTTAGAAAGATTCAAAAATGTTTATTTTAACAACACCAAATTTGAAATGTGAGAGTTGTGTTGTTCATTTTTAGAGCACCAAAAGGAGATTCCTACTTTATAAAGCTTCAAAATGTTTATTTTAACAACACCAAATTTGAAATGTGAGAGTTGTGTTGTTCATTTTAGAGCACCAAAAGGAGATTCCTACTTTAGAAAGCTTCAAAATGTTCATTTTAACAACACCAAATTTGAAATATGAGAGTTTTTGTTGTTCATTTTAAAGCACCAAAGGGAAATTCCTAAGTTAATAAACAAAATTATTTGATGGCTTCAAAGATCTTGGACCGATCGTCTTCTCTGCATAAAACAAGTTAGTATTTTTCAAAATCTTGCATAGAAATCCATTAATTCTTGCAAAACAACCAAAATGTTAGCAAGAAAGCTCATTACAATAGTGCAGGATCTGTGCACTTGTCTTCTAGAGCAAATGCTTAGAAGAAAAATCAAAAGCTCAGAAAAAAATTTGCAAAAGCTCAAATTCTTCGTACAGGTGCAAACCCAGAAAGAAGCAAAAGTGTGCTTTTAGAGCAAAAGCATTGATTTTAAAGCAAAGATGCCATTCCCATGGAAAAAGCATTGATTTTGTGGCAAATGCTCAGAATTCTTGACAGTCAAAAGTGAGCTTTTGTTGGGCAGTCCGTGAAACGTCTCCAGAAGGCTCCTGAAATCTTGTGGCTTCAAATTTGCTCATAAAAATATTAGTAAGGAGGACCTAGGTCCCACCAGGCATGCCAGAATGTGTGAGGTGGAAGGAATTCATCAGGAAAATGATGCGAAAGCAAGATCAAATGCAATATTGAAATCATAAACTAATCTAATTAAAAACACTTAATCTATCATATTCCATCACTCATGAAATGTACAATCTAAGCTATTTGAATGAAATGAGATCCTAAGATATTCAAAATGAATTCAAACAAAAAAAAGAGAGATTACCATCCCATGTTGGAGTGTATTTGCATGATGTTGGGTTGTTCGTATCATTGCAAAGCCTCCATTTCTTACATGCAAAAGCTTGATGATCGATGCTTTGTTGACTGAAAAGGTTGAAGCTCTATCAATGGTGATTGCAATAGCACTTCATTGCATAAGGTAAGTTGAAATTATAATCTCTATTTGTGAAGAGAAAGGCTTATTTTATAGGAAAATCAATTTTGAATTGACAGTCAAGATCGTGTCGGAGAATATCCAAATCAATGGTGTAAATGAGTTGAGAGGATTTAAACATAAGGAGATTGTGCAAAGTTGATTGCACAATTAGGGTGATTGAAGAGTAGATTGGCTAGTTAGGGTTTTGATTGCTTAGTTAGAAATTGATTGATCAGTTAGGGTTTAGTTAGGAATTAGATGGTTGAGTTAGCAAAATTAGATTGCTTTGTTAGCAAAATAGATTGCTTAGTTAGCAATCCATGATTTTATCAATGAAACAGTGGGTGAGGAATATTAATTTATTTATTTAATTCATTCATTCCATTTTGATTTGATTTTGATTTTTGATAATTTGAATAGTTTTATTTATTTATTCAAATTTTGGAGGGAAAATGTGATAATTAAATTATTATGATTTAATAATTCAATTAATTTTGAGGAATAAGGTGAATTAGTGACATAATAAAATAATCGATGTCATTTGACTAATCAGGACGAAATAAGATAAGATTATGACCTTATTAAATAAATCTAATTTATTTAATTGGTCGAAATGATGAAACGTGAATTAATCAAATAAGGTTGTATTATTTGATTAATAGTAGAATTAGGGTTTTCAAGACTACTAAATAAACGATATTTATTTAATTTGTCAAGAATGATGAAATAGTGAATTAATTAAATAATGCTATATTATTCAATTAATAGAGGAAATAGGGTTTTGAATGTCATTTGATGCATTATGAGATGCCATGGGAGGATTCTGAGATGATTTGAGATGTTCTGGGTTGATTTTGAAATGTTTGGAGATGTTTTAGGTTGATTCAAAGTCATTTTGAGTTGATTTGGAGTCATTCTGAGATGTTTCGAGTTAATTCAAAGTTGTTTTGAGTTGATTTGGAGTCATTTCAAGACGCTCTGAGTTGATTCAGAGTTGTTCTTAGTCATTTTGAGGTCATTTTGAGATGTTTCAGTTGATTTAGAGTTGTTTTGAGTCATTCCAAGACATTCTGAGTTGATTTAGAGTTGTTTCGAGTCATTTCGGGGTCATTCCGAGACATTCTGAGTTTATTGAGAGTTGTTCTAAGTCATTTCGGGTTCGTTCCGAGTTGATTCAGAGTTGTTTCGAGACATTCTAAATTTGTGATAAGTGTTAAGTCAATTTCACATGTCTACAAGTTGCTTTGAAATTCCTTCTTGTTAACTAACACTATCCATTGATAGGTACCAATTTGGGAATGTATTGACTCCATGAAATAATTAAAAAGAATAAATCATTACACTAACAATTCTAGTTTAGTCACACTCTCAAGTAGCCCATGGTTCTATAATAAATAAGGTAAAAAGTTACATAAATTATGTTTGTCACTTTACCTTGTGGTCTATGTGGATTTCCTCCACCTTACACTTATTACAAAAATGATGAAATTAGCTATATAGAAGTTTTAAGATAGCTAGTTTTTCTTGGAGAGTAGTGACATATCTGAAGTCAAGTCAATAGGTTGGGTTTAACTATCACCATTTTTTGTTGTCCGCTTTTTTTTTAATTCAAATCTCTAGGAATACTCTCTTGAGTCTAAGTAAAGCTCAAAGAGTAGGAGAGTAAACCCACTTTCATAAATTTGGCCTTCAGCCCTCCATGCTTTGTGGATGAGCAAGTTTCACTTTCATGATGACAAAATTGGCCTTGAAAGTGAAAATATGCTCTAGGAAGTAGATCAATCATTTATGAACCAACACACTCTTATTATATTTCTACCAAATGGTTCTTAAAAATACTTAATATAACAAAAAAATCGGGGGGTGAACACCAAACACTATGTTATATTTTATCTCCTTAACCTTAACCATTTAAAAACTATTTAGTAGTTTAAAAATTAAACTAAAGAACTACAATTCTTATTCTTATTCTTATTGGGTGATCCCATAATAGTGGTTTACACTTTCTGGGAGATCCTAATTTTTGCTATCAAAATCACATATTTTTAGAAAATATAATGATTTAAGCCTTAAAATTTTCCATTTAAAGGATTCCAATTGAAGATTGTTTGATCAAACCACCTTAGATCAAACCCCCTTTGATAGAACCCTGCTAGTTTTAAACCAACCTATAATGGAGTCTCCTTTACACCTATCAAAATGTTGATAAAAAACCACTTCTGATTTACCTTTTGTGGGATCAAATGAATTCATTTAAAATTTATTTTTTGTAAGTATGTAGTCCTTATTATAAGATTCCCAAAAAGTATAATTTTTAATTAATTTAATTTGATTATTATATTTATTTTTTATTTCTTGTGAATGTAGGTTTTTCACCAAAAATCAAGCTCTTTGTTCTGCACGTGGTAAAATAGCAGATAATCAAAAAAAAAAATTGAAAAATATTAGTGCACTATATATTGATGTCCCTGATCCAACAAAAAAAGAATTAAATTTTGATACATACAAAAAAAGTTGTGTTAGCCAGTAAATCATGTCTAAATTGTAACTGGTTTGACTTTGAAACTTAATTAAGAAAAAAATATTCAATGAAATGCTATGAAACCAATTGCGTGCACTAGATATCGTAGTTATAAATCTAAATTCGAAAAAATAGAATTTTATCTTTCATAGAAAAAAAGTTATGTGTTAACCAGTAACGCCACTCTTAAAAAATGGTGTTTACTGTTAAAAACTAGTTTTCAAAGGAGATGGAAAAAGAAGTGCAATCTGATTCCAAAAAATTTGAAAAAAATATATTTATAATCTACAAACAAAATGTCATAAATCACTAGTTTGCATCATCTTCAAATTCCTCATGGTTTAGCCGCTATAGGTGCCTGAAAGTGAAGATTTAATTAAAAAATTCAGTTCAGTGTCTAGTTTGGCCAAAAATTGTAAACCAGTATTGTGTGATCACCCTATTATATCTTTAAATTTTGAGTGTACACATCTCAAATTATTCATTTAAGTTCAAATTTAGTTGTTTCCAAGAAAACAAATTGGTCACTTTTAACCCCCTTTGGGCCCCCAACTTTCCTACCCATTCTTAGGTTAGAAGATAACACTTTGTATAGCTAATTTTTCAAGCATGAAATTAAGGTTTATTTTTATATTCTAGTGTCACAATTGAACATTTGAGCATGATTTGCTAGCATAATATTTTCTCTCTTTTCTTCTACATAGATGAGCCCCTATGTATCTTTTTAGAGGACTTGTATTTGTGTAATGGTTAATTGATCAATAAACTTAATAGTATGCAATATATTATCTTAAATATTTTTAATCTTATCTTTGTTTATGTTTAGCTATTATGTGTACATTTTTCTATTGATTAATGTGCCATGAACCTTTGTTATGCTTAAATTTCTTGATGCAATCTCTCTCCCTTTTCACCCCCCACACACCAAATTCAATATTAGCTTAGGATAGATAGGGATCTAGCTCTCAAATCCTATATATTTTCTTATAGGTTCCACCCATATTATTTTTTATATTGATGAAAATAGGATTTAACTAGGGCTTGACCCTTTTACATAGTAGCAACCAAGATATTAGAGAAACTACTCTAATGAGATATGAAATAGAAAAAATCAAAATAAAGAGAACCAATTGGTCATAATAGGGCCACCAAATGCACAATATAATAATAATAATAATAATAGGACACAAAATATAACCACTACCAATGAAATTTTGTAAGTTTCTAGCTTCCTACAACTTCTTAGATAATAAATTAACTAATAAATTGACATGTCTTCAAAGTGACCTCTGCGAGTTCTCCAAATTGGGTGCTTATGTCTCTAAAATATTTAATAGTTTTTACTCTCTTTCTTTTTGCAGGGACCTCATGAGAAGTATCTCATTTTATTTTGTGTACTCCATCCTATAGTACACAAATATCTATAACAATGTTTGTAATTATCCACCTATATTGTTGCTTGCAAGCCTTTCCATATTCTTAGTCCTACATGGTATATTGGCCCTTGAAAATAGCCTTTAAATCAATTTGATAGGTGTATTGCATGGAGATGTGTGCCACTCATTCTCCAAGTCTTATTGAATTATCCTATTCATTTTTATCTTCTTATACTTATAACTGCCCAAGGTCTCTCTAGAAATGGTAAGGACTGATATAATCCAATATTTTTACTTCCCCCTTTGTAAATTGACAAGTCTTGCAATCTTGAATAAATTTTCTCATTTCTTTATATTTAAGACCAAAATTAGATTTCATTCACTAATTCCATAGAATTATCTACTCTAAAATTATATTCTAAACCACCACTATGCTTATCCTTGATAATTTTTCCCTCATTGAGTTTATATGAATGCACAACTAATTACCCTTCAAGAACATCTCATTGTAGATAAAATAATCAAGTCACTTACTTCTATCTATATTTTTTGGTTCATTACATTCTCTCCATGCTTCCATATAATTAGGACTAACTTCATACAAATATTTCAACTCTTTAAATCCAACTATCTTTATTGTCATATCTATCAAAAAAAATGTCTCCTACTTATTACATCAACTACCTTATTTGAATTTCCACTTCTATGCTTCAATGCAAAAGTATAACAACATTGATCGTGCATTTTCTACACTATTGTTATGGTGATGTTAAATTTTTAAAAATTATAGATTATGTTTTATTGAGTTTTTTTGTGGTAATTTTTTAGGCAATATAATAATTAAAAAGTGCACTCATTTCATTCCTTATGTAACCCTCTATATAGATTGAGTGGATGAATAAGGGGAGGAGTAATCAAATTAGCATTCAATGGGGTTTGAAGCACATAATCTAGAGTTTCACTCAATTTTATAAATTTCCTACTTGTTTGAGGCTTAAAAAACAATGTTAGAAGTAGTAGGCATATGGTTAGTGTTAGGTTTAGATTCTTTCTCATGATTACCATATGAGGAAGGTTATGAAGGTATAGAAGATATATGTTAGGACCCATATTTAAAGCCATTAGAAATAAATAATTTGAGTTCAACATCTTTGACATGAGCACAAACTCCATGAAAGAAGCATATTTAAAAAAACACTATCACATGTGGTAGATAATAAACTCTTATAAAAAATCCCTTGCAACTTGTAATTAGGAAGTTGATGATTTATTTTAGCACAAAGTAGTTTAACTCAAATGACATAATCATCAATACGCTCATTAGAGCCTTGGGAACACTCTAATAAATTTGAAACAAGTTTGAAGTCGATATTCCTATGGAAATGACCAAGAATTATTGTAGCTAATTGATTAAAATAATGAATGGATCCAAAAGTAAATGAATAGAACCAATGAATAATATAGAACCACTAAATAACATATACATGAAGAGTGTGAGAAAATAACTTAGCCAAAATTGTGTCATCATAAACATAGTCTAGGAATATTGTATTAAATAATTATGAGTACTTGTGTCATCTTTACCATGATACAAATCAAAGTAAGGTACCACAAAAATAATAGGGAATGGATATGAAACAACTTCAAACATAAGAGGTATGTTATGTGTTGAAGTATAAGTAATAGCATCTTGGTTATTGGGAATAGAATAAACTTTCTTATCAACACTATCTAACTTTTGCACTAGTGCATCTAGAGTAGAGTTGGGGATGATGATAGTAGTAGTAGCATGGGTAACAATGGAAAGAATTTGAAGATGAGAAACAAGAGGTAATGATACAACATTACAAAGATGATAAGCAACACTATAAGGTGAGGAAGGTGAAAACCTAACACAATGAGATGAGGGGATAACACTAGCAGTAGAATACTAGAAGGCACAAAAGAGGGGATGGAACTAGTGGGATTAGAGATAAGTGGTTCAGTTGGAGGAGAAGAGGTGGAAATGGTACTAGAGGAACATAAGAGGTAGGGGTCACACTAGAAGTAACAACAAGAGATGTAGGAATTATGGGAGGATCTACTTGAAGATGAGAGAATGAAGGGAAAATGAAAGAGCAAGATTAACTAGGTAAAGAGAAGATGCACCATGGAAAAAAGAAGAGACAATCATATTACCAATATTATGAAGAATCAATGTACGTAAAGGAGTCTTGAGCAACAAAATATAAAAAGATGTACATAATTATGTTCAAGAGGTAGCATTAACAAGCTGTTCAAAAAGTAATTATCTACTAAAAGAATAAAAGAATAATCATATTTATTCACACATATATCATGAATAAAAATAAATAACTCATTATAATTAACCTTAATGAAAATCATTTGATTGACAAAATGAAAAACTATTTAAAAATTCAAGTGAACTCTCCTAAAAAATAAATTATTATTCCAATTAATCTTAAAATAAATAAACTTAAAAAAATTATAATTATAAAAAAATGATAAAAAGAATATAAATCTTAAAAATTTATTAAAAATAAAAAACTGACAAAAATAAAAAACGAAAAGATTTACTAATATAAATAAATTTAAATAAAATAAAATAAAAATAAATGTAAATATAAGATATTTTTACTACAAATTTTACAAAATATTATTCAAATTACCCACAAATATTGCTTAACTTAAATTTCAAAATAATATAATTAAAAGACTATCTGAACAAATATGTTCATTTAAATATAAAATCGCCATGGAGATAGTGCTCAAGTAAGCATTGTGTCCTCTCGAATATGGATCCCGAGGGAACTACCAAAAACATATAAAAAATTCAGTAGCAAAAACCCACATTTCACTCCACACTCCATAATCTTTTCATTGGAAAATTTATTTCCACTACTTCCATGAAAGAATCCTTTATCATTAAAATCTCATCTTAACTAACAAAAAACTTACTTTGAAAAATCAATGTTATTGGAAACGTTGAAGTTAAGGTCAACACCACAAGTGGAAGCAAAATTTTGGAGAGCTTGATCGTTGATCATTGAGATCATATTTAAAATCTTGAAATTTTAAAAAGTATCTTGAAAATCCATGAAAAAGCCTCTTCACTAGACATTCAATCAGAAGTCTTTCACTCTGACATTAATTACTACTCCCTGTGTACGGAGACAGATTTTGCATATCGAAAGTCAGAACTTAGTGTGTGATACTTAAACCCAGCCATAATGTAGTAGTATAAGTTGGAGAAGAGTTTAGAATATACCAAGAGAGCATATCGTCGATTAAAAGCACATATATTGAGAAGACAAAGGGCTAAATGTATGATTATGCCAAAAGAGAAGCCATATATTTTTCTAAACATAATTTCCATGCAATTCGATAGAATGATAGAAGCAACTTTAAAAAATAGAGAATTGGGATGTTTTTTATCATACACAACCAATAATTATGTGAATAGCTCTGCCTCCACCTATCAACAAGGGAGAAGGAAAGCCTAACCAAGTTTCTCCTTACATCAAGATGTGAATCTTGATGTTCCTACAAGCACCTGGGAAAAAATAGACCAATCCATATCTCTCTCAACACACAACTGTTGGCAAGAGACACTGCAAATTTTTTCAGGTATTGTCATTGATGGCAACCCTTGTCAATAATTTGATTTGCACGTCGGCATTTGATCATACCGGCAAACAGATTGAAGACAGTCAAGCTAGAACAGAGCATCCGATAGATTTTTGTTCATCGATTCACATGAAATTTTCTGTTATCTTTTTGAGTTGTGGATCTCAGGGAAGGTTGTTTGGTATATGATCTATGTTATCTGTGAATCTCAATGCCTCGTATTGATCCATGTGCAAGTTAGAAGATCTAGTTGATTAATTTTTTGTTTATCAATGCAAGAAGGCCGACTAAGTGAATGTAGCGTGTTGCAGATATTCAAGGACTAATTGTTTAAGTCTTTTTGTGTTCAAGCATTTTGATTTGGGTCCTCACTATGTTGTGGCCGACTTTGGTGGATGCATATTGAAAATTAATTATGATTTGAGCCGACAGTTTGTAAATATTTTCTATTTTGTTGCGGCCGACATGTAGCAATTAAATCCTTAGTAGCGGATATATATAAGCGATCGATTATATCATTTTGATGTATGTACGAAGTGTGTTAGTGTGTGTTACGAATATCAGAAGGATTGAAGAGCGATTATGCATAGTTTCACTTGTGCATAAAAGGATTTTGTGAAGTGAATTGAAGCAGACAGAGTAGAAATGAAGAATCAGATAGAAGGTCAAAGAATTCAATTGATGAGCTTAATCAGAACTATTCTCTGGCATTTGTAGATGCTATTGCATAGTTCGCCACTCCAGTTGTCTTTTGACATTGATTGTAAGGCAGTAAGCCTTTCTGTTTTTGAGCAGTGAGCTCTAGGCAGTGTGCTTGAATGCAAGTGTATTCCCATTTTTGTAAACATCTTTTTGAGTATACTCAGATAATATTGTGGATTGACCTCCACCGTGTTTTTTCCCCTAAAAGGGTTTCCACATAAAAAAAATCCCTGTGTTATGGTGTTGTGGTTATTTTTTTTATGTTCATGCATCTTTTTCTTGGTTGAATGTTATCAGTACTTTAAAGATCAGATTAATAAAGTTAAAAATTATAGAACACTAATTCACCCCCCTCTCAGTGTTCCTTGATTCCAACAACAACAACATAATAGAGAAAACACCAAGGATAACAACACAAGATAAAGCATAAATTCTTTCATAGTAGGAAAGATCTTGTACACATGCTTGAAAATCAATCTGATACCCCTCTTTCCAAAGAACTAAAATAACCAGAGAGAGAAATATTATGCCAAGTTTATGTTAATGTAAAACATTCGCATGTGATAGTAACAAAGGAGGATAATAAAATCAAGCGATCCAAGGATTTGGGAATAAGAAAGAATTCATCTACAGTTGCACATGAAATAAACTTGTTAGTACAAAAAAGATATGATGCAACCTTTATGTAAGCTTAACACCAAGGAGACATCACCAAATCTTTATGTGGATAGGTTAATATCTTCCTGAATTTTCAAAAATGAATTTCCACAACCAGAATCACTCTTAATTGTCAAGTTTGATAATATGTCTGCCACTTTTTCCACTTTGTTGGCCTCACGATAACAATGCTTAAATTCAATATATTCAAACTTGGACAGCAAGGACTAGATCAATTACATCATACTTTTGAACTCCCAGGAATAAATCTTCTTTTCCTTTGTAGAATTTATTACAGTGATCGAATCCCCTTCCACTAAAATTCTAGAAAACTTCTCTCTAATGGCAATACTAGTCCCCAGAGATAAATCTTACACTTCAACCTCACTATTTGAATCATTAAATAAATCCTTTGAAGTTGCAAATAAAACCTATATGGTCACAAATAACACAACCAACCCTAAAGGGGCTAGGATTACTCTTGGACACATCATCAAAATTGATCTTTACAAGGTCCAAAGGTGAAAGAATCTTATTTGTATCCATTTTTTAATTCACAAATTTATTGTGAAAAGCATCAAGTGGAGGAGAGATTTTCAATAGTAAACATATTTTAAGGATGCAATGATCCCAATAACAAAAATTTTTTTCTTTTTTATCTTTAAAAGGTTGAGAGGTGGAAGAACCCAATTTGCATCCATTCTTTTATTCACAAATTTATTGTGAAAAGCATCAAGAGGAGGACGGATTTTCAATAGTGATCGCATTTTAAGGATGCAATGATCTCAATAAGAGAAACATTTTTCTTTTTGAAAAGAAAAGAAAACGAAGAATGTAACCATTCAAAAATTGCTAGTTCCAATTTATAGATCACTATTTCCCAATCATTTGCACGATCTCTGCAAATTCTAAAATTCTCTCTCACCAAATATGCCAAATGAAGAGTGATGGGAAAACTTTCCAAAGGAAACCAAAGGTAGATCTCTAAAACGATAGAGGCCAGCTAGAAAATAATTGAGGAGGAGCACTAATCCATTTAAATCAACCCCATAACTAAGTCCAACATTAATAAGTGAACTTATAATTGAAAAGGAGGTGATCAACATATTCATTAACTTCTTTACAAACAAGACATTTATATTACTTCTTACATTATTTATATATAGGCTTATATAATATTAATTATTATTTAATACTTAATTCTCAATTAAAATATAATGTATATATGTATCATATGACTAATGTTATTTTATATATAATACATTTAAATATAACATATACATAGTTAAAAGGATTATTATTATATACAGTAGTTATATAGACTCAAAAGTGTAACATATAATGGTAGTAAAGGGTCAAGTGTAATAGTGTGAAAATGTTAACAAAAATATTAAATAGGCAACATATTGAAATAATCATAAACTATTAAAAACATATAGTTAAAAAATCAAAAGTAGTAATAAAAATACACACATAGAGTATAAATATTTGATAACTCTTTGATACTAAAAAAATTTACTTTGTTATAGTATCATATAACATTTTAGTAATTATATTATATAGGAGTAGAATGTTATGTGAAAGATAATATTTTTAATATATGTCATTAATTAATATTGTGTCAACTAATAGGTAATAATTAGTCAATATTATGTAAAATATAATTTCTTGAATTATTTATACATTTAATTTTTTTATAATATATTTTTATCGATGAATTACAATCATGGGGTTGCTTCTTATATATTATCAAAAAAATATTACATTGCAAAGTTCATATCTATGCTTTGTGGACTAATGGAGCCATAAAAAAATAGATATACAACATAGACCAAGCTATCTCAAGCCTAAGATATCGGGGAATACTTCCCTAAGCTATAACTCATATATATTAAACCTAAAGATACATATTAACCATTGAAGTATTAAAAAAAATACTGGCAATACGTATTAACCAGTGAAAAAGCAACATACAAAACTTAGACCTCCAAATTGTTAGGAAATACATGCATAATACCTAGAATGATAAATCCATTTCCTACATAACCCCATGAGAAAAAAGTGTGCGTGAAAGCTTACAAAATAATCATAATGCAAAGATTAAATAGATAATCCACAAGATAACACAAGATATACCCTGGGAAAGCCCTTAAGAGAGAAAACCCCAGCCTTAAAAAGTTTCCATACTCCATATGTTATTCAACAATAAAATAATACATGCATTTATAGAGTTATAATGAATAATTTTGGGGTTGGGGCCTTAGCTCGATTAGCTAAATATTTCCTATTGCAGGAGGTTGGTCACAAGGTCTAGTCTCCCCCACCCCTGTGGTACTGGAGGGTGTGTCATGCCAGCACTATTGGTCACGTTAAAAATTTTACCAGGCGCACTGCAGGTTATAGGGGTTCGTGCTATCCTATTCCTGTAGTCTTAAAAAATAATAATAATAATAATGAATAATTTTGAAAAATCAAGCCTCTCCTATGCATCTTCCATGTGTCTAAACATGAATCCACACATCCCATGCCATGCTTCACATATGCAATCCTTAGAAAGTCTCAATACTATGACAGTCCACTCACTCAACCAATCTTAACCACTAAATAGGTGTTTTTTTATAGAATCAAGCTCACACAAATATGTAACCAAGTGGTAAAATAAAACCATGTGCCTCAAAACCATGATTACACAAAACCATTGACTCCTCATTTAATTTTTGATACAAATATTAAATATTTTTCTCAATTAATGATTCTATGTCTCGCACACATAAAATAACTAATCCAATGTTACATATAATATATAATTGGCCTCAAATAAATATCTAATGTGGCTAAACACACCTCCTAGATGTAGCACACTAAATATTTATTTAATTGCAGCATTATAATATTTCATTCTTGTGTAAGGTGTACAACACCTATTCTTAACAAAATGAGAGTCCATCAAACTCTTGATTAAAGTCGTCACCCATTCCACCCCTTCCATAGACATCAAATCCAACACCTTCTTCAAAAACTCAATTCTTTTTTAAGCTTTCCTCATGCACAAAACACATGAGCTAGAATGAGAGGAAATGACAAAGGGTTGTCAATACACTAGATCCCCACACACATTAAGTTCTATAAAAATTTGTTAGGAGAGGTACACCATTAGCATCACGAGATACTTCCAACACCACTATCAATCTACCTAAAAGGTGTTTCTTCATTATGTGAACTCTACCATTTAATCTTCACCATTTTCTTCATCTCGCCCAAATTCAACAACATAGCCATGAACATCCAGTGTAGTGATAGAGTTGACCCTATATCTATGCTCAACCACCAAGAATTTATCACCAAGGATCAACTAAATCACCATAAAAATTACCCCACTATGGGCCTTGAAAACACTTTATAGTCAATTCTTAGAACCTGCCCCAAGAAAGGCCATTTGTCATTAAGAATAAAGCAAGCAAATGGGATTCTCCATTTTGTTGGAATCATATGATTTAGTGCATATATAGTATCAAGAAATAGTTGTAGTCCAAATTAATTCATATGCCTGAAGTAGGTAAATGGAAAGGCAACATACCTTGTCATTAATTGATTTAACTTGAATTGGCATACTTACTCATCCAAAATCCATTACAGTACCTATCTACTATGAATAATGGGAAACAAATAGAAGATATTGTTAAAGAAATTAGGGTTAGAAAAAATCAAGAACCCACAAAGGAAAGATAAATTAAACCCATTAACCAATGAAGTTGAATGCAATGAATCAATGAATAAAACACAAATTAAGAATGTAATTCTAATTAAGATCAAAATGCTCAAAGAAACTTGCAAACATTGTACTCCATTATTGAATTATGAGAATTTGGTATGTGAATTGCTCAATTGTGCATAACCCATGTTGCAAAATCTTGTTGATGATTGTTGGAAATATATGCCTCAATCTCATAGGCTGAAACATCTAAGAGAGGCAAGTCAGTATGACATGCTTTGGGTCTGGCCGACTAGTAGCTTTGGATCTTGTGGTTTGAACAGGTCGCCGAGACAATGTTTAAGTCATGCTGAAGGAGCTTATCGCTGTGACTTGTGACTATCGTTGTAACCCTATGCCGAGTGGAGATCTTTGGCCGATAGGCCATTCATATTGTATATCGGGGAGACCCTTGGCCGAAAGGTTTACTTCGGTGTGAAGTCCCAACGATAGCTAATGTCTTGCCGAAAACGTTTTCTGTTGAAGCCTTCAGGGAGAGTCTTGGGTGTTCGGTAAGAAGTCTTACCGATAGGAATGTCTCGCCGATAGCATTTGCTTGGTGTCTTCAGGGTAACATGGAGATTTTGCTATGAACTCCTGGCAATAGTTGGTGTGTCTCACCGACGATATACACTCGGAGTAGCACAAAGGTCTCGGTGTGAGGTCTTAGCGATGGACATAAGTCTTGTCGACTGTTGTTTGGTGCTCGGTTTGACTTGTGAGCATTCGGAGTAACTTCTCAGCGGTAGTGGTATGTCTTTCCAATGTGAACACTCATGTCTATGTGACTTATGGAGCTTTGGTATGATGTCTCATCGATAGTGATGAGTCTTGGCGATAGCGATACATGTGAAGAACTTTGGTATGAGGTCTTGGCGACACGAGGAAGTCTTAGCAATAGCTCTCTGAACTCAATGTAACATCTTGGCAATAAGGATGACTCTTGGCGACATCGATGGTGAAGCCTTTGGGCATCGGGGAGACACTTCTTGTGTCTCACCAACATGCCAACATAGGTTGATCATTTTGACCAAGAGAAGACCATCCTACGTGGTGAATCAATGACCAATCAGAGGAGCCGAATGGGAACCATTGGAAGATAGTTCGTTGTGGCAGTTCTGAGAGGAAGCTCGGTAAAGAGGAATGACATGAATAGAGTCTGGAGTAGCAGATGATGTCTAGTTCAATGGATTGATGGATTGTTGTGTGATTGTATGATCAGTGGATGAATTCTATTCTATGAAGACTGTAACGTGAATGTTCTATAACAAGGTTATTCATGGTGAATTTTGTTGTAAATTGCCATCAAAAAGATAAGTCAGATCTTTGTATGTAATATTTATTATTGTAATACAAAGTGACTTCTCTTGGTGTGGTGGGTTTTTCTCCCGTAAGGGTTTTCCCACGTATATCTGGTGTTCATATGTGTTTGTCTATTTCTCTGTTTTAGTAATCTCTTTCTAGTGCACCTTAATTGGACTGTAATTGCAAAATTTAAAAGAGTCTTTGCATTCTTCCCTGAGGTTTTGACGTTAGGAGAGTTGCTTCTGCATCTAGCTTTCCTTACAATGATGATCTTGATTCACAAATGTTGCTCAAATGCTCAAAACATGATGAATAAATGCTCTCAAAATATTGTCATTTTCTTATGAGAATTGTGAATGAATTTTATGAAGAGGATGACTTGTTTTAAATATTTCTAGGAGATTTGATCAATGGTGGAGATCAGAGGATGAAGATCAAGGGTTGAGATTAGATTAAGAGATCAATGGATGAGATTGAATGAGAGCTTCAACTAATTGAAAATAGCTCTCATTTCAATGGAATTAGTTTAGGATATGTTGGAGGGAAGATATTTAAAAAAAATATATTCCCTTCTTGAAAATAGAATATGTCATGTGCAAGTTGGAGGAAAACTAGTGAATTAAATAATTAAGAAATCATTTAATTGTGAGGTGAGAGGAAATTAGGATTTAATTAAATAATTGAAAATTATTTAATCAAGTGTACAAGAAGAAAATTAGTATTAATTAAATAATTAAAATTATTCAATCAAGGAAGAGAGACAAAAATTTGAATTTAATTAAATAACTCAAAATTATTTCATTAATGTGATTTAGGGCATATGGAAAATTCACCGCCAGCAATTCACCGAGGGAAATTTCACCACCAACAATTCATCGCAGGAAAATTCACCGCCATGACAATTCACCGTGCAAAAAATTAATTGCATGAATTTTTGGCAGTTAATTTTCCATGGTGGTGAATTGTTGTTGGCGGTGAATTTTCTTGCAATGAATTGTTGATGGTGAATTTTCCATTAGTGAATTGTTGATGGTGAATTTTCCTAGAGTCATGATTTAGAGGGAAAATAATGATTTTTTATGAGTTAATCAAATGATATTAATTATTCAATTATTAGAGAAAAAGAATAAATTTAATCATTTATAATTAAAAATTATTTAATTAAAATTGATGATTTAAGAGACAATGAGAGAAAATGATGTGAAATAGTGAATTAGGAATGTGTGAACGCATCACACATTCCTAATTCACTATTTTCAAAATTAAAAATTATAATGCCCCAATGTGCCCCAATGGATGAAGGAATGATGGGAGGATGGTAGGCTGCCCCCTTGAGAGGTTGGCCAAAAATAAAATTTTCAGGTTAGGCTAACATTAGGTTGATGGGATGGGTTTGGTGAAGAAAAGGAAGAAAATCCAAATCCTAGGAGGCCAAGAAATTGATCAAGAAAGATGGTGAAGGAGAGAAATAGGATGAAGGGGGTGGGAGGGATGAAAATTAGGGTTTCAAGGACTATATATATATCTTTGGGGTCATTTCAATTCATTTACACCTTGAGAGTTAGATTTCTAGAGCTTGGAGCTAAATTCTATTGTAGAGACTTTGCAAAGATGGCTCAAATTCCACGTGCTCCACATCACACATATGTAGTCTGATAGTTCCAGTGGCTCGTCGAGCAAATCCCTCGATACGTACCTACACCAGTCTTAATTTTACGTAGTTCTAGGCATAATAAATGCTAAGTGAAAGTAGGTTAGGAAACACGTCAAGTTAGACTTGACGCTTATGAAACCCAAGGCTAAAAAATTGAACATTGATGTGACACTATTGATTTTAGCATGATGCTTCTATGTAAGTGAGTAAGCTTAAGATTTTGGTTCACTTTTGATTGATGTAAAGCAACGCTTTTGCTACTTATGATTGTGATGAAGCAATGCTTTTGATTTAGGGATTTGTAGACTTAATTTTTTTTTTTAAAAAGAATAGCAAATTGATGTTGTGGGTGCTATGCTTGTAGATCCTATCTTGTTGCAAGAGCAATGACCTAAGGTACTAGACTAAATGGCTCATCTTAGCTAAATGGATGTTGAGTTTCTTAGTGTGATCAAGCTTTTCCATATGCATACATGCTTGAGATTCAGGTACATCGGGCATTCATGACCACTATAGTGGAGTGATGGCACTTGGAGGTATCTTCATTTCAACTACCGACAGGCAAGGTGACTATCACTTTAGAGAATGTGTGCCACATCCTATGGATTCATATCCATCGAGAAAGGGTACCTACAAGTCAAACTTCAATGTAGAGGCACTAGAGAGAGTTTTGTAGATCATGAGCTTGAGATAGACAATGGCTATCTATCAACCTCCAATAGTACATTGGGGTCATTAATGATATTATCATAGTGGTGGTTGGACTTATCTACGGAAGAAGATCTATGCCTAATCAACATTCCAAAGGTTTCTTAGTTGGATGGGGCTGATTTTTGGAGAGGATTATGGAGGATGGTAGGGTATGCGCACGGGGTCCATGAATCTTATCCCATCTCTAATATGATATGCACCAAGTAGTCTATAAATCAAATACTAGTTTATCAACAAGCACTACACTACACATCTGGGCCTAGGTGCAAATAGATATAATTCAACCTATTGGTGAGGTCGTTTGAGTAGGGAGTGATCCTTTTGTATATAGATATGACACTCTTCTCACACAACATTATCTAGGAGATTTAGATTATTGGCAGAGGATTATTGATGAGATAGACGAGTTTAGATGGAGACCATGGCTTCACTATGAGGCATGGGATTCAGTGAAAACATCCACCTTCCATACTATAGAAAACCCTGATGGCTCATTGGGTGTACCCCCTACATCCTAGAGAGGTATCTACCAGATAGGTTTATTTGGCAGTTCAAGGAGATGTAGGATATATTGGCCCCTAATTACCATGCCTTATTTAATAGGACCCAACGAGATTATTGATTAGGCACTGATATCAGTACCACAAGTTGCTTTTATAGAGTTTATTCAGTTAGCACAAGTGTAGTGGATTTGGGCAGACAAGGTTGAGGACCCTAGTGTTACAACCAACTATGATGCATGGTGGATCCCTTAGAGACCACTGAGATTCACCCATCCTAGTGGTGGAGCATTGAGAGGGAGGAGGAGGAGGAGGAGGAGGGATGCAAAGATAGCTAGAGCACATAGATAATGGTAAAGAGTTGAGGTCGAGATCCTAGTTTCTCGGGATGTAGGACAATAGGTGGGGGTTCCATCAATGGTACCCATAGGAGAGGGGGAGCAGAGAGGAATCGACAAGGAGATACCTCAAGGAGTGGGTACTGATGATATCCAGCTTTGAGCTTCCCTCAAGGAAAGAGACTAGGAAAGGTAGGAGAGATAGTTACTGAGCAGAGAGGGATAGCCTTACTGTTGAGCTAGCCTAGAGGACTATTGAGCGAGATTAGTAGACTCTAGATAGGGATATGGAGATAGCATGGAGACAATAGCTAGAGGCATGGGTGGCTTAGTTGATAGCAAAGCAAGATGGAGAGAGGGTGAGGAGATAGCAACTAGAGGCTACAGGACAAGGAAAAGTGGTACCAATGGTGGACCACATGAGAGAGATTAAATTCTTATAGGAGGCTACCTACTACCATACCCTCTACAAGGTAGTGGTACAAGTAGGCAAGAGAAAAATGATATTCTCAACAAGGAGTGTGGAAGCATCATCTGGTAGGTCAGATCGAGGATATGTGGGTCATCCCTCCCAGGTACAGCAAGGTCCTCAACAGCTATAGGGGTCAGGGGATTAGGGATCCTAAGGGCAAGCACTTGGGGCTCAGCAATAGCCTCTAGCACAACAGGTGGTTCCTCCTCCTCCCCATTCTCCTGGTTGGAAGGAGAGGGGGAGTTTGATGTGATCATGCCTCTAATTTTTTATGTACAAATATATTTTGATGTAGAAACACATTTTTTGATGATGTATATATGTATTATTAGCCCTCAACAACCCTTTGTACACACTCATTGTATATACTTGTATCATGACATACATTTTGATTATATATATGAGATGATATTTTGATGCATGTATGATTATGACTTATGTGATGTAATGGATGATTATGGATATATATTTGATTTCTATATGATATGGATTATGATTTGATGTATTCATTTGACAATTCTATGATGTGATGATGTATGATGTATGGATGCAATGATGTGATCTAATGATGTAATGCTTATGTATTATGATGGTACTAATGATTTGTGGATGCAAGATATACGACATGATGGATGATATATGGATATATGATGTAATTATTTGAGTATTTTTGGTATTTTTGATATGATATATGATGACTATGCAGGATAGATGATGTATGGTGCTATGATATATGGATATATGATGCTACTAACGTTTTATGGATGCAATATCTTATGGATATTTTTGTGTATGTCATGATACTTGGATAGAAATATTAGGGTGATGAGTAGGATAGAAGAAAGGGTAGATGATTAGATGTATAGATAGAATAGGATATGATGAATGAATGACATTGATCAAGTATTAAGAAAACTATAATTATTGGATAGATTTGATTGGTTTATTGTATATGTGATTAGATAGGATAGATGATTTTTCTTTTGCTTTAGGTTATGCTAAAGAATGTAGAGAAATCATTATTTTGATATAGAAAGTAGACACTATGCACCAAGGTATGAAGAACTAAGGTGGCATCATATCTATTGCATGTACTTTGACTCTGTAAACAATAGGAGTATCCTTTTTCATACCTAAAATATAGAAACTTTGTTTGATCATGTGAGAGAATAAAAACTCGAAGCAAGTTAGGACAATGCACAAAGGTATAAAGAACCTAATATGCAAAGGTCATTGACTATCCCTACATACACAAGGAAAGTATTCACCATGATCATGTTATAAGAACATCCAACAAATACAATAGACGAAAGGTATAAAGAACCATGGTCATTGACTAGACACACCAAGATATTGAACATCAAGGTGGCTTCGAATGAGAAAAAAAAGTCTAACTGACAAAACATATCAATGTCATTATATCTCTTGCTAGAGATATTGTTGTTTGTTGATCCTTGATTAGTGCCTATTATAGGAATGATACATTTTTTTAAGGCAATGATGTTGAATGTTAAACTAGATGCTTTAGGCCATTGACATGTAGGTAGTTGGTGTGTTTCAACAATGATCAATGCTTGCAATTTTTATGAACGTTTGTGTTTCGACGATTGCCATATTTATTTGTGTGTACTTTGTCAAAGATGAGTGTGGCTATAGGTTTATTATGGATGGAAAATTTATTGTGGATGGGCGAGTTGCAATGATTTGATTTTTTAATGTTTTTAGAATTTTTGAATGTTTTTGGAATTTTGAAATATTTGAGGTTTTTTTTGTATTTCATTGAGATATTTGAATTTTTTTGTTCTTTTTCAGAATATCTGAGGCTATTTTTAGATTTTTTTGTAGAATATTTGAACATGTTTTTGGATTTTTGTGTTGTTTGAATGTTTTTGGATTTTGTGTTATTTGAATGTTTTTGGATTTTTTGTTTTTTGAATGTTTTTGGATTTTGTGACTTAGGTGATGAACAAGTATCCAATCCAACAACTAGGTTCAGGAAAATTCCCCTAGGTAAATATAAGATCACTTTACTAAGGACTAGATGAGGTTATTCCAGGATGATGATAGGTGATACAAGTGGTAATAGATATCGGTCAAATACCAATCCATGCTAGGGATATTGATGGAGATATAATATATGGATGGATGAAGTGTATTTTATTATGGGTGAGATGAGAAATACTAACGATAGATGGTGGATGGTGGTTATTTACACATGGTGCCTATTTTCCAAGTTTTCACCAAGGTACTTCCCAAAGTGCCACTGAAGTGGTTTTCACTAGAGGACAATTTTTCTCTTTACCATTCCTTTTTTGGATTTATTTTCATATTTTTCTATTTTATTTTTTTGAATAAGATACCTCAATGCGTTAAGCATAGAACCATTTGAGGTGGCTGCTATTGATAGGTTCATGCAAGGGGTCACCTTTAAGTGTTGCTAATTGATAAGCTCTTGATCCATAGCTTATGGTAACAATGAACGATCATAACCAATTAGGTTCAAACTTTCCTTTGTTATCCTAATCCATTTAATTATTTTGATTCTCTTTAAGGACTAGATCTCCCACTTGGAATTTTCAACCCTTTATCTTCTTATTGTAACTTCAACAGAGATGATTTTGATAGGCTTAAAGATGGTTAAGTACTTGAAGACAACGTTCATCCAGTAACTCTAGCTCATTTAGTCTAGACACTCAATATTCCTCATCATGAATCAGTTATTGCATCAAGACCCTCAATGATGGAAGCTCAACCTCAATAGGTAAGATTGCTTTGGTACCATAGACCAAGGAGAATGGTGTGGCACTGGTAGGTGTTTTGATACTAGATTTGTAAGCCCATAAGGTAAGATTGAGTTGTAGGTGTCAATCATGGCCAACATCATTAATAATATTTTTTAGGATTTTAGGATAGTTTTGTTAGATGCTTTGTCTTGGTCATTTCCTTAAGGATAGTAGGGTGTGGAGAAATGATGTTAAATATGGAATTGAGCACAGACATCTCGAACATCTTAGTTCTTGAAAGGTGTTATGTTATTAGTAACGATGGCTTGAGGGACAACACATTGAAAAATTAATTAGTTTAAAATAAACTTGGAAATTTGCTTGTTGGTAATGTAGCTTAGAGGAATAGCTTCGATCCACTTTGTAAAATACGCAGTGGCGGTGATGATAAACTTATGGCCATTACAAGAGGTAGGGGAAATATTTCCTATGAGTTTGAGCCCCCATTGTGAGAAAGGACAAGGTGTATTTATGGGTTGTAATTCCTATGTTGGAGCATGAATGATATCACCATGTTGTTGACACTATAGACATTTCTTCACAAACTAATTTACTTCTTGTTCCATAGTTAGCCTTGATAGTATCCAATTCTTAGCAACTTCTTGGCAAGGGTAGGGCCACTTGAGTGAGACCCACAAACACCTTCATTTACCTCTTATAAGATATTCATAAAGTCTTCCAAGTTAAGACACCTAAACAGCACACCATTGAGACTTTTCCTATAAAGAGTATTGTCAATAATGAAAACGTGAGATGATCATCAAATAAAGGTTTTTTTGAGGTCGGTAGTGAGGTTGGGTGGTATGATATCATTTTGGAGATAATGGAATATTTCATGGTACCAAGGGGAATCACAACTAACAATTTCACACATGAATTCTAATTCAAGAACTTCAAATGTTAGTAACAATAGTTGTTCAACAAGAAACTTATACTTGTGATTGTTATGTGGCATATCTAATAAAGACCCAATTTTAGCCATAGTGTATGCTTCCTTGATATTGATCCTAGTAATTTTCTCAAAGATAATGATAGTGAAGTATTCCTTGAAGCTAATCATCATTGTTTTGTATGGCATCAACTTATCATCTTTTGTATGATAATCATCATTGACTTGTCTTACTACCAATTCGGAATCACCAAAAACTTGTAATTCTTTGATCTACCACTATAAAGCCATCCTCAACCCTATTATTAGAGCTTCATATTCAGCTATGTTATGTGTACACAAAAAAGCTAGATAGTATGACTAAGGTATCCAATCATGATGAGGGGTGATAAATAGAATTCTAGATCCTAAGCCATGTTGTGTATGAGAGCCATCAAAATTAATTTCCATTGATTGTTAGGAGTAACAATATTGCTTCATTTGGGAAATCCAATACAAGAGGATTTTCATCATGTATTGATGCTTCTGCTAGTTGATCTACTATTATCTGTCCTTTGATTTCTTTTCTATTAGCGTCCTCTATACCAAATTCAATGAGAATCATAATCCATTTAACCATTTGGTCTGTGAGTGTTTCATTAGACAATAGATATTTCAATGGATCTAATTTTGAAATGAGCTTGACTTGATGATTGCTCACATATAATGTCATAGTTTTTTGGAAGTTAAAACTACTGCTAATCAAGCTATCTCAATAGGAGTGTAGTTAATCTCATAGTAAACTAGGGTTCGAATATAGTACATTGCTATTTCTTTTCTTGAATCATCATGGTGTGCATGAAGAGCTCCTAATGCTACTATAGTCACTGAGATGTAAAGAATCAAAGGTTTGTCTAGAACTAGTGGCATTAATATAGGCGATGATGCAAGATCATCCTTTATATGTTGAAAGGCTTGTTGGAACTTTTCATCCCCATTTAAATGTTACATCCTTGTGGAGAAGATACATGAAAGGGTGTAATTTATCTGCTAACTATAATACGAACCTCCAGATAGGTTACAATTTTCCTTGTAGACTACGAAGTTGCTTCAAAGTTATTGCAGGAATATCAATTATTTCTTTGACTTTGAAAGGGTCCATTTTGATTCCTCTACAAGATACTATGTATCCCAGTAGTTTCTAGAAGTGACTCAAAAGACACATTTCTTTAGGTTGAGCCTTACTTGATATTTCTCCAGTCTATCAAAAATTTGTGCTAGCACTTTAAGATGACTTTATTTTGTTACAGATTTAGCTAAGATGTCATCCACATAATCTTCCATGATGGTATGGAACATGTCATGAAATATCAATGTCATAGCTCTTTGATAGGTCGCTCCTACATTCTTGAGACCGAACGACATAACATTCCAACAATAGGTACCCCATGGGCATGTGAATATTGACTCGTGTTGATCTTCTTGTGCTATCCTGATTTAGTTATACTCAAAGAATCCATCCATGAGGGATAACATCTCTTGTCCTATTGTGAGATCCACTTTGATGTTGATATTTTGTAATGGGAAGTCATCAAGTTAGGACATTCTTTATTAAGGTCTCTAAAATTTGTACATATTTTTATGCCCCCAGTGGGTTTAGAAACTAGTACTAAATTGGAAAGCCACTCAAATTAGTCTTTAGGTTGGATGAAACCAACATCCAACAATCTTTATGGCTCAACCTTTACATGTAGTGCTATTTGAGGATGCATCTTTCATAACTTTTGTTTTATTGGTTTTACCTCAAGATATATATATATATATATATAATTAGATGACGAACCACTAGTGATGTGTCCAACACAGGTATATTTGCATAAGACCAAGCAAAGTTGATCTTTCATTCCCCCAAGAAAGTTGCAAATTTTTGTCATTACTAGGGATCTAAAGATGCTACATGAAATGTTATCTGAGGGTTGTTGTTTGTTCCAACATTGATTTATTGTGCTTCTTCCACAAGTACTATTGATTTTTCTTAACATTTTTCGATACTAGGAAGATCAAATCCTTCATCCTTGGGAACCTTATAGAGGTTTTCACCATTAGATACATCCTTTATTTTAATTATTTTCTGATCTAAAAGTGTCACATTGTCATTTTCACTAGGGGGTCTATTTTTTATTTTTAAATTTTCAATTTTGTGACTAAAGGATTTGGGTCTCTCCCCATAGTATGCTTTGGTATCAAGTCTTATGTCAAAACCTATTTTTGATCTCCTAAAGGTATGCCATCTTTGATTCCCATGAATTATGCAATAGCTTCATCATTTTCAAATAAATAAAGAGTCAAAGCTGCTTGTTGGTCCCAATCGATAAGTTGAGGGTAAATGAGTTGAATGTTATTATCTTGAGTAGGCATTATGAATGATGGGGTTGTGATGGTGTAGATGGATGAATTTTTGAATAGATCAGTAATATATATAGGAGATTCATCGATGGCATCATCATTAGGTGAATTGAACATAGAGAACATTAGAACTTCCTCACTTGAGATACTTATAATGTTAGGGGTAACATTTTCTTATGAACCATAACCAAGACCTTGATATTTTTATCGCTTTTCTAAAATAATAGGTTATCTTATACCTTGTTGATGTAGACCAAGACCATCACAACCTATAAATTCCATGTTTTTTATCATTTTGAATCCTTTACTATTTTGATCAATGGGAAGAGGAGCTTCTTCTTGTTCATCTTGATACAACCATTTAAAAAAAATCTTCGTTTATAACCTCTTTATTGAGTTCACCCCACTTAGAAAAGACCGTGGGCTCAAACTTGATAATGGTAGAGGTTTTTTCAATGTTTTGGTTTCCCATATACATCTTTGGAGAAGATAGAAGTTGTCCTACATAGAAGGATCCTTTGATATTGTAGTCGTTACAACCATTGTCTCATACCTGGACCCCGATTTTGGGTATTGGTTGATGAGACATAGATGATAAGGCTAGTCTAGAAGGATCAATATAGGAAGTGGAATGTGAAGCTACATCATTTTTTGGAACTTTGGTATTTCTCTCCCAATTTCTTGCAATAATGGAAGGGTTCAGGATGACCATAAATGGTAACCTCAGTCTCATTATATGGAAATTTTATGCATTGATGATAAGTGGATGGGATGACCTGCATGGCATGTCTCCATGGGAATCCTAGGAGAATGTTGTAGGGTAGGTCAAGGTCTAGTACTTGGCATGTGGTTTCAGTGATCACAAGGCCAACTTGGATAGGAAATCTTATTGTTCCTTTTGATTCTCTTTCATTATCATCATAGGCCTTTATAATGATACCCTTTTGTATGTTGATAACTTCTTCAAAGTATCCCAATTTTTGAATAATTTTTAGAGTACACATATTTAAGCTTGCACCATCTATCAAAACTCTTTTGATTTTGTGTTTATGGATGAATACTTCAATATGTAAAACGTTGTTACATGATAAGTATGAGTTGGAAGATCCTTTTTAGTAAAGATGAGGTGATGAGTGGATGTTATGTTCCCTACCATGGCTTGGAACTATTTCATATCTATATCAATGGGTACGTATGATTGTAGGAGAGTTATATCTAATATTTGCTTATATGCGGGTGAGATTCTCAAAATCTCTACGATAGAAATTGTGCAGGTCTTTTTGAGGTGATCAATTAGACTATAATCAGACACGTGCACCTTAGTTATGCCTTTGGACCGTAAGGGAGCTCCTTAAATAGTAACCTTCCCTTGTCGTGTGGTGACTCCACACTCAATATTTTAGGCATGAAGGGTGACAACAAAAATTTTATTATTCGTACATTGAGTGTGTTATATGACATTATCATAGGAATTATTTACTTTATTATATTCTCTTGTCTTATTATTGTCATTTCCCTTTGCATGATTGGGGATAGGTCCTTGTATATCCCTATATTGTTGTTTCTAAAAGTTTTGGGAAGTTGGTCAATATTTACTTCACCTTGGTTGATGAGATATTGAATTAGGTTTTTAAGTCTCATGCAATTAGATTTCTTATGTCCCTTTGTTCTATGGTATTCACAATATTCATTGTCTTTATATCATGTTGGTTTGAATTGTGAAAAATTATATTGTCTTAGATTTGGAAGCTTTATGAGGTTTGATTGGAAAAATTTATTTAAGACCCTTTTGATAGGTTCCCCTAAGGGAGTTTATTTACGTCGAATTGTTTTATTAGGTCTTGGTGGTTTTCCTCATGGAGGATTTGTATTTTGAATTTTTTTTTGTATATTTGGTTGGGGTTATGTGTTTTAGAAAAAAATTGCATCTACAACACCATCATTTATAACATTCTTGTTTTTAACCTATAGGTGTGGTTTGTCATTGGAGCTTGAAGGTTGGTCCTTGTTATCTTTGTAGATTTTGACTAGCCCTTTTACAATGAATGGTCTTTTGATTGTTAGACCCCTTTCTATGAGTTCTTTAAATGTATTGGCACATTGTATACATAGGTGAAAATCGATTTATGTATTGAGATTTTGAACAAAAATTTCCACCAGATGTTTTTTCTAGAATGGGTCATTTACATTTACTAGCTTTATGTCTCCATCTTTGTAAAAAGGATGTGAATGTTTCTCCTTGGTTTTGATTTGTGATGTACAAGTCAATCATAGTAACCTCATCTTCTATATAATAAGAGAAGTGAACTAAAAATTTGTTAATAAGTTCTTGGAATGTCTTGATACCTGGGGCTAAGTGAGAGAACCATGCAATCGATTGTCCACCTAAGCTTTGTGGAAAGAGGCACATTAGATATGTATCATTACATGAAACCTCTAAGCAAGTTACATAGAATTCCCTTATATGTTCACGTGGTTCACTGCATCCTTTGTATTTGTTGAATTTTGGTATCTCAAAATTGTGAGGAAAAGGTGTCAAAGTTATGTTCCTATCGAACGGATAAGGACATAGGTCTTCAAGAGTGTATGATTTCTTTGTGTTTCCCAATTGTATGTCATTGATTTTTTTATTCAAATTTTGAATTTGAGAAGCCAATTTATTAGGAGGGATGCTTTTTGTTTGGTTGAGTGGGATGTATGTGTTGTGTTGGAGTTTGGATTTAATGAGTTATATATTGGATTTTGATTTGACAGGATATTGTGAAGACTGTCATACATGTTGTACGATGGGTTTTGTTGTGGGTTGTATTGATGTTGTGGTAGGATTTGTTGTTGGGGGGTTTGATGTTGTAGAGTTTGTTGTTGGGGAATTTGTTATTGTTGAGGATGTGGGATGTATTGTTGTTGTTGAGGGGTTTGTTGTTGAAAAACATGTTTTTGAGGGGTTTGTTTTTTAAACATGGGTTGTTGAGGGGTTTTTGTTGAAAGACGTGTTATTGAGGAGTTTATTGTTGAAAGACATGTTGTTGAGGATGGGGTATGTGTTGTTGTTGAGAGGTTTGTTGTTGTGGGAGATGTGAATTATTATAATTTCTTGATATATCCAATGTGGGATCTAGTCTTGTGGTAGTAAGCAAGGAATCTCATGAGTTTGAAGGTAATTGGAGATGTTAGAGTTGTTAGTGAGGTTTATATGTTTAATGTTTATGTAATGTTTGGGACGTTAGGATGTACATCAAGTGGAGGAGTTGGTGTTATGAATGGATTGTTTGTATAGTTCATCATGTTGGTATTTGGTGGGTTTGGTATGTTTTGGTTTGATATGGATGTGTATTTTGAGAATGGTGGGATGTTTGTGTTTGGGGGATTTGAGTTTGTTTGATTACCTATGCGTTGATTGTGATATAACAGATTTGTGTATTGTTTAGAAAAGGGTAAAGAATCCATGTCAAATAGTGTGATAATAGGTTGACTTGGTGTGTTTTGTATGGGAGGTGGTATTTGTTCAATTATGGTATACACTATAGGCACATTCTCATGTAGAGTTACACTAGATGTCATGGAATTTGTAAGGGCTTATTCCCTAAGTGTGGTAACATCATAGTTTGGGGTTAATTTAGCACCACCTTGTGCACGTTTGAGCAAATACAAGTTAGGATCCACAACTAATAAGGCATCAAGTGCTCTTGTCATAGATGGACATTGTTATATCTTTAGGATTTTCTCATTAGTGAATTCTATAAATCCCTCTTGCTCATTTGTGATGTCTTCTATAATTATTGTTAGATCTTGTTGTTTTTTTTGGGGGTTTGATACTCTCAAGGGTTAAACGTGTCACCAAGCATTGCAAGTTTTTTTTTAGAAGTACTCATGGGTGCCATGGTGTTCGAACTCTTAGGTTGGATTCCATGATTCGTTTGTGTTGAGATCTTGTTATAGGCATACAAATTTTGATGACCTTATACGATGTGATTTTGGATGGTGTGTTATGGGTGAATCTTTTTCTTTAAGATATAGACTTGGAAAAAGACACACTAAGTAGAATTTGGACCAAAATTCAATGTTGATATTTGTTGGATAGGTGTAGGATATGAGACCTCTAAAAGAATTGTTTTTACTATACCTCATTTTTATTGATGTTGTGGATGGTCCTTGCTCGTCCTAGACTAATTCCAAGAAGAGGAAGATGATATAATGACTTTACAAACTTAGGAGTAGACAATGACTAATAAGTAATATTTCTCACAAAGATTGATGCTAATTCAATAATTTACTTGAAAATGACTATTTTCCAAGAAAAGGATAAACTAGAAGATGTGATGAGAGATCTAAGAAGACTTATGTCTAATGTTAGTTGTTGGTGGATTAGTTGGCTTGCTATTGTTAATGAGGTTGATGTTTAGTCAAAAACTAAAAGGATGTGTTTCCAAAAGCCCAAATTGAAAGAATGATATGGAATGTTTAGGGATGTTTGAATTTTTTTTGGATGACTAATTATGGCTACAGGTCTATCTAATACAAGTCTTTGATCCTATAATGACTAACTATTGAATTTTGAATCTAGATTTTTTAGGAATTTTGGGTAAATTAATTTGACAGTCAAAGGCATCACTTTCAAAAGTGTTTCTTTAACTAATCAAAAGCATGACACTGCCCCTATCAAAAGTGACTATCTATTTCAAAAGCGTCAAGATTTTTTAGAAGCACTGTTGTGTTATAGTTTAGTGTGTTTTGCATTAATAGAGAGAAGGCTTTTTATCTAAAGCATCAAATTTCTCAAAAGTATCAAGATGAAAATTAGATGTGTTGATGTGATTTGTCAAAAGCATCAAGTTGTAGTCAAAATTGTGGTAGATTTGTAATGTGTCACAATGATAGATTAGAAGTGTCAATGTGACACAAATGAAATTTTTTATAAGTTAAACCTAAATCTATCTAGGGTTTTGGACTTATTTGACTACTTTGAGGACACATTTTGATTTGTTTGATTTGGAAAGATGTAATAACCCTCCTGGTTGCTAGTTGGACTCAGTAGTGTTATGTTTTGTTTTGATGCTCAGATACTATGATGATACTGTTATTGTTTGATGTGGTTAGTCAGATACTGTGATGATACTGTTATTGTTTGATATGATTAGTTAGATGCTAGATGATGCTGTTATTTCATTTTGGACATGATTACTTTATATGACATTATGGTTGATTATATCAGATGATTTTCTGAATTATGATATGATGCAGTGATTTAATTTAATATGTTATGAGATGATTGTTAGTTAGAAATGTAATTCATTGATTTGTTACAATTGTTAGAATAGGTGTGACGAAGGACAATATAGCATCACTCGTTCGCGAGTGCCCTGTTATGTTGCGATTCTTTCTCACAATACAGTATTTTGATTTAATGCTTTGATGTTATGTATATATGCACATGTACACAACTTCGTTTGTATGCAGGATTGCAGGTATAAGTCTCGATTCCACCTGCTTCGGCAGGACAGGGCGAGCACCAAATAACCCAACGGATAAATGTTGATACAGAGGTGACGATGAAGTCCTCCCATTCCATGATGTCAGGTCGTCTCATTTGTTTGGTATAGTTGATTTTCGTGTAATTGTCGTCATTGAGTGTTGTGTTATGTGTTTTGTCTTATTTTTATTTATGAGGGCATTTATAGTTATGATTTATCTTAATGATTGAAATAAATTATTTATTTTTAATGTTGGACTAAATGGTATTTAAATATTTAAATAATTTAATTATTTTTGAAAATCATATATTACAATTAAAAGATAATTATATATTAAATGTGTTTTAATTATTTTGATCAATTATCTAGTGGTGGATAATTATGTGAATAATTTATTTAAATTAAATATGTAATGTGAGGTGCAAGAAAAGTTGCAAAAACAGGAATTAAAGCAATAAAACAAATAAAAGAATAAAAAAGACAGTGTGAGCCAATAGGAATGGAGAGTTGGGAAAAAGCCAGCTTTTAAAGAATGGATTTTCTTTTAATTTGGATTTTTGAGAGTTTTTGAGGGATGGGCAACATATTTTTATTTAATTATGAATTTTTGCAAGTTTTTACACACACAGAAGATCAAAAAAAAGTTTGAAGTTGCTCAAGCCATTGTGGAGGTACTTTGAATCTGAAGAGAGTAGTTTTGAATCTTTTGCTATTATCTGAGGAGAGATTTAGGAAAGAAATTTGTCTACAATCTGTTGCTGGTGTTGTCTTGGGGGAATTCATTCTGGACTAAGAATTGGAATCGAGTTCGAAGGCATCAGAGTCAAGCAGACATCTTCATATTTGCATTGGACTCCAGGTTCCTCTCGTAGTCTTCTCCTCGTACCCTTTCTTTTATCTGTCTGCTTCAGAAAAGAAAAATATATTTTATTAAAAATGATTTTTGTGAATATAGAAAACTTCTGTTGAAAACTGAAAACTAGGGCAAATTATTAGACTAGAAAACAAAGAAAATCATAGTTATTATACTATTTCCAATCTGTGAAAACCTTTAGTTTTCTGAAATCCTCAACTCGACAATATTAGCATTTAGAGAAAAATAATTTCCTTATTAAATAATACATCTGAGGGTTTTAAAATATATAGTTATTTATGAGGTATTCATTGCTCTTTATTTCATTCTGTTACCCCTATTTTACCCTCTGCTCTTTATTTTATTCTGATACCTCTATTTTAACTTCTGTACTTCTTCCCAGCATTTAAATATATATATATATATATATACCTTGTTATTTATATAGATATTGATTTATATTATATATGTATATATTTTAAATTTTCAACATGGTGCTGGTACTGTGCGTCGGCCGTACGCCGACAGGGAATAAAATTTTATAAATTTTTAAATTCTGTAGAAAACGGTTTTTTTTTTTTTCAGTGTTTATATATAAATCGAATTTTATATTTGTTTTAAAAAAAAATTATTAAGGAAGGTGTGTATGGTACAGGGGGGAGGGTAGAAGGACGGCCGAGGCCGTACCTTCGCCCTCGGCCCAGCTGTACGCTGCACACAGCAACCTTAAAGACTGTTGTGCGCAGCAATCTTTAAGACTGCTGCGTACAGCAGCAAGGGCTACGGCCCTTTGATTTAAGTTTCGGTTTTTTTTTGTTTGTTGTTTATTTTATATATATATATATATTTGTGTTTTTTTTTATATGTATTTATTATTTAAATATAAAATAAATATATGATTATAATGTTTTTTTTTATTATAATAAAATGAAATTATAATTATTTAATATTATTTATTTAGATGAAATTTTAATTATTTAATTGTAATGTAAATTCATCACACTTTAGGAATGTAGTTTTGTAATGTATTAAAATGCTCAATTTTGTGTATAATTAAGTAATTTTTATTTATTTTAAAATGGGCATTGTTTAATTCATTGTTTTGATTTAACAACTATATTAGACAAGATTTCAGTCTTTGGTTGTGATTGTAAACCTTGTTGAGGCAATTGGTTTTAATTATATAAACGGGATTGGAAACAAACGTAACAGTACAACCTTGTAAATGTTATCTGAGTTTTCTTTTTATGTTGTGGTTTTCTTTGCTCGGTGTTGTCGATGTGGGAACCGTATTGGTCTGTGAAAATCTTGTTCCAGAGGCTTGTGATTAAAGTGTTATTTATCTTTGTTTATGCTTTTGAGCGTTATTGGTGTTATGTTAGGAAGGGTTGGACGGGTTTGCAAGTCTTTTGATTATGTGCAGTTGCGAGATGGTTAATGCCTCGTGTATCCAATTTTGGTTTTAAGATTTATATGTGTTGGTTCAACCCTTGCCTACTTGAGATATGTTAGGGGTCATAGGAGGGAGAGTGGCTCTTCGTGGGCGCCGGCGCCTCAGGATGAGGAAGGGCTCAGGATAACCCACGAATGAGTAAGCTAAACAAGTGATAACCTAAACAATAGAATTAGGGGGTTGGGTAGTTTAAAAAACACAAGATAATAAAACTTTGGATTCCTCGGCTATGCATTAGGGCTACCCTAGACTAGTGATAGACTGAGAAGGCCGTGGTCGGCATAGTCATAGTCTCGTCTTCATGAGAGACTATTGGCTCCGCATCAGCTACCCTATGGTGCCGGCGCCTCAGTTAGGAGGAAGGGCCAGGAGATCCATAGATGGGTGCGGCGCCTCAGTTGGAGGAAGGGCCAGGAGAATCCCATGAGAGCTATGCGATGACACTCTCCACTTGACACCCTTGTGCTTTGTTGTTGCCTCTGGATGTTATCTCTTTATGATGTTTTCTTGAATTCTTGTGAATTTGTTTAATGATTGTTTATTGATAGTACTTCATGTTATTGTGATGAGTCTTTTGGTTTTAACTTGTCATGTGATCTGTGAACGTTATTGGTTGTTCATCGTATGCTTTGAGTTGTACTTGATTTGTATCATAATGTGGTTGAGTCGGTTTGACATTCATGGTCGGGTTCACTTCCTCGTCACCTCTGAGCACGGGGGGTGAGTTACTTGTAATTCACATGGTTGGGTGGAACGTGCTCCGCACCCGTTGGGTTCCCCATCAGCGTCTTGTCTTCTCAGCATTTCCGCAGTGGAGTTGTACCAGTGATCAGTTGTACTTCATGTTTCATTATACTTGTATCAATCCCCATGTTGGGAAACTCAATGTAATTCAATTATCTGAAATTGTAATGTAATATTATAACGATGATGTAATAGTTAGGTTCATTTGTAACTCTTTTAAAAGATGTATCATGGATGTAATTATGCGATGTTTATTATACTCGCATCATGGTTATGGGATGTATCATTGTTTATGGTTATTATAAAGTAAATGGTTATGTTGTAAATTGTAATCTTTATTTCCATTTAGTTGATTGCGATGTAACCTCGCGTGCCCCAAAGAACCAAGTGTATTAGTGCTATGTAATATGTTATGTGGTTATGGTTTAATGTTATGGCATGTTTACTTTTATTACTTTAAAAAAAAAAATTATTTGCATTATGTGTGTTCTCTGGGGTTTGCACGACGGGCGTGACAAAAGAGATAAAACACAACAGAGTATAGCATGTAGGATTGAATCCAAGGTGTAAAGTAGGATAACGATAGTCTTTTCAGAGAAAAGTCCCTATATGGTGAACACAGGTCTGGACAAGAAAACACTTCAAAAAGCATGGCCTAATTAATGGTAAAAAGGTGTATTGACTTAGTAAAGGCCCACCCACCAAAGTGTAATACCTTCAAATGAATGAGTAACTAGGGTATGATAAGGTCATGTACCACCTTACCACCCCTTTCCTTCAAAGGACTAAGTCTAACAAGAAATTATGTCACCTCAACAAGAGAAAAGTACATGGTGAATAACTTTAGGCATGATACTATAGCCTACACCCTACTAAGCCAATGGTCAATGGTATTAAAGGATTTTAAAAACAAGGTTCATAGTGTTTTCATGAGCAGTGGACCTGTTTGAGGATGCCCGAGTTGAGGCGGGTCTCCCCTCTTCTCATCACCTATACAAGTCTTAGTGGACCGAGGATCTTCATACTTGGCTTATAGGACGTTGGTAACACCTTGGGGTATAGCTTTCATTCCCCCTTTATATACCCTATCGTTAAATGTGGTTGAGGTCATCCTTGAGGTGATGAAATCCCCAAGCAGGCCTCCTAATGAATTAAACAAATATATGATATTGTTTCTAATTCCCAAGATTGTTCTTAGTAGTCATGAGTGAAGAGAACATGTAAATAATCAAATCCTCAAGTAAACAAAATATAATGCAAATTCTAAGGTATTTCCAATCTCCAAGTTCACACTAGGCATGAAGAGAGAGCATACATACCTAAAGACTTATTAAATGATGGGTTTGGTTATTAGTATATTTTTGTTACTTTTCATATACTTTTAAGACAATTTACCTATGTTTTTAAAGTATATCTTGGACAATACTTCCATAATATGTTATCCTTTCATACATACCTTGCAACCTTGAACCCATTTTGTGGAAATGAAATATGGTGGAAATATTCATATAATTGCATGGTTTAAGTATGGATATATATGTTATGAATGAAATGTTGTGATTTAGTTATGGTGGCTAGTTGCATATGTATGTGTTTGGATTAATCTCTTTGCAGCTTAGCATGTGGTAGCAAGGATGGAGTATTTGAAGCGAGTACCAAAGCAACAAAATGGGAAATTAATGAAGTTCAAACTGTCCAAGGTGCAGCAAGCTGTGGAGCTAAGCGTGGTCATTATGGAAGGAATAAATGTTAAAAGATATATGTTCTTGAATGTTGGACATTTTCCCATGTGTTCTACATGCAAGTTGTCCTTATTTGAATAGGTTTCTTTTTTAGTTGATGAATAAGTCAATCATTGCTCCATCTCCTCATATCTAGGAGTGAGATTTATGGTTGCAGTTAGTTAGTTAGTTGCCAATTCAAATAAGGCTCTCCCCGTTTTGTATAAAGCCAAGGGATGAGTTCATAGATCAGTCAGTTGATTTTTCTATAAGTTACTAGTAGTTAGTAGTTTTCTAGTTTTTCCAGTTATCCAAAAACATGTTGTTACAATGATATTATGGAATAAAATCTGCAAGAAGGATTATGTCTGATATCTGGCATTATGCAATGAATGGAGTTGTATGGTGCATGGATGTGTAAGAATCTAAGTTAGATTTGGTTTTTAGTTAAGTGAGGCAGTCTTCTGAGCTGGCCACTCAGGTACTACTCTTCACTTTATTTATAATTTATCTATTTATTTATGTTTTTCCATTAATTCTATTTTTAATAGTTTACACATGCATTGCAAGTAAAATGGTTTATGGTTAGTTAGAGTTTTGATTGTTCATGAACATAGATAAATCATAGTTCTCTGGAGATTAGGATTTGATTATTTTGTCATTTCAAATAGTTTCAAATTAACTTTGCACTCGTAGATCTTTAATAGTCACCTACAACTTATGCTACAAGTACTCATAGCCATTAGGTTTTGTAACTATTTTCACTGTTTTTGCAATTCTGTCAAATGCTAGCAAGGTAGAATAGTTTGAATAAGTTTATATAGAGTAATTTAGGTTAGCACAAGCCTATGAAGACACATATAGTGGAGTACCATCATAAGTTTACGCACCTTGGTTGATAATTTAATGTAGGCTTGCAATGTCAAGAGGATTGTTCAGCTTGGCACACCCTTGAATTGTGTAAAATTCACCAAGTCCATAACACATTAGTTTTCCTCTACACTAAACATGACAAAAAGGTTCTTTAATTAAACCCCAAATTCAAATGTATGGTTTATTTTAAAGAAATTGAAAGCATAAAGAAAACCTTGCAAGAAGATTCATTAGTAGTTTTAAACTTTTTGTTTTCTCCTAATGTATGCCACAACTGCACAAATATGTTAGTCTAAAAATATCAAGCAAGCATTAGGGTTAAGGTAAAATCCAAAGAACAAAATCAAATGCACTTCTGTAATAGTCAAAAGTGTCACTGTAAATGAAATTAGAAGTGTCAATATACCTTAGAAGCATCATTGTAACTGATCAAAAGCGTCGAGTCATGTTAAAATCATTCAGTCACATCAAATGCATCAATGTAATTATTAGATGCATTGCTATAACCTAAAATCATAAAAAATGGAGATGTGTCAATTTAGTAGAAGCATCGATATTTGTTAGAAGCACAATTGTAAATGTTAATAGCATTGATTTTCGTCAAAAGTACCACTCTACAGACATCTAAAGCATCAATCTACTTCAAAAGCATTGTTGCAACCTATAACTCAACAAAAACTATGTGACATTAAATCTAAGATGTGGGTCCCATCGGGTATGCCAAAATATCTAACAAGAATAATGAGAAATGATTAGAAGATACTACTAAAGCAATTAGGGTTAGAAAACATCAAGAACCCACAAAGGATAGATAAATTAAATCTATTAACCAATGAAGTTGAATGTAATGAATCAATGAATAAAACAAAAATTAAGAATGTAATGAATCTGATTGGTGAACTTCTAGAATTGCCAGTCCATGGACAATTCTTGAAGCCATACTTCACATGAGATATGTTTATTTCCATGTACATTGTATTTTATGTATATATTTATATGTAAGGTTTGGTTATGTTTCTGGTTTTGTCCTCATTTTGTTTTCTTGCCTTGTCCAGGCTTGCTTTTGGTTTGGTCTCTGTGTTCTGGTTTGCTCCACTGAAGGATTCATGGGATCTCGATTTGTTCATCCTAAACAAACATCCCCAACATGAGCCACTGATAGGACCTATGAAAAAAATTGTGGCTCTTGGTCTAGGTTCCCTTCTTCTGAGATTTTGGGTGAGGTGCATGGGTTAGGGTTTATTGAAATAGTGTTTAGGGTTTATCTTGGCTTGAAAAACCTACACAAAGCCTAAACTCCTTGGTTGCCTTTTGGTCTATTTCCCTATTGACTCGACCCCTTTTACCTTGTGATACCAATTATTCATTGGCTTTGCAAAATCCTTTTAATATTTCTAAGTTTGAGCTTTTGAATTATGTTTGGCCGAGAACCTTCAAAATTTTCCATTTCCATGAAATATTTGGTCATTGTCCTAAGTTTGAGCTATGCATATGTGCTTTTATCTAAATTTCATTTGAATACGTTACCTAGGAAATTTCCCCGCTTTTAAAACAACTTATGCACATGTACAAAATAGGGGAGAGGGCCCAATAGTCGTGCGGGGTCCAATAGTCGCGCACCCAATCATAAATATAATACCCAATAGTCGTTTATATAATGTCCAATAGTTGTGATTTGACTACCCATAATTAAAAAAAATGTATGCTTTTGATCTAAAAAGCAACCAATCATGTGATACCACATCAGTGCTCAACTACTCATGATGTAATGCACGAGAATTGGTCTCACTATTTTTTGGGGCCTTTTTGGACACCTTGACAAAAACGCATGCTGATGTGGCATCATATTTGATGATGTGGCCCTGAAACCTTAGTTATAAGCAGAGAACTTGCCAAGTAAGCTGCTATAAAAAATTGGGAGTGATTTGAAATTTCGACGTAGGATAATTAGAAGCGCAAATTTAGGGTGCACGACTACTGGGCCCTCTCCCCTAATTGAATTAATTTGCTCTGCCCCGCTCAACTTTGACCACGTGGCAGAGTTTCATTGCATCGCATGTCCTCTTCCATCACTCTTTCTTCATTCCCCGCTAGTCCCTTTTGTGTGATATGCACTTATACCATTTATCAATATCCCAAGCATAGGTGTCACAATCCTATGTCATCGCATATGCTCTTTGCATCACATTTTCCATTATTCGGTGCCTATTGCTAAATGTGTTATGCGCAGTCGGTCGTGATTGAAACACGTGGTTGAATCTTGCTTCATCGCATGCTTCCTTTACATTGCATTTGTGAAATGAGTAGCATATATCCAAAGTGTGATGTGCAATGAGAATGAAGAAGGAAGGGATAAAAGAATATGCTCAAGGAATATTCCAAATAGGTGTCCACTCCTCATTGAATTACAAGGTCTCTTCTCATTGCAATTTGTATTCCATGAGAGATGAAGGAAAACACAATATGTGCTAAGCCTCTCAGTTTGCAACATGTGTCATCTTCTTGCTTCATCAGTGCATCACAAATATGAATGGAGGGGGAACACGAAGAAACTAAAGGAAGAAGGGTATATACCAAAGGGAATATTATGTGCTAGGTGTCAACTCCTCAGCTCATCGCATTGATCATTTGCATCACAAATTCAACTCATTGAGCTTGAGACCAAAATGCAATGTGTGATGGATGTGAAAGAAAAGTTGGTGGCAAGGTTTTAAAGCAATAGAGGGTATATGGCAGCTCCTCGGCTCATCACAAAACTCTTTCATATCGCATTTTGTAGAGGAATCTTTAAAGGAAAAAAGCGATATGCTATGAATGCGTGATGATCTTCGATCTTGTTTTAAAACAATTTGCTCAACACTCAAAATTCAAAAATGAACAGCTAACTGAAAGATTAATTTCTTCACTCGCACGAGTTGTCTCTCTACAATTAATGGTGTATATGTTCAATCTGAAGGCCATAAAGTTGAGAATTTCATTATTTTTCATTGTCTTTGCAAAAGTATTCAAGCATTCAAGCAGACAAAGCTCCAAGCAAATAGTTTCAAGCAAAGAATAGCTAAGGTTTCTTGAGTAAGTGAGAATCTTCATCCTTCTATGCAAAATTTCAGTTAAGTGTTGAAAAAAGGATTGTAGCTATATACATATTGAGTTGGGGTTGCTAGGGTTTTCAATGTGGAATTTTTGAAAATAAATTATTAAGCCCTATCTTGTTTTAAGGAAATACTTATAGGGTTTTGTATATTTTGGGTTGCAAATTCACAGTCATGGTAGGGTATTGAATAATTGTGAAACCCTAGCGTTTGAATTAGATTGTAAAAACCCTAGTTTATCAAATTCTACAAAAATGAGTCAAGCTAGTGGTTCATCAAAGGCCAAACCTAAAACCAAAAAGGTTAAGCCTAAAATTGAGGAGGATAAGCCTAAAGCAAAGGGAGTTAAGAGAGATTATGCCAGATTCGTGGAGGATGACCTTGAAAGGAATTATTCCTAGGAGCCTAGGTGGTTGGAAAAAGAGGTACTAGTGAAGATATTTTGTCTAATCATTTGCAAGACAATGCCAAGAAATTAGGGGATATAATAGTGCCACATAATGGGTGTGAATTGTTCCAATATGCATACAAAAGGTCGGACTACCCTTGTCCATCTAGAAATTTATGGACATGTAACTTGGGAAAGCTCATTGTGTCAAATATCTTTTTAGAAGTTGATTTGATCAAAATAGTTGCAGAGTGTTATGACCTCGACCAAGAATTATTAGGAGAAAAAAGAAGAAACCATTACTGGATATTAGCAAGAGTCAAATTATAAGAAATTTTACATTAAACCCCTCTGCTATAGTTTCTATCAACTTTAGTGCAATGTGTCAAGAATATGAAAGAGACAAATATGGGTATATAAATTATGTATTACCAAGGCATAGAAGAAAGGATCTGGGAAAGAAAGGGGTGAGGGTTACCCCAAAGGAGTTTGAGCCTTTTAACTATGATGAATTTGAAGGCTACTTTAAGAACACATACTTTAGTTTATGTTAGGTGCTGGGGAAAACTTATGATTTGAGAATGCCTATTTACTTGATGATGATGGCAATAGATATCCAAGATAAATATTCTAACAAGGATTTTGATTATGCCTATTTTTCTGAACAAATCCACAAGCAAATAAAGGATTTGAAGGAGCCCAATGCCCCATTGAGTTTCACACACTATTTTGTGTTGATGCATATGTTTTTTTATGGATTGGAGAGAAGGAATGGTCCAAGTTCATGGACCTAAGGAAAAAGGATGAACAAGGAAATGATCTACTGGTGCAACTATGGAAAAACATCTAGGATTAGAATTGCCCCGATTCCAATTATACATCTTTCTGTAATGAAATGGTATATGATATTTTGGATAATTTGGGATGCAAACCTATGTATAGGATTTCAAGAGGTATCAAGGAGATTTTGAGGCCCTTGCAGTTCAAATCCAACACCAAATTGGATCATAATTGGGGAGATTGGTACTTGCACACTTCTTGCATGGTTTTTAGGATTTATGGTGCTTTGGTGCAACCACACTGCATGCCAATCTATGTATTAGATAGACTTGATTTTATGGAGATTATGTGGCAACTTGATACTATGGATAAAGATCACTTTAGGGGTGCCAAGAAGGGATCATTTATCCCAAGACAATTTTCCTTTTCTCATTTTAAGGTCACATCCAAGGAGGGATTGGAATTTTTTTTTGATATGTTGACAGCCTATAGAATGAAGGTTGAGAAAGTGAGGTATTGTGACCTTGAGGGCTTTATTGATAAGGAGAGAAGGGATAGAAGTAGATCTAGTTTTATCATCATTTCATTTACAATGAGGATGTGATTAGGAATTTGGCATCTGATGCAAAGGTAAATGAAAGAAAACAAGCATGGTTGCAAATCATTAAGAGTGAAGAGGCTAGAATTAAGGTGAATCCACTATATGTGAGCCCATACGTTGAAATTTAGGATCCCTTTTAGAGAGCAATGAAGATGTTGGAAGCATATAAAAATGACACATTTGTGAACATGATAAGACAAGTTGAGGAAGCAGCAAATAAAAAGGAGCATGTGGCAAGAATTCAAAATAGGCCTACTCAATCTGCTACTCAAGGTCCTACTATTCAGCCCATGGAAATAGAAGAGGTATTGATGGTTCACCCCCTTGTTGAGTATGTTGTTGAGTCACAGGGAGATGATACAATGGAGGAATAGTCTACTGAGTATGTTCCTAATGAAGAAGAAATGCATCAAAAATTTCCCTCTCCCCAAGTTAATGATGTAATGGATTCTTTTGTTCCTGCTAACAAAATTGTAACCAATGTATATGATGAAAATAATCCTGTTGATGAATATATCAAGGTAAAAGCCCATGTTGAATTTATGGATGATGAATCCTTTGTTCAAACAAAGGAGTTTAAAGAATTTGTAATTCAGGTGAAGGTTAATGAATTCAAGGAAATGATTAAGAAAGAAAAAGGAATTGATCCTTCATTACATGAGTGAATTTAAAAGAAAGAAGAAGAGAAAATAGAAAAAGAGATTTCAAAAAAATTCACTGCTGATGGTAGGTTATTGGTCAAGAAAAGTGGAATTCTTTTGTTGCCTAGTTGGGACTTTCTTCTGCAATTTCTTTGGACATAACTAGAAGTGATGTTGAGGTCTTCATCTCTGAAGAGAAATATGATAATAAAGTCTTTGGCTCTGGCTTTAGCCCAAGGTTACACACATTGGAAATTTGGTCCATGGGGCCAAATACAGGAAAACCAAGGGTAATCAGGTCAGTTGGAGAAATAATAGGTGAAGTTGTGGTGAAAAGAGCATTTGAGATTACTCCCACAAAAGCAGCCAAGTTAACTGTACATGTTGCTATGCTAAGTGTTGACACTGCACAGATGGCTCGGGATAGATATGACTAGTTACTTGAAAAGCTCAATATGTTGCAAGGGGAATACAATAAGTTGAAAGTTAGTACTCCTCGGGAGAAACTTGCAACACCTATGGTGAAAGCCCTTCCACCCTTTATCTCCAACAAGAGCTCTCCACACAAGATAGAGAGACATTATCTCTCAAGATTAAGAGATTAAAGGAAGAATTGGATATGGTGAGAGAAAGCGAGCAAAAAGCTAAGGAGGAAACCAAAAAGGTGGTAACTGACATTATTGATGATATCCTAGGGCATAGAATTTCTTGCATACTTGATAAACCTGAGAAAGTGTGGAATGTATACAAAAATGTTCATGAACCTTATAAGAAACATTTTGAAGTTCAAGAAAATTTTCAAAATGTGAGGAGAAAATGGAGCACAAGGGTAGATAGCTTGAAGGAAATGATGAAAAATATGGAGAATGATCTTGAGGCACCGACTAACTTGCCCCAACTACTCCAAGCAATTGTATTGTTGGGAGAAATTTCAGCCTTCCAAAGTAAGTTGGGCATGTAATTCAAGAATAAATTGAAGATGTTTAGAGATATGGAGGCAAAAGGAGTGCCTCAGATTTTAGATGAAGCAGGTGGGATCAAGGATTTCACTAATTGGAAAGAAGAGTTTGGGGGAATTGTACCTTCTTTGTCTACTTTTATTTACTGTTCAGTAAAGGTTGACTATGCAACATTAAATAGTTTCATTGATGATTTGTTTAAGATGGAAGTTAATTTGGATGTGTTTGCAAGAGAGGCTAAAGCCATAATAGATGCAAGGTACAATGTGAATAATTCAAAGGTATATAAGTTACTTGCAATTCAGTGGTCAGAGGAAGAGGAGTACAACACATGGCTTGAAAACTTTACAGATTAAGCCTTTGATATAACAAAGTTTAAGGTTGTCTCCTCCTGGGTTTGAAAGTTGTTTGTCCTTTGTGCTAATGTGGAAATATCTCTTTGTATTTTTCTATTTTATGCTTTATGTCCTGAATTTTTGGAAGGTAGAGGGAGAACAAAGATAAAGGAATGTTTGGTTCAAAGTACAAGGTCATCTCCTTCAACATACGCTTTTTGGGAGACGTGGGAATATTATTCCCTCATAAACGGTTAAGGTCCTTTTTATTTTGAAAATGAATATCAAATGAAAAAGTGACGTATGTACCTAGCCCGAGGCTTGTTGCTCCCTTGTCTTATAAAAGGGAATTCAAGGCTAGTTACATGGATCTTTTGAAGAGCTTTGTAATGTAAAACATAGAGAATAGAATTTGAGTCTTGTTTTTAGGTTATTGAGTCTAAGTTTTTGTAGTTTACAGGATTTGTATAATAGTACTAGCATTTTCTAAATATAATGGTGTAAATTTGAAGCCAATTGTCTCCTATTGTATACCTTTCACAGATTATGAATGAAATTGATCAAATATCATTCAAATTTATCTCCATTATCTTTCCTTTGGATGTGTGTTTCTGTTAATTCTCTTGTTCAAAGAATGAGTTAAATGCTTTAATGGAGATGTAGGTTTGTGTGAATGTATGCAAGGATTTGATAAGTAGAGTTGGTTAATAATTTTGAGTACAATTGTGTAATGCATTATGTGATGCTCTGTAATGCTTAGGTGAAATACTATAATGTAACTCCAATTGAATTGGTTTTGACTCCAGGCCCTAGGTTAAGGCACCAGTCTTGAATTTGTGTCTAAGTTGCAACTCCAAGGTCACTCAATTTAAAGAACATTTACAAAATTTCATTTCAGTTATGCTTATTTTTGGAAGTTTCATGTAAATTTCCATGTTCTCTTGTTTTAAATTGTTGAAAGATTAAAGGATTCTACCAGATCTTTCAATTTCTACATTTATCAAGCTAATTAAGTGAGAACATATTTGTTGTTAACAATGTATCAGATAATTTGGCACATGAGGTCTTAAATACATTGTCAAGGATCACCCTCTCGAGTTCTATAGAGCCCAAAGTGTAGAGGGAAAGTTATTTTAACTTTCACCTATTCATTGGCCAATCCCTCCAAATAACTAACTACTGGAAATGGTAAATCCATAGGTTATTTGTAAGATCTGGTTGGGAATTAAAAACTGCCAGCAAAAAGGAATACAGACAAGATGAATGATCAACCATCTCGATAGCAATGATATCTCTAGTCTTCAAGTCCCTTATGTATACTCTATTGGTAATTTGATAAATAGAAAGGAGATTGGATGTCAAGGAAGGAACACAAAGTACATCATTAAAAATTCCCTCTCCTATATCAACATAACCCTTCCCACATACCTTCATATATGTATTGTTACCCATCAAAATATTAGGTGAATAACAAGGCTCAAAAGAAGAGAAAATTCCCATAGATGATGTCATATGATGGGATGCCCCTAAATCAAGAAGCCCTCTACTAGATTTAGGACTTGTATAAGCCAAGAGTGTTTGTCCTTTCATTTTATGTAGCCCAGTTGTAGATCTTGTATGACCTGACTGAGATGATGAAGTTTTTGTCGATGGAGATGAAGAAGAATAAGAAGAAGAAGAAGACATTGATGAGGGTAGTTGAATAGTATTCTTTTGAAGAAGGTGGGTGAGTTCATCAATATTCTTATCATCACATCTATGTTCATCATGGATCTTAGACCCAAGCAAAGGGTGGACACACTCCTTTCACAAATAGCCACAACAAAGGAAATGCTCAAACAAGAAACCATTGAGGCCACACAAAATCTTGTAAAATGTTACTTTAAACAAAATAAGAGACACAATAGGAGGAAGCAATAGATAATAAAGAAGGGGAAAAGGAAACATAATAGGGTCAATTGAGGCGCAAAAAAATTAACTCACTCCCATCTCCACATCTCCACAACTCCATCACTTCACCTACCCATCACCAACTCACATCTAGACTTCTCCTAGATATCCCCCTTACAAAAATTCTAGTTGGGTGACATGCTACAAAACACTATAAGAAAAGATATTTTAGATCAATATGTAGAGTCTATAGAAACCATATATCCATCATCAAATACCACACCTTTACATAGATATCTTAGTTCCACTTAGCTAATAATTCTAATAATTTACAGATGAGCTACTTAAAGAAACACAAAGCCAAGGGGGCATAGTGAAAAAGTAAGTATCGATAGAAGTAGAGAAGCAATCAAAAGGCATCAACACCCACCTAAACTAGAGGGAAAAAAATGAAAACCTCTTCTAATTATGATACCATGAAAGATCTAGATAGAAATCTAAGGGCACACTTGGAGACAATTCATAGTAAGTACCAACATACATAGGATTAGAGAGAAAGGATAAGGGAAAAAATCAAATTGTGAAATAAGTGGTAAGCCTTATATTGACACGTGTGATAAGATTACTGACTAAAACATTTACAGTAGCCAATTCTATTTAGATCCCAACCACTGCTAATGAAGGGAAAAAAACTTTGATGTAGATTAATGGACAAATACAACTATTATAACAGACTACTTATCAATGGGATAAGACCTTCACACAACTCAAAGACATATATAAACACATTTTTTCATAAACACAACTTATATCATAAAATTTATTTTTTTGGGGTGTCTCAATTAAGACAGAGCCAAGATGTCTGGAGGAAAATATATCATTTCAAAGGGGGATGATGTTCACAGGACAAATCCAGCTTCACTAAAAGCAACATCCATTGCAAAGGAGGCATGACATAGTTAGCTAACCACCGACACATCCAAAGGACATAATATGTATAGGAGATACACTCCTTAATAATACTAGGTATAAGTAGGGTTCAATGATGAAAGATGTATAGAAGTAGAGTACAAAAGAAAGTATGTAATATATGATAAGAGGATATTTTAGAGAAGATAAGTACAAGAAAGAAAAATGATGTATGAATGAACTATGTATTATAGCTATTTACGATGATTGAAATATATCACATGATGATCTAACAGATATATGATATGCAATGAGATATGATATGTATGTGAATATTTAATTATTTAAAATTGTTCTTTCTTATTGCAACATTATGTAATTCACCACATAAATTCAAATGTTCCTCTTATCACTCATATTGGTGTATAAACACTATGCCCAAGTTACCTAGGCTTAGATCCTTGATTTTTCCCTAGTTCTTACTAACAATCAAACTCTAAGGGGTGTAAGTATGGACAAGTTCACCAAAAATGTAAAGAAAAATACTTTCCCTAAGCTTAATCTAAATTAATTAAATAATGCAACCATCAAAGCATAAATCAACCTAGACTAATCAATCAAGAGTTGTATGAGTAGATAATTTCAAAATTAAATGTTAAGTTTGGAAATTAAATGCAAATGAAGGGTGTACTTAGATCTAGCATTGATATGGAAGAATAATGTTGATGTTGTGTGAAAAATCTATCTTAGGACTAAAAATAAAAGATCTATATCTATGATCAAAATAATTTGTCAACTTTGTGGCAAATTGAATACATGGATTTGGGTTATTTCTATGGGTTTGGATCTTTGTTATGGTCCACAGAGTTGATTTGGTTGGATGCATTCTTTTGCTTCTTGATTCTCCTAATCCACCTTGCTTCTTTGGGTGGTGTTTATAAACACTTAAGGGAGATTGTTAGATTACAAGGGTCATGGAAATGAATAAGACAACAAGCTTTGTATACACAAATGCTTTAGGATGATTCAATGCACAATTATAGTATTTTTAGGTGTTCCAATTGAAATGTTGCTAGCATGCTCTTTTATTAAATATGAATAATAATCAAATAAAGATTAGAATAATTGGATATGGGAGGATCATAAATGAATGCAATCAAATGCCTTTCAATACCAAAACATGAAAGGAAGTCATGTGAAATGTGTACCAAATTGACTTAAGGTGGGAAAAGAATGGGTGGGTTAGGCCCAAAAATTGAATTTGAATTTTAAAATTTTAGGGGTCAAATCTGTGAGTGGGATCAAATCTTATACACATCAATAACCCAAGACAAAAAGGTGCTATAAACAAGGTGGAAACAAAGTATTTAAGAATAAATAAATAATTATAATGAAAGTATCAAAATATGTGTGTATGTGAATTATATATACACACATTTATGTAACTCGATATGAATAATAATATAGAGAAGCAAACTTAACTTTCCATAAAAAATATACCATTTGTCAATAAAAATATGAATACTAATTATATAGAGAAGCAAACCATAAAAATATACCATTTGTCAATATGTAAGAATTTAGAGAAGCAAATTTAACTTTCTATAAGAATATACCATTTGTCAATATTAACAATATAGAAAAGCAAACTTAACTTTCCATAGAAATATACCCTTTGTCAATATGTCAAATTACATATTTTTTTCATAATTAACATAATTACAGAAATTTCACCATTAAATAAGCACATTAAAAAATAGTAAATTTTCTTTCCAAGAATTTGGAGTTACATTTCCAATTTAACGGCCAGCTTTGAGAATCTCCCGGGCACTATTAATAGCAGACCTGAACGCTAACAACCACATTGAAGAGAATAGAGGTGTTGCCTCAATATTAAAAAATAGTAGCAGATATTATACAGACAATTCCAGTTGGCGCGGACTTGGACAAACATGTTTGTTTGCAATTGGGAATCCGTTTCTCTCTCGCACCGAATAATATGCTTACAGAACAAGCGCGTAATTGATTTAAAAATTGAGGCGCTTACCTAAATGCTATTTTTTACCAGGCATCCTTAATTAAGATTTTTTTAATTATTAAATTCAATACTTTGATTGTACGGTTATCGAATAGATTTTAGTTAGAAAAAATAGATAAATTCAAATAATATATATACTGTACTAGTTAAAAATTACATAAAATAACCTGCATGTTGTCAGTGACAGGTCCATGGGCCCAGGGCCCAGCAGTTGTACCTCCTTTCTTTTCTTCCTTTCTTGATCCAACAAATCTTGTGTTTCCGAGGGTTTGAAGAGTGGAAAGCAAGGGTTGAAGCTCAGGGCATTCCACTCACCAAACAGCCGTCAACTACTCTCGGTTGGAAGGAGTTATTGTCTTCAACACCCGGTTGGTAGCATGTCTCAGTTGGGGCATACTAAACCATTCTACTGTTTACCCAGATTGGAAGATTTACAATTCCTCTTGTTACGTAACATGAAGTCGCCTTCAGCGGACACGTCGGTAATTGGGAAAGGATTTATTTTATATGAAAAGAAAGTCTTCCACTTGGGTAATTGTGCAGTCGTGAAGTGTGGGGCAGGTAGAGCGTGGAGAGTGAAGCGGAGTGGAGCCTTTGCACAGTAGCGGTGGGCCCTCATGGCCATTCAAACATAGCCACATCCACTTTCAGCACCGGAGCTTTGATTGCTCGCATAAAGCATTGTAAGCAACTGCCAAGATCATTCTGAGATCCAGAATGCCATTTCAATAACAATGCTCTGCTTCACCCAATGTACATTCGCCTCCATATGTCTGCAGAATTCTTTCTGTTATTGAACTTTAGTTCGCACATATGTTAGGCAAAATTATGTACGTGAGCAGCAAGAAAATAGCTTTGCTCGGAAGAAAGGCTTTATGGTAGCCGAGTAAAGCTGCTTTTTGTTGGGATTTGAGGCAGAATGTTTAAGGCAGCGAAGTTGAAGAGCAAGAGTAAAGTTGAGTGGAGACTTGAGTTTCAAGCTACTCAAGTAAGTAGGCAGGATGGGCTGTTATGCCATTGATTTTGATTTTGATTCATGATGGTTATGGTTATGGTTTCACCTGTGAATCCAGGTTCCCCAATCAGGATGGGAGAAGACGATAGTTTCCCTCGTGTCAGTGGAGAGTGGCAAAATTGCAGGTAAGGCAGGGAGGGCGTCCATTCAGAAGGGGAATTGTGAATGGGCAGAACCAATTTATGAAACAGCAAAGCTAGAGGAAGATGCGACAACTGGGAAATATGAGGACAAACTCTACAACCTCGTATTATCAACGGTACTAATCACTTGTGTGGAAGAGGATCCTAATGTATTTTATTTTTGTGTTCTAAAGTAGTAAACAATCCAATGCTTGGGTGCACGAATAATCAAATTTTTGATCATGCATTCCCTCCACCAAATTTTCCCTGGAGAAGATCGGGCCTCATCCCTTATGGTATAGGCCAATTCACTCAGCAATCTTCACCAGTAAATCAAGGGCCACTTGACCTCATTTTATTTACTTGAAAGATAACTTTTTTACGGTAACTGAGATTTCCTTTTTCAATTCGGCAGGGGTCTTCTCAGTTGGGAGAAGCAAGTATCAATCTCACAGATTACATAGGAGCCATAACTCCAGCCTTCATTTCTCTACCTCTTAAAAGCTGTATCACCGGGACTATTTTACATGTAAGGCATACTAAAGCAAGCACGTACAATTTATATAACTTCGACCTGTTATTTTCTGCTTTATTCATTTTATTGACGAGACAACAGTTTAAGTAATATGAACATATCTTGTGTTGAACCCTTATCAATTACACGCCTAGTTTATGTCTTACCTTACCTCTTGGCAGGTTACAATTCAGCAGCTCAATGCAAAACCTGGACACAGGTGAAGAATTTCTTTAACTCTAGAGCCATCCTTCTTATATTGTAGCATAGACTCCAAACATAAGCAGATCATAGATTTGTTCGTAAAATGAATCTGGAGAGCTGTAGATGTTGAATTTCTGGTTTGACTATTGCAGAGATAGTTATAAGCGAATGCAGCATCATATCATGACTGCTGAATATGCTGACGAGGATTTCTCCGATGAAATAACTATATTTTCTGATGGGACAGCCAATGGCCACGGCAGTGAAGTAAGACGTTTTTGTTGATGTCAATGGCTCCTCATTAGAAATTCTCTGTAGAATAAAGTTATTTTCCTACTATAATTGCATTTTATCAGTAACTTTTATACCTTTGCATGATGCTTAGATACAAGCAGCTATATGTGTCAACTTTCTAGTATTTAGTAGCCTATAACTGTTGCAAGCATATATCCTATTAGATTAACATGTCATAGTAAGTGAATGAAATGTTACGACATGGAAAACGGACAGTAAGTAATATTAGCATGGAAATCTAGGAGCAATATTTAAAAGAGACATAAGTGTTTTTTTGTGGCAATGTTCGGCACATGCAAGCTATATGTGATGCATCAAAGCTTTATTCGATTCACCTTATATAACAGACAGCACATATCACTCTCGTCTTAGACATTTCTAGTTAGTACGTTCCTTATTGCTTTCTTGCTTTTGTGATTGGGGTATTGAATACCCTGATAAAGAATGCAGCTACTAGTACTAATACGATCGTCTAGATGTTTAATTTATACCTCCCATGATAAGCTTCATTTCACTTTTTATCCATCTTGTATTTGATAAAAACATGAAAATAAAGAATCTTGGTATAGGTTTTAGCATGCAACACAATTATACTTAATTATTTAGCGTGTAGGGCTAATGTTAGTAAGCATTGCATGAGTCACTCCTCCATTGTCCACCATTGTGGAAAGAACCATGATCATTGTAAGCCTTCCATAAAAGACCCATTCTTGTGGCCAATGGTCGTAAAATGTTCCTCGCTATTCCATATCTTAATGTCTCTCAGTCCCGCCTCTACACACTACATGACTTCCCTTTGCATCTTGAAATCCCCCATTCACCCTCAGCCTGAAATTCACATATTACCCATTTAAACCCCTATACCTCCCTTTCAGCACTCCCTTTCAGCATACACATGTAACCCAAAATCATGCATTGAATTAGCCATGTACGTATGTACAGTTCCCAACAACTAAATATCTGTGTTCCATAGGGACATGTCCCCAGCCCTCAAACCACCGTCCTAGTCCCCAATGGTGTTTTGGGTATGGCAGGGCAGGGGATGTCCCCTAACCATCCCCAAAAATCATCAAATCTTTGAAATGTTTCTGAAATGTGCTGCAGAAATAGGAAATGCTGTGGAAATGTTTGGCCCTCCCCTAGACAGTCAGGGACATCTGAGGTGTCCCTCAACCGTCCCTGGGACAGCCAGATGTCCCTGACAGCAAAACAATATTTTATAATGTTTAAAAATAAATTGTTCATAGCATTAAAAAAAGACTGTTAAGTATATTATGACAGCATTATAACAGCAGCAATAAATATATCATGACAGCAGTATGACAACAGCATAACAACAATTAAATTATCATGACAGCAGTGACAGAAACAACAGTAGTGTAACAGCAATAAATATATCATGACTCCAATTCATAGCTAATGATATAAGTTATATAACAGTTAACACTAACAGCAATAATTTGGATTTCTGATTTCATTGTTCAAAAAAGTTTCAAGCTTAAAATTCTTGATATGATATTAGAGTCTGTTATTATTGTCAGTTGCAAAAGAGATTAAAGGTGTATTGGCCATGGTTTTGGTATAGTGTGGTATTGTGTGAGAAGCGCAGACAAACAATTCTTTTTTGGAATATGGTTGTGCAGACGTCATCCAATACCATTTAATAGTGTCATGCTATGGTGTTATTGTGCTGTCCATTAACTTGTAGAAAATTGACTCTCTCTCTCTCTCTCTCTCTCTCTCTCTCCCTCCCACTATATATAATATTTGAAAATTATTGCCGCCCCCCGCCGTCCCCAAAAAAGGCCCTGGGATTGCCATCCCCGAAATGTGTCCCCTGCCATCCTACGGTCACTGTCTCAGAAACACTGTGGAACATAGCTAAATATATGTTTTTATGTGCCATGGCCATAGGTATTGCAGCCATAACATGTGTTCATATAATCACATTACTTGCACATGTGAAAGGACTCACAAGTCAAAGAATAAGAGTTGACTTGCATGTGGTAAAATTTCAGCCTAACAATCAACAATAATTTGGCATAAGGTTGCCGAATGGAAACCCAAACCACCTCACTTAGACTAATGGTGGAATTTCATTATTAGTTTTATGTGAGGTTTGTAGTAGTCTATAGTTCTGTAAAACTAATAATCCAGTGAAGAGTTGACTCTGCTCTATAACCATGCTAAATTTGGGAAAAATCAATCACTGGGGACTAGTGTTCAATTAAGTTGATGTCATTTGTCACACACAGTTGTCCGGACCTGTACTATTAATATGCCAGGCCTTAATAGCCAATGGATTTTTTCTAACTAGAAAGAACCATTTATCTGCCACAACATATTATAAAATTTCATGGTGACTTTTCTTCAGCCTTGCAAGAAGGCCAACCATTGCTCCATGATATGCAAGCCATCTAATGACTTTACAATTTATGATATTAGAGATGGAAGGGAGGATGAAGAAGCATATCAGATGTGTGAGAGAAAAGATGCTAGTCTACATTTTGATATCAATCTAAGTATGTCTTTATTCCATGCATAAAGTATGTTGATGCAAAACATGTCTATGTGGTCCTCCTCAGAGTGGTTGGAACAGTAGTTATGAATCATACAGAATATATAAGAGCACCGCTACAACAGAATTTGGAACTGGATCATTTCTCACACTTCTGAATATGCCAAAGCAAAAGAGAACATAAGGACTCATAGAAGGAAGCCATACAAGACAAGCTACAGGACTGGCTTTAGAAAACAAAGATATGAAGGGTGGGGAATATGAGGGCTGCCTAATCATATCTTGAGATCAGACAAATTTGAATAAGGAAAATTTCATGGACGTGAGCACTAGCAGGATGATCATTATTGCAATATTAAGATAGTGCAAGAGCATGCACAGACAAGTGGCATACATAATCCATTTTCTGGCCACTAAAAAATATAATTGCATGGGAAGAGAAACGTTGTTTATCATTCAAAAGGAGAACCATTGTGCACCATCTTACTATGCATAAGAGAGTGATTATATTTTATCTTCATATTTAGAGGTAATTCAGCAAAGATAGTTAGGGCGTGTGGATAGAAATAAAGGTTTAAAATAGGCTAGAGAAGAAAGACAAGAGTATAGCTTTATTAATGGCAAGGGTCATTTTTGCAAATCTTTATTCAAAAAATATTGTTTTTGAAAGCTACATGAATTTTTAATTTTCTCTATGGTCTATATTGTGTGTGAGTTTATTGTAGTTTCCTCCTGCATCAAGTGGTATCAAAATAGATAAGTTGGACATCAAAGAAGACAAGTTCCTCCATTATGGGTTGAACTAGAGAAGTGGGTAGAGTCTTGAGTAGAACAGTTCAAGCTGAGTAAATTATTGAATTGTATGTAAAGCCATAGAGAGCGGCTCAAAGACAATTGGATTGGGAAGGAAGAGGGAGGATGAATAATAGAAATTGAGAGTTTTGAGTGGATATTGCAAGCTCTTGAAAGTAAGGCACAACAACATGATCATTCTGAAGAGCAAGAAAGTCCAGTAAATTAAATTTTTGTTTATTGAAGGCATCACAAAGCAGGGTACCAAAATCTGACCCAAAGTATTTATGGATTGGGTTCAAGAATTGGAAAAGTAGTTTGAAATGGAGACCATCATGGAATATGATCCTCAAAGGTAAATAGTTTTTATCTCAAAAACGAAAAGTCTAAATTCCATGCTGCACTTTGATGGGATAATTTATGGAAGGCTAGATAAAAAGAGGGAAAAATAAGATAAATTGTGGCCTAAAATTCTTGAACACTTGGGGGTGAAATTTGTGTCATAGTCTAGAAATTAAAATTGTTTTGGTGATTTCAAAACTATAGATAGAAAGACAGGAACGCACAAGATTTTTTATATCAACTAAATGAAGACAATTGGAACATCAAGAAGAGAGAGACATGATTGCTGAAACTGTACATGCTGAACTCTTGTTTGTATCATGCATGCAATTACAAAGGATCTTCAGGGAAGATTTTAGATGAAATTTCAAAGAGAACAGAGATGTACATAAATGCATGTACAATATTTAAGAAATATACAATGAGAACACATGACTATGTAGAACATTCAATAAAATAACTAGCACACATGACTATATTTAATAAAATACACTAGCCTAGGTGGCTAAGTCTCACATTTACTCCTTTCTTAGTGGATTTTTTCTCCAATTTCAATGAATGATCAAAACTACCTTGTGGGTTCCAAACAAGCTTAGAGAAAATCAAATTTTAGAGAGTATAGAATACAAGCATATCATAAATGGTAAGGATGGAGCCCTAAAATGAATCAAATCCAAATGTTAATTAAGAGAACTTGGAACATCTAGAAATGAAACATCTTGCAGAATGAAATGCTTTGTCCATTCTAGAAGGATCCTTATTTGAAAATTCAATATCCTAAAATTAATGATTTAGCATGAAAAAGATCTCAACACTAAGTGATTTTATTGTAGTGGTATGAGGTTTAAACTCAAGGAATAGAACTCGATTATAATAATCACTAAATGCAATTTCTTTTTACATTGCTGAAATTTAACAAAATATACATATTATATGAGCCTAAAGGGCAGTCTACCACACAAATAACAAAACATTACATTACAAAACAAATAGGCCTAGGGCTCTCAGCAGAGAACAAAAAACCTGGGAACATGAGTAAGGGTTCTAGACTCCAAATTGGTAGCCAAAGTACACTTCAATCCAACATTTAATACCATCTTACATATCCTCAAAAGATATAAAAATAGTGCTTAACCTTTTCTTTTCCTAATAATCTTTAGCACACTTCTTTAAAACGATTTTAAGTTTTAACAATGTGCTGGCTGCTTCAAATGGACAGCCTGGGATCCAGATGCCAGAGACGTCTATTTGTGAGGGGAGGGGAGCAGGGGCAACACAATTGTAGATGCCTGCACACGTGTGACTTTGGAATGTACAAGTAACCTCTAGAGAAGGTTGGTTCCTATCTAAACTAATGTTAACAAGGAAAAGAGTTAGAGGAAGGCATAGGGTTCAAAAAATGAGATAAGGGTTAGAAGAATAAAAGAAAATGGTGGGTGGAGGGGTGCCAAAGAAAGAGATTAGTCAGCCCTTGCTTTAGCACACAGCCAACCTTCATCCATGAATATGCAAATATTTGTGGTGGGGCTGCCTCAACTTATTTTCCACGGGTTCACTTGTGAATAGAACAACATTAACTGACATCTATGGCCAGTGAATATTCAATGCATACAAGTAATCCACTTCGGTCTCGGAAGTATAAGCAGACAAACATAAAAAGAATTCAGAAATCAGACCTAAGGGTGCTCTCGGGGACAAGATATGAGTAACAAAAACCTAAAACAGCATTATATTAATCAAGAGCTGAAAAAACAGTTATCAGTCAGCCATTTTTACAAGAGCGAACAGCAGCATAAAATTGCAAAAACAACAAAGTGATCTTTACAAGAGGGAAAAAAACCCTATACATATAGATTGCTAAAATAAGCAATCTCAAGTATCATTCCAAATGGATCTAATCTAAGGAACCTCAATCACTTGCATGCTAAACCTAAAAAATAGAGATCTCCTTATTAGGTAACTTGCCTCACACTCCTCATAAAGGGGGAGGAAGTTCTAAATTAAATAATGAAAAGGGGAAGCCACAATGAATGATAGTTTAATAACATGCGTAGCTCCAAAAGGGATTTTATTAAAATCTAATGTAGTGAGAAAATCACTTCACAATGTCTTCAACACGATTGTCAAGCAGCTTCTCAAGCCAAGAGACCACACAACTAACTTGGTGTCTGCAATGATAGTTCAAAAATTGGGGTTAAAAGCCTCTTGGTTGTAGAAGGAACAAGACAACATTGTGATAGAAAAGTTCACGGTTGCATTTCACATTGGAGATTATGTAGATGAGGAATGGTGCAATGTGATCCCAATGAATAAGTGCCATGTGTTGTTGGGAAGGTTGTGGTAGTATAACATAAGTGCAATACATAATGGGTAGAAGAACACCTTTACCATCACAAAGGATGCTACTTTGAGTTGTTTCCAATGAAGATGGAAGAAGGCGTGATAATCTAGGTGATGTTGTTAAGTAGAAAGGAGTTTCTCAAAGAGGCGAGGAATGTAGAGAAGTGCTATGCATTAGCACTCAAGCCTATGCAAGAGGAGCAATCATTGCATACCTTAGAGGAGCCAAAGATTGCAACATTACTCGAGGAGTACATAGAGATGATTAGTAGTGAGATTGCAAAGGGATTGCCACCAATGTAGAGCATCTCACATTTTATTGATCTAATCCCAAGATCTAGCCTGCTACATAAGGCTCCACAAGAAATGAGCTTAGACATGAACACAAAACTCAACAAAAAAGTAGAAGAGTTGTTGGAAAGAGGTTAGATCAAAAAAACTATGAGCCCTGTATTGTCTACAATACTTGTGCCTAAGAAGGAATGCAAATGGTGAATGTGCATAGACTCCAAGGTTATAAACAAGGTTACCATCAAGTATTGATTTGCATTATCATAGATAGATGATCTCCTAGATTGTTTGAGTGGAGAAATACTTTTTAAGGATTAACCTCAGGAGTGGTTATCATTAGATTAGAATCCAAGGAGATGAGTGGAAGACTGCATTTAGGACAAAGGATGATTTGTATGAGTGGATGGTAATGTTATTTGAGTGGACAAATGCTCCAAGAATATATAGGAGGTTGATGAACAAAATCCTAAAGTTGTTTCTTGACAAGGTTGTCATCATTTATTTGAACAACATTTTGGTGTTCAGCAAGACAAGAAAGGATCATCTTGCACATCTACAATAGGTTTTTTTGTAGTTGGAGTTGCATATAAACTTGAAAAAATGTAATTTTATGTATAGAGCATTGTCATACATGGGATTCTTCATATCTCAAGATGGATTGAGAATGGAACCAAAGAAAGTGAGAGCAATAGTGGAATAGTTAGTATTGTAGAGTGTAGCAGAAGTTAGAAGTTTCCATGAGCTGGCAATGTTCTATAGCAAGTTTGGAAGAAACTTCAATGGTATTCATGTGCCACTAAATCATTGTATGTAGAAAAATGGTTTGAATAGATTATTGTTGTTGGCAAGAGTTGTGATCTCTTGAAGAAGGAGGTAATTGGGGAGCCTGTGTTGGTGTTTCCAAATTTTAGTAAGGTATTTCAAGTTGATGTGATGCCAATGGAATTGCAATAGGTCTAGGTTTTAGTCAAGAAGGCCAGTTGCATTCTTTAGTGAGAAATTTAATGATAGTAGGAAAAAGTATTTGGTGTATGACCAAGAGTTCTAACTTCTATGCTATAGTTCAATCTTTGCGAAAGTGGAGGAATTATTTTTTGCCCAAATAATTCATTTTATACATGGATCATTAGGCATTGTGCTACAGTAATGGTCAAAAAAAGTTGGACAAGAGACACATGGGTGGGAAAAATACTTGCAAGATTATTACTTTGTATTAAAGCATAGATTTGGCAACTCAAATCAAGTCATATATGCCTTAAGTCAAAGACATGTTTTGTTGTCCACAATGACTATTGAATTAGTGGGCATAGAGGGGATGAAGGATTTGCATGTGATAGATATTGCTTATGTAGATGCATAGAAAACATGCATTGAGTCATGTGATTGATCTCTTAAAGAAGTACCCTCTTGGTCATACACCAAGTATTAGATTAAAAAGTGCAAATGCTTGGAGTGCACGTGGACCTCCTCATGTAGCCCATGTAACCCATCCTTCATCTTGAAGGTTGTCATCCATTCATCACCCTCTTTTATCTTGATCTAATGATAGCCACTTTTCAAATTGATCTTCGTGAAGTATCCACAAAGGCAATCCATCAAGTCATCCATGCACAACGATTAAAACTAAGACTTGATGGTGACCTTTTTTATGGCTTTGGAGTTAGTACACATCCTCCACAATCCATCTTTCTTTGGAACAAGCATTGTAGTTATTATAGATGGGGTTAGACTTTCTCTAACTAGCCCCTTCTCAATTAGCTCCTTTGCTTGCCTTCTCACATCCTTTTACAGATTAGACCTTGGTACTAGGTCTATTGCATGAATAATGTTACACACAAGTGGTAGACTATCTAGAATATCCTCCAACATGATGTCCTCATACTCACCAAAAATCTCCTTCACTTCGACGACATATCCTCCTCCTTTACGCCCTGCGCAATCCCAACTTCCATTGGATTGGGTATGAGTACAAGGCACACATGCTTCTTCTTCACCCCCTTCAGGGATTGATTTCCTCACACAAGTAGCACTTGTAGGCTGCTCTCCACCTTTGCATTGTTATATTTAAAAGGCATCAACTTATACTTCTTCCCATCCTTCCACAAGGTATAGGTGTTTGCATGCCCATTGTGTTACACCTTCTAGTCATATTCCCATGGTTTCCCCAACAAGAAGTTACAATAGTCCATTCACATGATATCATAAAAGACCTCATTTGTATACATGCTAGTCTTGAAATGGACCTTGAATCGCTTGTTCACCACCAACTAATGGCCCTTCAACAACCATGACTCCTTGTATGAACTTTGTTTGAGCCTCTTTAGGCCATCATCTCCACCATTTTGGGAGACAAGGTTGTCATTCTTGCCATTGTCGATGCTCACCTTGTAGCAATTCCTCCAAACTTGCAGATGGTCTTTGTGTAGGTGTATTCTTCTCCTTCTCTAGCTTCATGAGCACCCTCTTCATGGTGAGTGCCTTGTAATTGGATCGTTTGTACATCCCATCAACACATTGCTCTTACGTATTCCTTGATAAACATGGATTCTTGCTACATGGTTGGGCATTCAAATGTGTGACAACCCATTACTTTGCATCACTAGCATGTTTTGAAGAAACTTTTTCCCCCTCATCCTTTCCCTTGAAAGGACTCTCTTCTCCTAGATGCATCTCCACTATCTTGCAATGTGCTTGCCTCTGCTTTGTGTGCTTCCATTGAATCCACCTTCTCAGTACTCATCTCACTTCCTTGACCTTGTGTAAATTTGTGTTTCCCTTGCGTAATGCTTTGTTGTCTTTTTGACAACTATGCTTTTTCCACCAATATGTATTGGTAGGCTTCCATAGACTTAGGAGTTACCATGTTGAACTTGTCCTAAATCACATATTTGGTGCCTTTCTTCATGTCACCTTTGTCATGTCCCACACAAATTGTTAACTAATAAAAATCCTTGATATATAGAGCTCATCTCTTTTTGCCTCAAGTTTTGGAGTTTCTTGAATAGAATCATCTTGTAATCCATAGTAGAACTTCTCCCTCATCTTTTCAATCATCTTCTAAGCATAAATGTTTTCCTTCCCTTGTCAATGCCTATCCTTTTGGACATAGTCCCATCATAGTGATGCATGCCCCTTTAGCTTGGTTTATGTGAATTTCACCCTCCGCAAGTCTTCCACAAATTCATACTCAAAGTACTTCTCTAGCTTTGCAATCCACTTAATCAAATCTTTTGGACAAAGACCCCAAATAGTTGGAAATGTCCATATGCAACTTGCCACCAATCTTGGAGATGGCTTTCAACAATTTTCTTTTTGCTAGGTCTTCACCAACCTCATTTGCATGCACAACTTGCACTTCATCATTGCTCAAGTCTACATTTGTCTCTTTGTTGAGCATTCTCCATTGTCTCCAACCTTGCCTTGCACATCCAATTCTCTAGATTTACTGCTTTGGGTGCTCAATTTCTTCCTTCTTTGCTGACATTGACTCCTCTATTTGACATTCCTTCTTCCTCAACTGCTCATTTTGCAAGAAAATGCTCACCACACCTTCAACCCAATGGCCAATAGACATCATCATTGCCTTCTACCCACACACATACTTTGTGGAAGTTAAAAATCTCTTAGCGGAAAACCTTTCGCCATTACTTAGTGATGCTCTCATTGCTCGATAGGCCAAACCTTACTTTTTGATACCAAAATAATAGTTACAAAAAGTCTATTTGCATAGCAAAGACACTGTGGAAACAACACACCCAAGCAATGAGGAGGAACACAAGAAATTGGTGGAAACATATGGTTTTATTGAATATCAAATGCAAAGGCTATAGAATAAAATACATGCAGACTCAAAGGTTTCCAAAACTAAACGGCTCAAATTATGTACATGATTTGCATTTTTATACACAAAATTACAATCTCACTTGGCGAGCAACCCTCTAGCTATCATAAATACAACACGCTTTGACATTCCATCTCACCAACTTGTTGCATGCATTGAATGCCTCTGAATTTGCCATCAATCTAAGAAAATCTCATAGTTAAATGTAGATTGGATGATCTTTGACATGCACACTAACCATTCTAACATGTAGTCCAATCACCAATTGCCACCACATACTTCTACCATGTGGATAGTCGATGTAATTTTACATCGACTTTCCACAACCAAAATTGTATGACACTAGTTGGTCTCAATCTCTCTGCTGATATGTGTGTGTGCCATGTCACATCGACTATCCACAACCAAAATTGTATGACACTAGTTGATCTCAATCTCTTTGCTGATATTTGTGTGTGCCATGCATGCCTATCGGTCATTGTGTACCATCTTTCAATCCACTATTTTCTATGCATGCCCAAACTTGCATGCAAAACTTAAAGACTTGTAGGATTTTGCTTCTGCACTTGGATGCTCCTTCATAAGGCATTCCCCTACACCTTATGTCAAGTTGCTAATTGAAAACTAGAAGTTAAAGTGCCTTAAAGTGCCCTAGGTGTGCTTGTGAGGGGTTGGATGTCAAAAAGCAGGATGAAAACACAAGTGAAGACCAAAAAACACACCTTCATATGCTGGAATTAGGCTTTTATTTTCAAAACACCAAGGGAGACCATTAAAGCAAGCTTCCCTAACATCTTGGTTGTCATTGATCAATTCATCAAGCTCTTCCACCATTTACCAAGGATTGACACTTGTCTTCGTCAGGGACAAGATCCAAGTACATGGCATTGAATTGCATATGTTTTGAGGTAGAAATCAGACTCAAGTCACCAGGATTGGTCATCAAGGTTTGAAAGCTTCATTAGAGGATCTGCCATTGATAGAATATTGGATATTTTTAGCCCAAGTAGTTTGTGCTATTTTAGCGATCAGTATTTTTTAGAAGATAAGCATATTCTAAGAAATCTATTTATATATTAGCTATTTATCAATGATATTTTGGAAGGTCTATTTTTAGTTGATAATTATCCTTATTAGAAATCTATTTGAAGATTTGCTGATTCAGGGTTTGAAATTTGTGGACAAAATTGTATAATAAGCTTTCTTTGTGCGCAAACAAACTCTTCATAGTATAGGAGTTCTAGTTATCTTTCTTCTTCTTTTTTCATTATTTGTAATAATCAACCCCAAATTTTTTTATGTTTTTTCCTGTTTTTGACCCACTGCTGTTTTGTAGTTTCTGAGTGTGTTTCAAGGTTGTTTGGAGTTTTTTTTTCTCACATGCCATACAATAAGAAATGATACCAAATGATACTTAAACCAAGGCAAATGTAACATTCAAATAACTAGCTGGAAATGTTTCTCAGTCAATACAATAATCAGATTTTCAATGGGCACTTAAAGAGCAGATTTACAATGCTTATATCAGAAATTAAAGAGAGCTTCAGACCTGGAAAAAGCATAACAGCAGCAAGAAGACCCTCTTCAAACCCAACGACCAGCACCATAGAATGAGCCTTCCTTCTCCCTTGATCATGAACACTCCAAACGCAGCAAGACAGACCAGCAATACCAACCACAAACGCCTAATAGAAGTCAGGTTTCAAACTGAATCTCAGCTCCAAAGGGCCGTCCTTCTCCAAGGGGCGATTTTGCCTTATAAAATCAAATCTTTCTCAAAAAAATGCAATCCAGTGCTCATTCTGATCGCCATGAAGAAAGGAACCTTTCTAATCAATACCCATAATGATATAAAAATCCTTCTCAGAGTTATGAGCCAAAATATGGGTTTCAGGTGCATAAACAAAGTGCCCAGAAATCATTAAAATCATCACCAAATAGCCATCAAACTTTACCAAATCGGTGCAATGTCATCACAAGCCAAAAAATCTCAATCCTACTTCAAAAATGATCAAAATCTTCATTTCAAAAGTCTGTATCTGCAACTTTGAAGTTCAAATGAAGCTCCTGTGTGAAGCCTCCAATATCCTCTTCTGATGTGGTCTTTCACACACGAAGAAAGGTGTCCTTGCAAAGGTTTTCGTCTTAGCAAGTCAATCTCCAAACCCTCAAAGCTCCAAGCTTCAAAAGAAATGGATGACCAAGATTCATATCCAAAACATAATGAAAATGAAGCTCAATATTTCCCTTATACCTCCTCACATTTCCAACGCCCGTCCACTTTAGCTTTTATTTTTAATTTATTTTAAAATCTTTTACATTCTCCAACTTGGGCGCCCAAGATTAAAGTAACCTGATTTTTTAAAAAGATATAACTTATAATCTTATTTCTTCAACATAAGCTTTTTAAATAAAATTAACTTCATATTTCATCTTAGGTGTCCCCCAATAAAGATCATTATAAAATACTTTTGTTGCTCATTAAAACGACTTAAAGTCATTGTACTAGGCATCAAGGTACAAATTAGTCCCCCTCATGACCCTCAACGAATAAATATAAAGTCACTTTTTTAAAATCCAATTTTGAAGGAGGGATTAAATATTAAAATGTCTCAACCATAGAAACTAATTCCTCCAATGGAAAATGCTGCTAAGAGATAACCGTGACCGGGTCTCGCCTGCCCTGAATGACTTACTATTTTTAGAAAGTCCTAAAAATAGTAAGTAGTGCCCTAAAACTCGAGCTGGAAAGAAACTGAGGCGCTCAAAAGGGCTCACCGATGACTGAAGAACAGTACCAAACCCCGTGCTAAAAATAGTAAGTGTATCAGAATCAACTCAAACTGACAGAGGACGTCGTAAATGGGGACATTACATTATTTCTCATTCAAAACTTTGTAAACACTTATAAGAAAGTGCCATTTGCTTTTAGATTTTAAGGAATGGAATTTGGTATACCTGTTGTTTTTGTTGAAAATACTGTTCAAGATTTTTATGATCTTTTATATGTGTTGTTTAGGTACATCAAATTACTTTCCTTGAAAAGTGTAATCTTTGTATTGCTAATGTCAATGAACTGTGGTTGTTGCAGCTTTGTATGCAGTTTCCTTCATATGATTTGCTTAATTATGCGTGTCTCCTTTGTCTAAACCAATTCAATCCTCATGTTGTACTCACTTCTTTTTTGGTCTCTGCTTTTAGCTAAAAAGAGTGTGTTTATTAGTTGCTATAGGTTGTTTGCTTTAAGTGAAAAGACAAAATATTTTTTATTAAGCAAAACTGCTAATAAGTATTGTGCCCTTAGAAGTAATAGGTAGGAAGTTATGTGGTTACATTTTTCGCAATATATGTTCAAAATGTCAAAGAGCTAAATTGTACATATTGTGAAAAGTAAGAGATGAGTAAAATGTTAGATATTGCAGAAAGCTAGAGGTGAGTTAAATTGTAAATATTCTAATAAGCTAGAGATAGTGTTCTTAGGTTTTAGGGTTTTTGTTTTATTTTTTCTGTTACAGGGAGGTTACCCTTCCAATTCGAAGAGAGATTTATCTTCATGCACTGTTCCATTTTGTGTTGCATTGAAAGGTGCAAATTTAAATGCCGACATTTCTGTGGTTGACTGTTGTTTGCGCCTCCCTTCAACTGGTATTGATTTACACACCTTGTGGATGACATAAAATAGAGTGATTTGCTAAAAGCTTCTCAACTACGATAATCAAACCTGCAAACTCAATGTAGCTGGGCTAGCACAAGATATCAATTTCATAAATTGTTAAGATATCAATAAGTTAGAGCATCTTTTGAAGCCCTGTCTGCCTGTAGTAGATATATAGACATTCTAAGTGTAACATTCGCCAGCACTATATATAAGCATTCTTTCTTCTGACATTGATGGAATCAAATAAGTACAGATATTCTGGTCCATCATTAGACAATCTGTATATGACAAGCATTGTGTCTCAATATCATGCATTCTTATTTATACTCCTTAGAAAGGGCCTCAGTTTTTAATTATTCTGAAGCTTTAACATAGTACTGGTTGTCATATGTCTCTTATTGTATCTGCAAATTCAAATATATTATTCACTTTTTGCATGAAACAAAATTTATAGGAGAAATCTGGTACAACTTCAAGGCCACACTTGAATTTTGATTCTTCCAAATTTGTATCAAGACGTTCTGATGCCAATGGAAGCAGGAGATACCTACATGTTGATACCATATCAACTTCAAGTTTGGGAAGCAGTAACACAGCAAAGCAGGAGATTCCCGATATTCATGAAATTGGTTGGAAAGAAAATGGATTCCATCAAGATGCAGTGAGCTTTCTATCTTCTCTCAGCCAAAATGCCAAGGTTCAAAAGTTGGTAAACAATACTGGCCACTTGTTGCCACATAGTAGACCGCCAGAAATAAAAAATGGTCAGTGGACACACAGTCAGAATACAAATCATTCCATTGAAAATGATAAAGCAAACATTTCCAAAGAAAATGAAAGGTTGAAAAAGAGTCTGCAAGATTCTGAGTCAACCATTGAGGAACACCAACATGAGATTTTGTCATTGGGCGTGCAGACAGAAGAACTAGCCATAGAAATGGAGACACTGAAGAAACAACTTGCAAAGGAGATTAAGCAGGGGCAAGAGTTTGCATTGGAAATTTCCTCTCTCAAAATAGAGCGAGACAACATCAAGTCAGAGTTTGAACAACTGAAGGCTTTAGGAGCAGAGAGTGAAAAACATAATGTTGTGGATAAAACATCAAATGAAATAGTTGATGCGAGGTGTACAATAGAGGAGCTCAGGCAAGAGTTAGGCTACGAAAAACAGATAAATATAAATCTGGCTTTGCAATTACAGAAAACACAAGAATCAAATTCCGAGCTTCTTCTAGCTGTTCAAGATTTGGAAGAATTGTTAGAGAAGAAAAATAAAGAGATTGAAGATATCTCTAACAGAACATGTGATATTACAATGTATAGTCAAAATAATCAGGCTAGAACTTTTCAGGATATAGAGATGGAATGGCTACAAAAGTTATCATCTTCAGAGCAGAAAATCAGAGAAATAACCGACAAAATTATTCTGAATGGCAGTAATATATCCTTTGATTCCTTACAAGATGACATGAAGATCTTGAAGACAGCATTCCAAGAGGCTAAACTAGGAAGCAACCTGATTTATAAACTAAATAATGAAATAGATATTATAAATAAGAGAAATACTGATCATGAATATAACATACAGTGTTCATCTAGGAAGGGCCCTCCTCTTAAAAATAATGAAAGCAACCTAGAAGCAAAAGAGCAGAGTGTCAAAAAATCACATTTTTATTCAGATGAGAATGAGGGGTTACAATATAACCAGTCTTATAAGCAAAGATCTAAATCTGATCTAGATCATTTACATGATAAAATTTTACAGCTTGATAAAATATGCATTGAATTGAAAAACAGAAACCAGGACCTAGAGGAGGAAATCAGAATAAGCAGACTCAATATTGCCGACTTGGAGTTTCAGCTTTCAATGGTTGATGAAGAAGCCCAGGCATTGACAGAATCTAACCAGCATTTGGAAGCAAAACTTGAAACTTTGGAAGCAGAAAATCTTGAGCTACAAAGTTGTCTTCTTGCAACCCAGGAAGCTGGAAAGCTAGCACGGGAACAAATTGGAGACCTTATGGAAGAAATGTCAATCATTTCTGGTAAGACTGAATCAGAAAACGGAATCAGAAAAAGCACAGACAGGCAAATATCTGAAGTGGAGGAAGAACACGGAGGCATTGGTAATGCATTACTTCATCTACAGAAGCAAAATGGACAACTTCTCAGCAGAATTTTTGAACTTGAGAGCCAGCAAAATGAATATCAACAAACTGAAAAACAAAAAGATGGAGACTTCAAGAAAATGGAGAGGACACTTAGTCTTGAATTAGAGAAAAAGGTCCTTGAACTTTCTAGTGAGGCTCATGACTACAAAATGGCACAAGACTATTTGGCAAAAGAGATGGAGCAGATAGAGCATAACTATGAGGCACTAAAACAGGAGCATGCAGAGTGTGGGCCATCTGAAAAACAGCTACAGAAAGAATTGCAGAATCTTAGAGATGAGCAAGCAGATTCTCTATCTAAAATTAGTATACTTGAAAATAAGGTGAAAAGTTTACTGCAAGAAGTTGACACACATGCAACAAAATGCACAGCCGAATTTGATGCAATGTTGCAGTTGAAGAATGAACAGGAGCAGAGAGCTAAGATAGCAGAAGAAACACTCAGAAAGACTCGGTGGAATAATGCCACTGCAGCAGAGCGAATTCAGGAAGAATTCAAGAAGCTTTCAGAACAGATGACAGCTACTTTTGATGCTAATGAGAAATTCTCAACACAAGCACTTGCAGAAGCTTCTGAATTACATCTACAGAAAACAAATCTTGAAGAAACACTAAAAAGGGCTGAAGAAGATATAATGTCCATCAGAGAGCAGTGCAGAGAGAATATTCAAGAAGTTACAACTCAGCTGGACCTATTCAAGCAAGAGTGTGAAGCACTTTCATCAAAGCTACAAGAGACTTCAATAGAGCTTGAGAAACATAAGAAAATTGAAGCAAATTACATCAGTCAAACTGAACAGTTTTCCTTGAAACTTGCTACTTTACAAACCGAAGTTGAAGCCCTCAGGGATGAAAACAGTGAGCTGACTCAAAAGGTACAGGAGTGTGAGTGTCTGAAAGTTGACCTAGAAGGTGCTAAAATAGATTTAGATGGTTGCAGAGCAGCAAAGACAGAATTAGAAACCATTTTACAAAGAACTAATCAGGAGAAAATCAAACTTGAAGAAGAGATTAGGTCATTGCAAGAAAAAATGAGAAATTCAGAGATCAAAATGAATGAACTAAAACACAGCAGAGATGATCAAGAAGTAAAAATTGAATCTCTGAATTTCAAGTTAAAGGAACAAGCTGCTCAAATATCGTCTGACAACAAAAACGCTCATCAGTTGACACAGCTTAGAAGGCAGTATGGTGATCTTGAGAAAAGGTTTGCAAAGAAAGAGTCCGAGACAGAAGACACAAGGAAACAGATATTCTATTTGCAGGAAGAGCTTCAACACAAGGCAGATGCATTAGCTATAGTCGAGAGAAAGCATAAGGACAAGGAAGACAAACTAAAGTTCTATGCCGTAGGTATCCCTGTGAAGACAGTTTCTAAAGGTAACAGCAAAGGGGGACCACTTACTCGCAACGTAAAGGAGATTTCAGATTTGATGAATAAAGTGAAACTTCTTGAGGTAAAGTTAATCAAAAGCAGTGAAGAATTTTGTGTTAGAATACTTAATATATTGTATATCATTTTTCCACAGTTTCTTTTAAAATAACTTAGAAGCTACTTGAAACATGTTCTATTGATAAACTTACATATTGATAAAATTTTCTTCATGCTATCACTAAACTTGTTCTCATTTATGTAAGAAAATAGAGGATGGTAGACTAGCAGTTACAAAATTATAACTGCTTAGCTAAATGATCAACAGAATGAGGTTATGTCAAAAACCTTAGCGCTTGAAGCTTCAAGGCAGGAGTATACTGCAAAGGAGAAAAGCCTACAGATAAAAATTGAACAACTGGAAAAGATTAGCCAACATCTTAAGCCGAATCATGCAAGTTTCATGGATCAACTTCAGGATCAGGTAGAGTTATGGAGCTATTTGTATATCTTAGGCAACAAATTTTCTTGTAAACTGATCTGATAGACTTAAACTATTATTTTAATTTCAAATGGTTATGACAGTTTTCAATGAGTAAGGATAACACTCCTCGTAAGCACAAGGAAATGAACATCAACAATCAGTAAGAAATTTAAATATGATAGAGAAATAGTGTATCAACAATCTAATTTCTTTGGTGTTTCCTAATTCTCATTTGACAAGTTCTATGGTCCCAAGTAAAAGCAAGTAGTTGATGTCGAAATTGATGTTCTATAAGCCTGATTTATACATGTTCAGAATTTAAATACAATGAAAGTTTATTAACTTTGAAATAATGAGCCAAGCAAGTTTATTAACTTTGAAATAATGAGCCAAGCACGAGAATGCTTTCTGAAAGTAGAATAGGTAGAATTCAATAGTCTCAGACTTAAGATATTTTTTCCTTTAAGAATTTATGGAAATTATTATTTTGTTGAAGACTAAATCAATCTTTACTATTGCATGATGGGTATATAGGAAGATGCACCTGTAAATGAATGAAAAATTAAAATTATGGAAAGTGGATATCTGGTAAAAGAAATGGTGCCAATCACACATGGTCTGCTCAGATCAGAATGTGGAACTTGAAATTATTAGGATATCAGTGATGGGCTTTGTTAATTATATAATATGAATCGACACATTGGAGAATATCTCCAAACTGAATAATAATCATAAATACCTAGTACCCTTCATGAAATTACAGAAAATTCCTAAGTTACATGTATGAGTTGATACGTTGGAAAATTGACCTCTAAACTGAACAATTAACATACCACTCAGCATCCTTCATGCACCTACAGAAAAACTTCTAGTTAAATTTCTATATGATACAGTGAAGAACTGAGTATCTCTACACTTTGTAATTAACATATTCACCCATCACCTAATTATGAATTGAACTTGCCTTTGCTTCTCAGGTTTATAATTTATTCTCCACAGTTTTCTTGGATGCCTCTGAACAAGAAAGCAGTGAGATCCTGTAGTTCCTCTAGGAGATCTTTAATCTGAAATGACTTGGCACCAGAAAATTCATTATCAACACAATCTTTAATATCATTACTTGAGTCTATATGTATAATTTACTGTTCTTTCTAGAGAAATAATCTATGAAATACAATATCTACATTCATATTTGTGAAGAATTAAACCATGTGTTTTCACCTTATGTAGAGTCAAAATGATTTGGTGGGAAAAGCACGATGTCCAACATTGTATTAATGTTTGTCATGTAGATAAGCCAGACCTCCTTGTATATAGTACATCCAAGCAGTCCATTGTATAAAATCATCTAGCAAGAGTTACAAGAGTTAAATTGCAAGAGCCTTATGCATTTATCCACTTCAAATTAATGATCAATATGAATCTCAATTTTGTGGAAGTCATTCCCTAACTCAGCATTAGGTGGCATAGATAAATTAATTCTTAAAGAAATATCACAATGTTCAAGACAAGGTTGCAAGCACGTTCCATAGCTCAAAAGCATCACTCAATGTGCAAACAACCATGTTCATTGGAAAAATGTTGTTCTCATTTGTCTTTGTGCAGTAAATTATAGTAGTATATACTTATCACATGTTCAAAATGCATTCGACCATAACCTAGAAAAGTTCACTTTCTTAATTTTTCTTCTATTCCATACAAAGACGTAAACTTCTTATGTTTCAGGATAAGAGAAATACATCTTTCTATCTAATCAGTATTTCTACTACTACATTGCCTTTATTTCAAATTCACTGTGCATAATTTTAGTTTTACTAGAGCAATGCATAATTCTAATAAATCCTTATTTTCCTTACATTTATTTTAAGGGAGGATATTTGGTTACCGTTAAACACCAGCACCTCAAAGCAAAGCAAACTTCACTTTCAACAAGGCAAAAGAACTACATAAACAAAAAATTGCCAGATTTTGGGAGAAAATCCATGGCATCTATCAGATTTTTTGCTATAAAACAAACACAATTTCTCCATTGTTGGTTGAACTCAACATGAAGGATGTGACTATAAAGCAACTTTTGGGCTTCTGTATACTGGCTTCATTACCCACCCCAATGCTCTCTACTCTCCCCAGCCCATGATGCTTCATTCACATTCTAACCCATATATCATGGCCTATAAATATGCACATTCAAAGAGAAAATGAGTTAAATGAGCTACTGGCATTAAACAGTAACCTAGGAGGGTATAATTTTTATAATGAAAAGTGCAAACATGGCTTCAAGGTATTCTTAATCCCAATGCACCCGGGAGAACTTATTACATACCCTTAATCATGGCAAAAAGGAATGTAAAACAGGAACATAATCTTTCAACTATGTTTTAATTTCAATGATAATCAAGTAGCAAATCATTTCTCCCTTTTCAATTTAATAAACTAAATCTCAATTAGGCTTTCCTTCCTGTTCCAAGGTGCTATTGCATAAAGAAGCAATTTTACAATGCTTCACTTACATCAAATATAATAATTCAATATTTCTCTTTGATGCAAATGATGAGAATTTCCAATCAGGTAAGAATTCAAGAGCAATCTGAGATAGGATGAAGTCATCTCCACTATTTCCACAGAGACTGTAGTTGAACACATGAACATGCAATAGTACTTTGTAAGACTCAACCAACCAGGGACCAACCATATTCCCAGCCCCCTCTTGGGACAATGGTTGTTGAAGAGTCCCAAAGTATCAATGACAACCACATACAAAATTAACAAATTCAAACTAAGAATAGTTATGACCATTTCTATGGATGAGGTTCACCTCTAGCTGGCTTGGACTCCAAGAAATCATTCATGCCTTGGCTTCTTGGTGCCAGTTTAAGTTTATAGGTAAGAGTATGATAACCCATCTGGGGAGGGTACTTGTACCTTCTAAACTTGTCACCCAACAAACATGACACTGGAAACTCTTTTGAAAAACAATACACTTTCAACCAAACATATATTTTAATAATAAATTGACATAAAAAATTCATCCTTTGACAACTAACGAAAAATGGGACTTCCAACCTACCAAAAGTCCTGAACTAAAACAAATCCTTCAAACACATGCTTCAGATTGTACCATTTAATATCTTGGACAGAATGATATTCAGGTAAATTGAAAACTATTTCCCACCCTTATGTCAAATAATCCAGTATAACTGAAGTCAAATTACTCAACACAAGAAGACAAAAGAACTGTTTAATTTTCTCCTTACTATAACTTTGCCAGTGATCTTCAAATGGTACATAGCAATATAGGGTCAACAGTTTAACTATCAGTCAACTGTGCTACAAAAATCTCAATCCATTCAATCCAACCCTCAAAATTGAAACCCACACTTCTTCGCAAGGGCTCAGTCGACTAAAATCCTTGGTAAATATCAATTACTCAAGTCATCCTGGCAGGGAGGGAAACCCCAGGTTAAGTATAGAACTACTACACACCGTCAAACCAGTAACCTGAAATTACAGAAACTGATCGATCAAAATACCAGTATACAATAGAGAGTTTCATTCTACATATAGGCTTGGAATTGTATTTCAAACTTTATTTATCCCTTCATTAAGGTGCTGCCATAGAAATCCTTGAGATCATTATTCACACATTTGTGCAATCAACTAGGAAGAATCTTGTCACAGAACTTCGTAGAAACCCTATGAATCATTACTAATGAAAGATGTATAAATATATTCCCTTCACGAAGGCACTGTCATAGAAACCTGTGAGATCGTCATTCACACATTTGTGCAATCAACCAAGGAAGAGTCGTGTCACAAAACTTTATAGAAACCCTAAGAATCATTACTTTTGAAAGAAATATATATATATATATTTTGATTGGTAAGTCCAAGACTTTTGGGCCGGCCTGAACTAGTTGAGGCCACAAGGGGGACCTCCTCTCCTCCATTTCAACATAGATCTTGAGGGACACTTAGATATCAGTACTAGAATCCAATGAGAGTCTAGCTTGGGTGGGTGGCCAACCACACACTTAGAAGCTTCAACCACATTTGGGTGGGCAACTACACACTAAGAGGTGTCAACCACATAAGGTTGGCACACCATACCCTAAGAGGTAGTGACCACACCTAGGCAACCAACCACAGACTTAGAGGTATTGACCACACCACTCAAGTTAATTTAGAAATTAACATTGGATTACAACTTAGATGTCACATAAGGTTGGCACACCATACCCTAAGAGGTAGTGACCACACCTAGGCAACCAACCATAGACTTAGAGGTATTGACCACACCACTCAAGTTAATTTAGAAATTAACATTGGATCAAAATTCCACAAGGGAAGTCCAAGAGTCACCACATGGAAATCCACCTTTAGATGTCACTTTGGGTATCTGAACTTGGGTCTCCACAATGAGAACCAAATGCATTTGCCACTTGAGCTCAACCTTATTGACGAAAAATTTAGACTAGGGATGTATCCCCTAGGTAACATGCAAATGCCCCAATCCATGTGTTGTGGGTAAGTTAGGATTTGAGAACTTGGGGGCCTTAAAAAAATTTGCACCAGCCCGAGTGGATGGGGGCATCTCATAGAGGACATGGGGGTGGGTTTGGTTCCTTAATATGGTTACAATTGACCTTACCTCTGGGTGCACTTATGGAAAAACATAGGGGTGGACATTAGTCCATGCATTGCCATAAATGTGACCCTTAACTCCAAGTCTCCTCATGGCCACTACAAGGGAGCCCTCACCTTGTGGGATTTGAACTTGGGTCTATGGTGTGAAACTCCTTGCTCCCCACCATTAGACCCAAATCTGATGGGTGTATACACACACACATACACTCACATAGATGCCTATATTCTGGTGATTAACAATTAGAGACTTCATAAATTTTACTTGGGTTTGTTTCCAGGCCCTAGCTCTGTTGATAGCACCAATAAACCTTTGTAAGGACTTAACACTCAAACAATTCTATTTGGATTCTTAAACTCCCTGTTTTCTTCTAATGGCTTATATAATACAACATTCCTCAGGTAAGAAATCATACAAAAGTACTCATTCTACGAAAAGAGAGTTCCTTCCCTTTGCCCTCAAATTATACTTAACAAAATAGAGTAATGTGTATCTAGAAAAACTATCCATACATAGGAGCTTGTTCATAGTCCCTTACTCTAGACAAACATTTCCTCTATCTTAAGTAGACAAGAGCAAGTTTTAAGACCCTGGACATTGTAATATGAGCACAGTAGCCCTAGAAGTAACTTGTGGCATAACAAAGTGTTGGATATGGGTTTAGGGTCAGTAAGTGCATCAAAAGAGCCAAAAAGTATGCTAGAACCATGCGTTAAAGTCATCCTCAAAAGTTGGTGTAAGATGAGTAGGAAAAGTATAAGGTTATGTACTTTTCCCCTCTACAATTGTATATTGCACTTTTTCTGGTGATGGTATTGAAGGAAACATACATTTTCCTGAGGGTGTATGAAGGGAACCTTTTCTTAGAAATAATGAATGGAGCATAGCCCAGAGCCATTTCTTGTTGACCAGGCCCACTCCTGGTTATCTACAGAAGGTCAAAAGGGAACATGTTAGTTTTAATGATCAAATAATCAAAACTGAAAGTAATCAGAAAATGCAGCACATAAGACAATAGACACAGCAAGATACCCTGGGAAAACCCTCCAACTTGAGGGAGAAAAACCCAGCCAATATATCTCCTATATATTGATAGAATAAGAGCAGAGATATGCTTACAACTCAGGCATAACACAATGCCTATCTGATACAATGAATGACAGCACCTCACTTAGATGCGAAATACAGAATAATATATTTCTCCTTGAAGTTGATCTGCTGCTACAGAATTACAATCTGCTGTAAGTGCGAACTTCTCCTTGATATGTGAATTATAATGATTGAACTTGATTATCAAATGAATGATCATCCTCTTGTATTTATACGCAAGGGAGAGAGAAGGACGTGTCTCTTCATAATAGAAGTCAGCCCCAAAAGAAAAGACATGACTATTAATTTAGTCGGCTTCTAGAGAAATCGACGACTTTCACAAAGTCGGCTTTAATTAATAATTAAATATTAATTATTAATAATATAAATACTGCATGGTAAATGAGGCGCCTCCTCATAATTTAAATATAATGACTTTAGATAAATTTGAATTGCCAAAGGCTATATTTAAATTTATCTTCACAAGTTGATGTTGGAAGTAATCATCCAGACGCTGAACATCAACAGAACATTGAAAGATGGTTTAATAAGTGAGAACCTTGATCTGCTTATTCTCCGATATCTAAAAAGGGGTCGATAATGTGAGTGCTAGCAAGTTCACATGATAGATCAAAGATGTGAAACCCTTATAAAAACAAGCTAAAACACATGTCAAGCAAGGTGATGCACAGCTTATACAGTGCTTGAGTGAAAACTGTTGCACTTTCACATTGCCAATTAATTATCAGTTTGTTTATTGTTTTACCACAGTTATATGACATTTTCTGTTTGAGAAGCAACAGTTACTATTACATTTGTAGTAAGTATGAAGATAAATCTCTTTCAATCTTTTGAAAACATGTAATATGCTGTTCTATATAAGTTTCAAAGGATTTTTGTTCAGTTCCTAATCTTTCTGTTCTTATCAGTTGAAAAGTTTAAAAATTCAAAATTCAGCCCTTCTACAAAGGGAAAAGGAGCTTCTATGCAGGCTTGGCTCACAAGAAAATCTTCAGGAAGAAGTGCAACATTTACAGGCAGTACGTACATCTTTCAATCATGCACTAGACTTAGAGCATCAGATAAAAGAAAAAAAGCAATGCACGACCATATTGCGGTTCAAAGAATAACTGCAAAGTTTTAAGAGTTAAAGAATGATCATTTCGTATGGTGTGTCATTACATGAGGTGGTTCATGTGCAGGTTAATGCACAGCTTGAGAGCATAATCTCTAAGTTTAAGGAACCTTTAAACAGTGAAAAAGCTGCAGAGAGGATTCTTGCTTTGGAGAAAGAGCTGTCAGATGCATTGGATTTAAACAAGACTTACAGAAAACAACTCCAGAGGTAAGAATCAAAGATCCAGATGAAATTCATTGAGTTTTAGTTTCATTCAACAATGATCCTACGTGCAGTCTTAAATTCAGACATGATGTAACTTTTTCCAGACCTTCACTGCCTTCAAGTCTCCACGAAAGCTTTGCAGTCACACATATGTGACTATTCTAAATTAAATTCTCTTTCTCTAATGGTATTATTCAATTTCTTTCCTTGTTGTATATCATGAGCATGCTGATTTGAGAATGTTTGCAGTTTCAGTTTGAGTTCAGATCACCAATCAATTTTCATTCTGTTTCAATAAAGTAAACATCTTCCTTTCTCAACTTTTAATAGCAGTTCCAGTTTCCATTGCTCTAGATAAATAAATTTAAGCATTTTTTGCTACGTTATCGGTACGGGTTTGGGTTTGAGGGTTTGGCTTGTGGGTTCAATCAAAAGAAAAAAAGGGGTTGGGTTCGTTTTGGTTTCGTCCATACAAAGCATATACAAATCAGAAATATATACATATTTACAATAGTAATTAAGTTCAAAATACCTCACATAGCATCATATATTTTATAATAAACAAAACCACCATAATAATAAAAACATTAGAATGTCAATTAGTCAAACTCGAATGTCATGATATAAATCATATATTAAAATTAACTACATTGCTGCATTTTGCCTTGTAGGTAAGCATCAGGGAAGATTGTCTAATTGGATGACAATATTATAGATGAAGACTTGTAGGAACTTGGACTTGGGTAGTACATGGAAATTCAAATGAATTCAATGGGAATTTGGGGGCAATACCCCCAACGGGGATGAGGGGCAGCGCCCCTCACGGGTGTCTGAGGGTAGCACCCCTAGCGGGGTCAAGGGATAGCGCCCCTCATGGGGGTCTAGGGGCAATGCCCCCAGTGGGGTTGAGGGGCAACATTTAGAGTAAAAATAAGACCCAAATTAAGACCTTCAAGGCCACACAAACCTTCATAGCAGACATCATTTTAGGGTTTACGGGGCAAATGGCACTTTTAAGAGTCAAAAAAAGGTAAAAAAAAAAAAATTAAAATTGAAAAAAAGGTGAAATTCACCCGTTTTCTGCTGAATCTGCCCAAATTCCCCTTGGGTTCACCTGGGTTTGTCCGGGATGGACCCACAGACAGTGGGCGGGGCCCTACCTGAACCTGCAGAGGACCAGATCCAGACCCTGAACCTAGGCCAGATCGGACCAGGACCCAGGCTGTCTAGGGGCTGGACTGGTAACATAGTCTTGTACTGCTGAACCTTGGTTTCTTGTAGGTTGCAAGTAATCAATGAAGGTGGGTCATAACTATAGAGTGCCTTGAACGGAGCCATCCATAGACATCTAGTAGGTGGCTCGATCCATTCTCAGATAAGTGCAACCACCTGAGCCAATTACTCTGCAAATCAGCTATGCAATCACTGAGGAAAGTCCTTAGTGACTATTTCCAACTGACCTTCAATCTGAGGTTAGTAGGTATTGTTAAAGGGTAGAGAGTTACCACTAATCTCAAACATCTCTTTCTATAAATTGCTGATGATCATGGTCACTGACTTTCTTGGTTTCAAGTGTGGTTTGTAAATTTACTCTGTTGAAAGAACTGCTAGCTTATGTGCTTAGCAATTAGAATCAGTCTTTGGTGACACATGCAGTTTACAAATGTTTTTAAAAAAAATTACTGCTTTGAACTTTGAAAGTAGAATCAATTCCAGTGAAATGAGAATATCTGGTTAGTTAGCCAACAATTAAACAATACAATCCTTACCATTGAATTTGGATTATCCTATAATGAAATACATACTGATGGATTCCTATTTTTCATTTGGGATGGGAAGAGGCTGAAGTAGTCTGGGGATACAGGTAGTTTTATTCTTGTTGTTCACAGTGACTGATGAAAGAGTTGTGCGTCAACCCTTAAACCATCCCACTTGTATGTCTTTCTAATACATGTGTAGGCTTTGAAGATTCCAATGTGTCCTGCTGATAGCAAAAGAGTGGTTTTCAGCCATGAGTTTAGATTTGAATTTTGACTTGCACCTAAGGACCACCCTATTATCATAATAACTAACCCCATTTGTACTGTATACCTGTCATCCTTGTTGGGGACTTCTTGTGGATCTTCTAATAATGCAGTCAATTCATCATCTTGTGCATACTCTGCTTCAATTTCATCTGCTAGTCAGCTAGGGCCACAGAGATAGCATTAAGGCCTGGAATTTGAAAAAGGAATCAGATACCACAATTTTTTAGTCCCTATAGTAATTAATTTCAAAATCATATGCTTGAATTTTGTTTATTCACTTTGCCTTCTAGGAGCATGTTGGGAAAGACGGTACTTCAAGCTGTTATAACCAGTTCAGATACTAAAATGCCCACAGACCAAATAATGCTTGAATTTCAATGAGGCATGCATTCCAAAAGCATTTCTTTGTCTTATATGGAGAGGAGTCTCTCCTCATTTAATTTCTTAATTTCAAAGGCTATGGACCTCTCTTACTTCATTAATACAAAGCAGCTCTTAAGCTTGAAGCATCGCATTCAATGATAAATGGGAATGAGAAATTTGGTATGGTGAGAGTATATACCTAGGAACCTAATGGCCTCTAGAAGATTACACCATTCCCTCAAAATTCCAAAATTCAAATTATATAATTGCAATTCCCTTTCTGTATACTAATTAAACTAAGTGCACCAAGTTTTGACTTTTGCTTCATTGAGAGAAAACGAGTATGAGTTTGCTGAGTGGGCATGATCACCAGGTATTCTGTATTACTATTAATATGCAAATAGGGTTATTATACCTAATTGGATATGCTGTACAATAACCCATGGAACACCAAAGTGAGTGCATCATGGGGATAATATCCAAACCTTGAGAGTCTCAAGTAACAGCCGATGCCCAAAATTAGGGATCAAGGATCCTGACAAGGCAAGTTCAAAATAAGATGCAAATATGCACTAGCAAAGATTTTTATAATACTTTGAAAGGTGGTATGCAAGGTGGGTGCTAGAATGCAGATATGTAGTACTTTAAACATGGTATCTCTTTCTTAGGGTAGAAAATTATGAGGTGGATGCTCTTGGAAAGGAAAATTTAATGCTTTGAAAATAATAGCCTATGTTTTGTTCTTAGGATCAGGTTTTTGTCCAATTAGAATCCTGTGATGTCCCCACTCTAGTCAATTCTCAGGGGCTTGTGAGTTAGCTTATATCTTGGACCCTCGTAGGCTAACGGGATCTGGTTAGAGGGTCAGTGGTTATTTTTGGTGAGTTCTCATTCTCACCCCCTTCAACTTCAGTGTGGGATTCAACACGAGCATTTGGTGTTCAGTGTTCGCCAGCTTCTGACGGCACGGAAATATATGGAGTTTGGAGGGAGTTATGGATATTTAAGTGATTTGAGTTAATTATTTAACTTATTATAAAGTCAATTTGACTTTATAAATATTATATCACTTAAATATATCATAAAGTGATTTAAAATTAAATCACTTAAGTATAAAGTGCGCTCAACTTGGGAAAAGTAATTATTTAATTGCTAACTATTGAAAAGTTATTAAAATACATTTTAATGTATTTTATTTGAAAGCCAAGTCGTGCTTTCTTGAAACTCGTGCCTTTTGAGGATATAAGGCATTTTTGGAAAATCAAACTCATTCATGATTATTTGACTTTGCCATTGTTATTTCTCTGTGCTATTCTCTGAGACAAGGGTTTGAGCATTTCTGCCATTGGAGAACGAGATTCTCTTCAGTGTTGAGCATCTTTGAGACTGTGAGAGACAGGTCGAATTAGTGCATCTGTGAGGGCCTCATTCAGAGGTCCTATTGAGCTTTATCAGAGTTTCCTGTTGAGTTTTACCAGTTTACAATAAGTAAGAGGGGTTCTACACTAGAGACGTCTTCTCTAGCCATTTTGCAGCTTCCAGCGTTTTCTCTTCAACTTCTTACTTGGGCCATACCATTTACCTTGTGTCATCTGGAAGCTAGGCGTGTGAAGTAGCTTGCAAAAACACCTTTCTTTTGGCGTCTGATAGTGTTCCATTCTTGGCATCTACCCTTCTCAGTGGTTTGTATCTAGTTTCTATTGGGGAGAAGTCAGATCTGTAGGCCAGGCATCCCATTTTGTCAGTTTTCACCAATCTTGGCTGGCAAGCTTGGATATTTTCTTATATAAATAATCTGGAGACTATCGGGTATGACTATCATATGAAATCTCTTTGCTGTGATTATTTAATACTATCTGCATTTAAAATTGGTCAATATTAGCTCAGTTTGTGGTTTTATGAGCTTTTATATGCTGCGCCCCTTCTATTTCTCTCTAGAAACATTCTTAAAAAACTAAAAAAAACACCAAAGGATAATCAAAACAACAGGGGTTTGAAGAGGAGCCAGTTGGGCTCATCACAGTGGTATCAAAGCTCTGATCCTGCCAGCTTGGAGGGTTAGCAGTTTCTATGCGGTCACATCAGAACAAGTTTGACAGGTACTACTCACGCAAGGGTCCTGGTTATCAGAGAAGTACTTTTGAACCATTTCCAACGTTTCCGTTTGACGAACAGGAGGAAGGTTTTGACTTTTATAATATGGAAAACAGGGAAGAGGAAGGTCCTTCTTGGAATCGTCTTGATAATGAAGAAAGAGAGGCTAGAGATGTACTGAGAGGGATGGTGGTAGGCCAAGAACAGGTCGCGAACATCCTCCAGCAGCTTAGTACCAATGTCCAAAACTTGACAATTCAGAGAAGGAAGAATCAAGATCAAGATCAGGAGGGAAGTGTCATGGAGAAGCTCGCAGGAATATTGCTCCAGCACACACCTATGAAAGACCCACATGCCCTACATTCACTAGAAATGAAACTAATGAAGAGGAAGAGGCTGAAGAGGGTGGTGACGTGAACTTTGCAGATAACATCATGACTATGCATGATGAATGGGATGCATTACCTCCGAGAGTTAAGGATCGCCTTAACTTTGATCGATTCATGAGCCAGAAGAGAGAACATACCAGAAACAGGTTTGACAGGAGGCCTAAACAGTGGAATAATGATCTAAGGCAGGCTACCAACAAAATTATGTTAACCAATTTTGATGGCAATGGCAGAGTCACAACACGTGTCTGGGTTAGTAAATTGGACACCTTCCTTACATTGCGTCCTATGACAGAGGAGGATGCTATTAGATTCGGAGCTCTCCACCTTGATGGCATGGCCCATGATTGGTGGCACCACAGCATGGTAACACTCCACCATGACAGGATTACTTCTTACCAGGAGTTTACAGATCGATTGGTAGAGAGGTTTGACAAACGTGATCCTGAACTTTACTTCAGGGATCTTGCACAGTTAAAACAATTGGGTAGTTTGAAGTCATACATTGGAGAGTTTCAGAGACTGTCAGTTATGGTGACAGGCATATCAAAGAGAAGGCTGATAATATTATTCATGGAGGGTTTATTTGAGCCCATGAAAGGTTGGATCAAGGCATTCAATCCACCTACCTTGTAGGAGGCCATGAGGAAAGCTCGCAGTATGGAGCTTACCACACCACGGAAACAGTTTGGCTCAAAACCATCCACTTCCTACAATGATACCAAATCTGATCAAAAGAAGTTTGAAAATTCTGATCAAAAGAAAAAAATTGCAGCACCTCTAGATCGTGAAACACTTAACGATTTACATAGGAAGAAGCTATGCTTTTATTGCAAGGGCCCATATGACTTTAACCATGACTGCCCCCTCAAGCCGAAAGGACAAAATAGGCACATGGAGTGGTTCTTTGAGGGAGAAGAGGTGACTGATTTTTCAGACCAGCAAGCTGCAATTTATGATACAGATGAGGAAAAATCAGAAAATGAGGAAGAAAATGAGGTTCAAACTGAGCTACAGGAAGCTCATATGTCCAGCATGCAGAGAGAAGGTTTTTTTAGACTTCGTGGAATACTAGCTAGTCAAAGAGTCATATCTCTTTTGGATACTAGTGCAACGCATAATTTTATTGATTCACGGTTGGTGGAGAAAAGAGTCATTCAAACTCAGCAGTTTGAAGGCATTAGAGTAAAGGTTGCAGATGGGTACACTCTCAATTGTGAGAGGATGATTTTTGATATGCCAATGAAACTCAACAATTTTGAGTTTAAGGCAGATTTTTATGTTGTGAACATGGGAGGTACAGATGTAGTTCTTGGCATGAAGTGGCTTCATGCGATAAGAGAGTTCACACTTAATTTACGTGACATGGAGATGAAATTTAAAGTTGATGGCACAAATCATGTTTTTAAAGCAATAAAGGACAGCAATGTAAAAGAAATTTCACTCCGAAGAATGGAAAGATTGATTCAGCATAACATGGTGGATTGGATAGGATAGGAGAATGCAAGATAATGCCTTCACAGAAGGAGCAGCAAGATTCTTCTTATCATCCAGATGTTCAAGCACTCTGAATCAAACATGCAAAGGTTTTCAGTGCTATACCACCAGGTAGACCTCCTGATAGAGGTATTGAGCATATTGTGGAGTTGGAGGGCACAAAACCTATCATGATCACTCCTTACCGGCACCCCAAATGGTTGAAAGATGAAATTGAAAAAACTATTAAAGAACTTTTGGCTATGGGGCACATTAGGCCGAGTAAGTCACCCTTTGCTTCATCAGTTGTTTTGGTGAAGAAAAAGGATGGTACACTCAGAATGTGTATTGACTACAGGATGCTCAACAGGAAGACTATTAAGAACAGGTATCCCATACCATGGATTGATGAGTTAATAGATGAGCTACATGGAGCTTGCTATTTCTTGAAGATTGATTTGAGGACTGGGTACCATCAGATCAGACTCTGAGAGGAGGATATTGAGAAAACCGCATTCCGATGCCACTGTGGACATTATGACTTCTTGGTTATGCCATTTGGTTTAACCAATGCTCCAGCCACTTTCCAGTCCACAATGAACAGGGTTTTCCATCCTCACTTGAAGAAATTTGTTTTGGTGTTCTTCAATGATATACTGGTTTACAACAGGTCTTGGGAGGAACACATAGCTCACTTGGATGCAGTATTGAGCATACTTGATAGGGAGTCCTTGTACGCCAAGGAATCCAAGTGTGCACTGGGCATGGGAGAACTTTTATATCTGGGTCACATCATCAGCAGTGAGGGAGTCAATATGGATCCAAAGAAAGTTCATGCTATCATTGATTGGCCTACACCTGAGACATTGACACAGCTCAGAGGGTTTGTAGGTCTATGTGCCTTCTACCATCGGTTCGTTAGTGGATTTTCGCGTCATGCAGCGCCACTAACCGATTTGACTAAGAAGGGAGCTTTTGTGTGGACACCTTTAGCACAGGCGTGCTTTGAGAAGTTTAAACTTCTCATGACTACATGTCCAGTTTTGGCATTACCAGACTTCACCAAGCCGTTTGAGCTACATTGTGATGCTAGCAGTGAGGGTATTGGAGCAGTCATCATGCAGGACCGACATCCTATAGCTTTCGAGAGCAAGAAGCTGAGAGGTCCTGAGAGGAGCTTTAGCATTTACGATAAGGAAATGTTGGCTATCATGCATGCCATGGCTAAGTTCAAGCAATATTTGGTTGGTAGTAAATTATGTGTTAAAACCGATCACAATAGTCTAAAACATTTCCTAGGACAACGAGATTTGAATGAAAGACAGCAGAAATGGATCAGCAAACTTCAGTCCTATGATTTTGACATCTCCTATGTCAAGGGTACACAGAATATGGTTGTTGACACATTATCTCGCCGCCCACACTTGAGCTCCATTACAGAGATTGCAGAGGACTAGAGACACATGATAGTTGCAGAGTATGCTAAGAACCCGTGGGCTTCTAGCATAGTGGATGGGATAGTACAGGATGGCAGATACTCACTTGTAGATGATCTTATCATTTACAAAGGGAGGATATTTCTAGTCCCAGGTTCTGAGATGAGGGACAGGGTATTGAGATCATATCACGATTCACCTATGGCAGGACATCCCGGTTACTTTAAGACCTACAGGCAGGTACAGGAGAGATTCTCTTGGAAAGGTCTCAAGTCCTTTGTTCTTCAGTATGTCAGGGAATGCCTTGTTTGTCAGTAGGACAAGCAAGAACATACATACCTTGCAGGTTTACTTCAGCCGCTTCCTATTCCTGAGAGGAAGTGGGAATGCTTGTCTATGGACTTCATTACGGGCTTGCCGAAAGCTCAAGGGAGAGACAACATTTTTGTGGTAGTAGATAGATTGACGAAGTATGCTCATTTCTTCCCAATCACTACTACTTACACAGCTACACAGGTGGCGGACTTGTTTTTTCGAGAGGTATTCAGGTTGCACGGTTTGCCTTGAAGCATAGTCAGTGACAGGGATAGCAGGTTTTTGAGTAACTTCTGGCAAAAGTTATTCAAACTTTGCGGGACAGAACTCACTCCGAGCACCAGCTACCACCCACAGACAGATGGGCAGACTGAGATAGTCAACAAATGGGTGGAGGGATACTTGAGAAATTACAATTTAGGGCAGCAGAAGGCATGGGTGAAGTGGTTATACCTTTGTGAGTATTGCTACAATACCACTCATCACATGAGTATTCAGATGACACCTTATCGAGCGTTGTATGGATATGATGCTCCGAGTTTTCTAGATTTGTTGTTGAGTGATAGCAGAGTACCTAGTGTTGGGGATCTATTACAGGAGAACCAGGACATTATGAGAGCACTCAAAGAGAACATTCAGAAGGCTCAAAATCAGCAAAAACAATATGCTGATCAGCGGAGAGTGGAGCGATCTTTTGAGATTGATGATTTGGTGTATCTGATGCTACAGCCTTATAGGCAGTCCACCCTTCGTAAGAAGGGCGCCGAGAAACTCAAGCCACGATACTATGGACCATTCAGGATTGTCAGACGTGTCAATGAAGTGGCTTATGAGTTAGATCTTCCGGTGGACAATAAGGTTCACAATGTGTTCCATGTGTCACGCTCAAGAAGGCGTTGGGACAACAGGTGATTCCTTCTATAGACTTACTACCCCTGGATGATGAGGGGAAGTTGATTTTGATACCTGAGGCCATTCTAGATTCTAGAGAGAGTCATCTTTGGAGGCAGGTTATCAAGGAATATTTGGTGAAGTGGAAAGATCTACCGGCAGAGGATGCTACTTGGGAGGGTGACAGTATTCTACAGCATCCAGCTTTGAGTTTGCTTGCGGACAAGCAAATTCAGGGAGGGCGGACTGTGATGTCCCCGCTCTAGTCAATTCTCAAGAGCTTGTGAGTTAGCTTATATCTTGGACCCTCGTAGGCTTAACAAGATTTGGTAAGAGGGTCAGTGGCTATTTTTGGTGAGTTGTCATTCTCACCCCCTTAAGCTTCAGTGTGGGATTCAGCACGAGCATTTGGTGTTTAGTGTTCGCCAGCTTCTAACGGCACGGAAATATATGGAGTTTGGAGGGAGTTATGGATATTTAAGTGATTTGAGTTAATTATTTAACTTAACGCTTTATTATAAAGTCAAATTGACTTTATAAATATTATATCACTTAAATATATCATAAAGTGATTTAAAATTAAATCACTGAAGTATAAAGTGCGCTCAACTTGGGAAAGCAATTATTTAATTGCTAACTATTGAAAAGTTATTAAAATACATTTTAATGTATTTTATTTGAAAGCCAAGTCGTGCTTTCTTGAAACTCGTGCCTTTTGAGGATATAAGGCATTTTTGGCAAATCAAACTCATTCATGATTATTTGACTTTGCCATTGTTATTTCTCTGTGCTATTCTCTGAGACAAGGGTTTGAGCATTTCTGCCATTGGAGAACGAGATTCTCTTCAATGTTGAGCATTTTTGAGACTGTGAGAGACCAGTCGAATTAGTGCATCTGTGAGGGCCTCATTCAGAGGTTCTATTGAGCTTTATCAAAGTTTCCTGTTGAGTTTTACCAGTTTACAATAAGTAAGAGGGGTTCTACACCAGAGACATCTTCTCCAGCCATTCTGCAGCTTCCAACGTTTGCTCTTCAGCTTCTTACTTGGGCCGTACCATTTACCTTGGGAAATGTGTCATCCGGAAGCTAGGTGTGTGAAGTAGCTTGCAAAAACGCCTTTCTTTTGGCTTCTGATAGTGTTCCATTCTTGGCGTCTACCCTTCTCAGTGGTTTGTATCTAGTTTTTGTTGGGGAGAAGTCAAATCTGTAGGCCAGGCGTCCCATTTTGTCAGTTTTCACCAATCTTGGCTGGCAAGCTTGGATATTTTCTTATATAAATAATTTGGAGACTATCGGGTATGACTATCATATGAAATCTCTTTGTTGTGATTATTTAATACTATCTACATTTAAAATTGGTCAATATTAGCTCAGTTTATGGTTTTATGAGCTTTTATATGCTGCGCCCCTTCTATTTCTCTCTAGAAACATTCTTAAAAAACTAAAAAAAACACAAAAGGATAATCAAAACAATAGGGGTTTGAAGAGGAGCCAGTTGGGCTCATCACAAATCCTTAGGAGTCTCCTTCTGGTAGTTCCCTTTTTAGTCTTGACAGCATGGTCAACAGTTTGGTAAAGCAGTTTTGAAGTATCAGATTGGCGTTGTGTTGCCAAATGTGGAAGCTCCTGCTGTTAATTTTTTTTGAGTCTTCCCAGAGGCTTTTATCAAAGATGGGCTAGCTATAATGCCCCAGCTTATATTCTCTAGATTTTCCACATTTTGACAACATTTAAAGGTACTATGACTACTGATTTTTATTCCTTTGGATTAGAATTCCAATAAAGTTTTGAAGTGATACTTTAATGATTTTGGGTATGACTTTGGAAAGGCAATTTCAGGATTCCCTGCAAGGGTTTTAGCATGTGCAATCTGTTCAGAAAGTTTCAAGTTGTGGTCTTGGTATTGTGGGTACACCCTGCTTATACATGGATAATCAAATTTAATTTCTCTGTCATGGTTTCTAAGTAGTCTGGGGAGCATTGTCTGTGTGCATATAGTAGTATTTCTGCATTGAAATTTTAAAGGTCACAGTCACCTCGGAAAGTGAAAGATCAGGAGTTTCAATCCCTAGCCAATAAACTCAATATCTGATTTAATATATTGAAATATATTTATATATTTGAGAAGTAAAGGATTGGATAATGTGCTTACACAAGTATATTCAACAAGAAACCTTGGTATCGTATATATTGATCAGAACATATATAAGGTAGGTACCAATAAATTACTATCTGAGGATTTAATATTCAGTAAGAAATATTAACTTGATATCAATGGAAGCAAATGAAACCATTGGCAAAACTACAAAGAACAATCAATAGCAATATATACTAAGCCAGAAAGGAGCATTGTGCTGACTCAGCACGCGCATGTAAAGAATTGCCTTAATGTTCTTTACGAAGGATTCCGAAGTAAATCAACGATCTTGGATAGATTAACAAAAACACTCAAATTTCATCTAAAAAGTGCAGAGGGAGGATCATCAGGCAGAAGAGCACAGATATTTATCAAAAATAAAGAAAAATTCTGAAAATTTACTTCCATGGTTGGGGCCAGTACAGTATTCACCCAATCCCTGCTAACTATATCTTAAACCAAAATGCTTGGTCTATGCAGGAATACAACAGGATTTGAATCCAGATGTTTATAAAAACAAATGCATCTCAGTCTCATGTAGCCTGTACAAAATGTATAATCTTTGGAAAAGTAAAATGTTCTTTCTTCTCTTGCACATTTTTGTGCTAGGGTATCAATAGCAGATAAGAATATTAAACAAGTGGGATATTTGTTGTGTTCGTTCTTAAGGAAATTCCATATCTGACCAAAAGATTACTGCTATGAAGTTATAAGCAGAATAATTCAAAATCTTCATGATTGAGAGACCACTATAGGGTAATACATCAACGTTGTATAGAGATGAAAACTATGCATTCGAGAGTTCTTGCTTTTATAGAATATTTGATTCTTTTATGCATTTCTTATCCAAATGCCCTTATTTTCCAAAGTGCATTGTTTTCCATTAGTTTCATAGATTAAGGTACAGAAACTACCCATATATGGGATCTTTTGACGAAGATGCCAATTGCTAACTACTGCAGTTTACCATAATTCCATAATTTATTCCCCAGCTAGCAACAGGCATACAGATTTCCTGTTTACTTTTATTTAACTAAAGGTCTTGTTAATATTTACTCTTGGCTGTACCTCTTAGCAACAACTCAAATTAAGGGTTGTACTGTATCAGTTCCCACCACCTTTGCACTGTATTTTTGCTACCAAAGATAGTTTTCTGGTATTAACATGTAATTGTTGAAGAGGTTGTGCAGTGGCCTAAGAAAACAAGAGGAGCAGGAAGCAGCCTTGAGAAGATACAGTGACATGAATAATGCAGTGGATGACATGGAGGCTTTGAAGAGAAAGAACTCCACCATGGAGGATGAACTGAAAGAGATGCATGACCGCTATTCTCAGATAAGTCTCAAGTTTGCAGAAGTTGAAGGGGAGAGACAACAATTAGTTATGGCTATCAGGAGCCTTAAGAATGCCAAAAAAGTTTGATCTTGCAACTACTTATGCTCATTGAAGCGATGTCAACTTCCATTAATGTTATTATAAATGTTGATAATGATGTTCTACATAATTCCATCCCGTGGTTTTGAGATGATGCAAGGCAAATCATAAATTGCCACAAAGCAAATTTGTATAATTTCATTCATTCATTCATTTTTTTAATAAATAGCTTATCATGAAGGAAATTGCCCATAGGATTTCTTATGGTTGTAGAAATAAGAACATCCTTATCTTCTTGTTACCAGCCATATTTTACAAAGTTTTCCAATGAGAACTGGAAAGGTGTTTCAGCTCAAATCTTTGGTTTTGTAACTAAATTTTGTTTCCAAACAAAATGAGGAAACTTGCTAGCAATTGTTGTGAGAAATATCTTCTTCCATTTCACATAAACTAGCAGACTTTGATGAACACTTTCCAATGCAAGCTGCTTCAAAGTGGAAGAAATAATCCCCTTGAAGTGGTCATCAACCTTACACATATGGTAGCAATATGCACACATAGTTGCATGTTGTAATGGTGAAAATTGCATACCTTTCACTTTTCCTCTTCATTTTAGACCCATTTGGCTAGCTTATCGCTTCTGCAATGAAAAGGGTACAAATGATGCATTTTCCAGTGATAGTTGGCACATAACCTATGTCTTACTTCTAGAATCCAAATTCAAATTTATTGCTGACCTAATCCTTCCCACTTGGCTATTGCATGCTGACTAGACACATAAAAAATTTCATTTGTGACCCTTGGATTTGTATTTAAAAGGGTAATCCAAGTTCTTTTTTAGACATCTAGATTTTAGCTTATTCTTATTTGCACAATAATTGAGGAACATTTATCAAAGTATTTGCATTGCATCATCATGTAGGACATCCTGCATGTTTGCCTCTTGTCTTTGATCAATTTTTAAGTTGGCTCGGTAATCTAATGGGGTTTGAAACAAGGGAGTAATTAAAACTGTCGTGTGCAAACTTTTGACAACACAACCAAGTTTTTATGTGGAAATAAAAACACAAATTCATGGCAAAATGAAATTAAACATTCAGGGATTTAAAGAAGTTAGATCTATGCAAATAGATTAGATCCACACTTGCATAGGTCAGATTTGTGGGTAGGTGACAACGCAATAGTGTCCCACTTTTTAGCATAATTGGACCCACTAAAATCAACATTTTTCAGCATTCAACACAATTTGTCAATATACCAAACGATCTGTCAAGAATTTAAGGACAATGCATATAAATGTTTTGTGACATTTTCTATATAGATCCAATTTATAATTTTCTTAATTAATTAATTATTATTTTTAATCTTATTTGGTTTATTTTCAATAAATTAAATTATATTTCTACTATTTTAATAGACCAACATATTACAATAATGTATAACTTGAATTACAAATTAAAAAAAAAAGTCATGGTTTATGGGACATAGATAATTACCTCCAACACTTAGTGCGTGGATTATTTTTGGTAAGTTTTTATTGAAGTTTTATTTATTATATATTTTTAATTGGTAAATAATAGAAAGTTTAGACCTTGATTTTACTATAACACAATTCTCTATGCATATATATAAACTAAAATATGTTTTCTATTAAAACAAAGACATCTATGTAGAGTGCAATGCAATTTTTGTAGATTTTTTTGACATAGTTTGTTATTTTCTTAGTGTTTTAAATAGAGGTCATTATTATTTTTGTAATGGACTTATATTAATTATAGAATAAAAAATCTAATGCATACCTTTTGGAAATATAATATTGAGGGCTATATACTTATAAAATGTCATCTTCAAATGACTTTTTTTGACCCCAAAAACATAAGGGGAATTGACATTTTTGTTAGAATGTGGATAGGAGTGAAGAAGATTGTATAAGAGGCTCCATAAAGTGGGGAGGTTTGATCAAAGGGCTTAAATCTAACCCCTTAAGCTTAAATCGAACCTCATGCATTTTTTAATCCTAATGTGACTTCAAGCAAAAGTCAAGGTTAGTCTATTAGTGGGACACATTATTGTGCTTCTGGTGAGAAATAAACAGGTTCAATACCAATTGTTGGGAAATTCAATCTCTATCCAAATATGACTTCAAAGGATGCGATTCAAGGCTTGGACTATAACAACATGAAAATTTGAAACTTATATGCAAATCTGAAAATTAAGTTGCCTTGATATGGAATTACCATGATTAGAGTTATCTTCTTTATGATGCTAAAAATCAGCTAACATACCATGTTTATCAACTCTATCTTATGTGAAATTATAACAACAATATATGAGGAATAACATTACAATAAGATAGCAACAATGAGACACAAATCAACAACACAAGAACATCACATAACACAGGATTTATATGGAGAAACTCTTGCAAGAAAAAACTCCACCACAAAGAGAGGCCAAGTATGCATTATCTTCAAAGAAATGAGATTACAATTGAAATGTGGAAAAAGGGGGTTTAGGTCTAAATGCAATAGAACCTAGAATCAATTTCTTTTTTCTAGGGAATCATTAGGATGCAAATCAACAAGGTGATTAGATTGACTTTCAACCATGAAGGTGAGTCAATCAAACTTGGATTTGCATCCCTTTTGAGCATGTGCCCTAATATGAAAATGCAAGATTTTGACAATTGAGAAACTATAACAAAAATTCACCAACAGATCTGAGAAAAAGTTCTATGTACATGTCCTGTAAATTTGGAGTCAACCACAATAGGAGGACTAAGTTGTCATAGGGCATCTCTATCCATGTAGAGGTAATTTAGTTCTCTTTTCTCAGTCCTCTAATGACAAATGAGAGCTTCTCGATTTCGCCTACAAATTTGTCAGATCACTGTCGGATAATTTTGTAGGTGAATTTTCGTGAGTTGTCAAGAGATAGGGTTTTGATTGCAACAATGGATAAATGATCTTCAAACTTCCTTCAATCTTTTCCAAACCTGAAACTTGCACATTCAAAGAGAGAAGGGTTGTGCCATTTAGGGGTTTGCCTTAGTCAAACTTTGTGTCAGTGTTTCCACTTCCACAATGGCAATGTCAATGATAGAAAGATAGGAAGGAATGATGAATCAACAAAGTGTTGCAACTCACCACCCTTCAATGGCTTCCTTGAAGGACTGAAGTCATACACATCTCCTCAATGTCTTGGATCTTGCTTGCTTGATTTATTTGGAGACCTACAAAAGGTTAGCCTTCACAAACAATGATAACATAAATATGCATAAACTCACATATGATTTGACATGATGTTTGGATCTTGAATTGCTACAATAATGTTCACAAATCTACCTTTGAATGCTCTTTACTTGCTCTTAATGTTCACCTCTTGCTTGTTAATTTTTACTTTTTGTTAGATATTTCTTGTTAGGTTTCAAATGATGCCATAACTAGGTATTTAAATGCAATTGTTCTAATTTCCCACAAATTAAAGCTCGATAGCCGACTTTAGAAACTTGAATTGTAAATGATAAAGTGTCGACATCAACACATTTTAATTTGGGGCCAACCAAAATAGGGGGGAAAAGTCGTCATAGAGCGTCTTTGTCCTAGCCCTATTTTCCAAAAATTAAGGTGTTGGGGGCAAAGTATTAGATAAATGCATTTGTTTTCCACTTGCAATTTATCAGTAATTGTTAAAATTAGGCCATGGAATATATAATTTAAGAAATTAGGGGTTCAATTAGGTCCAATAATTAAAGGGGGAGCAAAACATAGTGTGAAATTGTCAAGGATGACAATTTTTGATGCTACATTTAGCCCCCATTTTAGTGAGAGAATGAACTTATGCTTAGACTCACACTAAATTAGAAAATATATTTCAAGAGGGGTTTGATTGTCCAAATGTTGAAGAGATAGGATGACTATGGATCTAGGGGAGTATACAAACCCCCGGGATCTAAGATCCCATGGCAAACCAACATTAGCACAAAGGAACACACACATGTATGGAATGCAACAAGACAACATACACATACATGTCGAAAACATGAAGCATACACGATGAAAATACATGCCATAACATAACATATATATGACAACAAAATGAACAAAAACACGATGCAAACACAGAGAAGACACAACAAAAACACAAGGTTAGTACTAAAAGGATTCAAGTCAGTAAGGTAAAGATACCTCAGCCTTAAATTGTCTCAAATACCAAACATCATCCATCGAATAAATTTTAGTTAAAGGAATGCTCCCATGAGGACTAGCAAGTTGTGTTATGCCAAATCACTCATGAGCCACATGGATCCATTGTTTATCAAGCTGCGTTATGCTAGGTGTCCATGCAATATGATGGGTTCCACAAGGCTAGCAAGTTGTGTTATGCTAGAAACTCATGAAACACAACTCTATTGTCAAGCAAGTTGTGTTATGCTCGATGGCCATGTTAATAGCAAGGGGGTTCCACAAGGCTAGCAAGCTATGTTATGCTAGACATTTATGAAACACATAACTCTATTGTCAAGCAAGTTACGTTATGCTCAACGACCATGTTAAAAATGTGCTCAAATCCACAACCCAACAAGCTCCATTATGTTGAATCCATGAACTATCTTGCCAAAACCTCACCTCAAGGGGTGCATAAACTCACCTATGAAGGCATAAAACAAACTCACCTATGAAGGCACACAAACAAAAAACTCACCTACGAAAGCGTAAAAATGACAAACTCGCCTATGAAGATGCAAAACTTGCCTACGAAGGCACATAAAACAAGGCCAAAACCTCAAGAGGTGTTATGCACAACACCTCCACAAAAGGTGATTTATAAAATGACAAAGGTGCATTGCTCAATACATGAAGGGTCACACCTTAGGGCATATTGCACATGACATCACCACTAAGAGAGGACAAGTTAGGGAATAAAAGCTCACACCTTAGGGAATACTAGGATTAGCATTACCACAAAGGGGAACATCATATGCCAAGAAAATTCACACACTTAGAAGATATCACTCCCAATATCACCACAAAGGAGACACAACATAGATTGAGAAGGCCACACTTCCATTAACAAGGTCACACTTTCTAGGATATGTATACTATCATCACTAAAAAGGGACCATTTCTTAGGCAAATAATAAGTGAGGGACCATATGTCCCCCTTTAAAATGTTAGTGTACTTGCTACACTAACATTTTAAGGAGACAGAAAGGAATCCCTTGCCAGAAGGAATGTACCTAACACAAGGCTACCTAGACCTCTTGCCCCCCAAGTGTAGGGACAAAGGTGAACCGATATGGATGATGATGATGCACTGCTCCTTGCAAGATGAAATGTGATTGCATGAAGCCCAATTTATACCCCCTTGCATAGTAGTGAGTATGGTATGATACTACAACTACCACATGGAAAGGAGCTTCAACTAATGCTATTTGTCTCTTGTATGATTAAGTGAATGTCTTTTTGATGTTTTTCGTTATTTTTGAAGGACAATAGCCAACAGCTTTTGTTGTTTCTTGTGTGTTGGGCTCTATGGGGACACGAATACCTTGTTCTTTTACACCACATCCTTTTCCATCATAGCCAGATTGTTTCAAAAGCTCATAACCTCCTCCATAAATGGCTTCCATTTCTTTCAAAGAAGGTGGCTTCTCATGATCAATTTCATCATAAGTAGATGTGTAATTAATGTTTTCCTCTTTGTAGAGTCCCTACTAATGTCTAGTAAACTTGGTGGCAACCACAATTCAGAGGGAAAACCTAGCTAAACACTCCACTTGAACCTTTGGAAGACTTTCATTGAGGGATAGTAAGCTTGTGATGGTACTCACACTGTATGTGCTTTCAAAGACTTAAGACTACCTAATTCATCCTAGTACAGGTGTTACACTTGTTGAGAAATCATAAAACTGTATAACAATAAAGAAAGTAATGCTAACATTATTGCTACAGGTACCTACAACAGAAGTAACTGCATAGAAAATGAAGTGAGGGACAACAACCTTGAGTGGCCCTTGCTTAAGTGACTGCCTCCACTAATCTAACTCAAATTTAGCTTCTTAGATTAACGCAATCATAATAACTCAAACCATTCATTGCACAACTCCAAAATATCACATAAGATTCTGCTGAGATATCTTATTCATGAAATCATGATTTGAACAATAAACATTGTCTATGTAAGAACAACCAACTAAAAATATCTGGCAACTAGATCTTCTCTTGAACAAAATTAACTAACTCTTAATACCTCAACCACTTAGCCATACATATAGGCATGGGGGAAGTTTATTAAAACAAGGACTATAAACTAAAATCATAAATCACCGCTCCTTATATATCAGAGCATGATAAAGTCTTAGTAATCTATAATTGAAAAAGGAAGAAGATTCCAAGTAGAACTGAGATTTTGATGTAATAGAATTGGAACATGGACCGTTTGAATCAGTCATGTTAGTCTCCTAACTGTAATAGGGTTCTTCTCCTTCAACATATTTATTGGACATCATAATGATGCACAATCATCCTCATTAAGTGCCTCCATGCTATAGTTGTTGCACTCAATTTATTCTAGAACCTCCCCTGCTCTGCTGCCTAGGAACTCCTTTGGTTGCAGGTTGCACCTCGCAGCTGTTACAGGCTATAGTCTACTTCCTCTAGTTGCAAAGAGTTAGTTCACAAAACATGCACACAATACTAACAACCATAGCTAAGCACATATATCCATTGCAATTCATACATATCCACAAATAAATTATGCAATAACCATCACATCATAACCATATTTCCATATACTTTAAATCAGGTTCAAGGTTGTATAATAAGCATGTAAGATAGCATAGTGTAGGGATATGTATAAGATAAATGTCTAAGAATGTTTATGAACTTGCATAAAAACATAAGAAAACTATCTAATGACTAGACTCATCACTCTTTGCTAGAAGTTGTGGATGTTTTTGATGATTCAGTGATAGATTGTGTAGATATCATTGCAACTTCTTTCTCTTTTCCCAATTTTGATGGTGTAATCTTGTATTCCCCCATGAATGTAGGTGTAAAATCTAATGATCCCCCATCATCATCCAACAAATTTGTCACAAATGAAAGAAACACATCTTTTTCTTCAATTTGTATAGGTTCCACTTTTGAAGTTGGTATTAATGCTATTGTTAGCTAATTTTAATCCTTGAGATTAAAATAGCCCCAAGTATAAATAAATTTCTCAAATCAAGTTGCAAGTAATACTTGAGCACCAAAATGTGAAAAAGGGAAAAATGAGAAGTTTGACCAAGTCCTAGGTGCCAAGTATAGGAAAAAGAGTTTTTTGTTTTCCTTCATGAAGACCCACATAGAAAAGCCTAGAATTTTTCATTTTAGTTGTTGAAGGAGTCCAAGGAAGATCTTGATCATAGCATGAAAAAAATAGTTGGTTGTTCCAGTGTTCATCCACGTTGCAGGAAAGGAGCGGAAGTTTATGGCACGTTGCAAGGTTCAGGCAGAGATTGCAAAGGCACATTGATGTCAAAGAGAAGAGTAATCTCAGAAAATAAAGATAGGTTATTACCCACGTGTTGAGAGATTTCAAGAGGTATTTTTCAACATGGCATCATTAATATGTAATGCTCTAAGGTTAAGCCAACCTGTTGGTAGCAATTCGATCTTTGTTCACATGCAAAGATTTTATAGTTTGTTTCAGTTGAGCAAGATAACACAAGATTCTAATTGAGGAAATGGAAAATTTAAAGAGATAGACTTATATTCATGTTCAATGAGATCTATATATATCAACTTGTGCATGGTTCTTTTGACAATCATCAGCAAGGAATATATGAAGGTATTTTCATGTTGAAAGGGAAAGACCAAACAAGTGATAAATTTTTAGATACCTTTGGGAGAATGTAGCTAGTGTTATGAAGGACAATAATCATGAAAGGACAATTCAAAGGAGAAGTTTGATGTTGACAATGGAAATGATTTGTGAGATGAACTGAAGATGAAAGATCAAGCTACAAGGGCACAATGTGGTGACATGAAGGTTTTAGTAAGGCATGTCAGTCCAAATGCAAGCTTTCAATGCATTTTTGTTTCAAAATAGTCAAGGATAAAACACAGTGTTTTCAAAGAGGGCAACTATCTATGAACAAGTGTCACCTGAAGATGATAAGTGACAGTCATGACTTTGTAGATAGATTTCAAGCCAATATGAGATAGCAGTCCTGTGGAAAAATGGAGGGTCATTGAAATGAGTAACAAGTCAACAAAAGGTCAGAGGCAGTCCCAAGAACAAGTTTTCCATCAAGAATGACAGTCAAATATCATATTCTATGCACAAGGATCAAATGACAGAGTAGATATATTAAAGGCAGTGTTCTCATGAATGGACAGTGGATCCATGACAAATGCAAGGAGCAAAGAAGCTTATGCAAGTTTTGCATAGATAAATTAGATTCAATTCTTTAATGGACAAAGCTTGCAGACCTTAGAAAAAAGTAACAAACAATAACCCAGGAAGGCAGTATGACAGTCTTAAAAGGGCACAAGTTACCAGTGAGGCAATGGTTTTGGGCCCATATAGAAGACACGCGAGTTTGAAAGGGCAGTCATATGTATGCAATAAACAACTCATAAAGGATAGTCATATGTATGCAATAAACAACTCATAAAGGGCAATCATATGTATGCAATAAACAACTCATAATGGATAGTCAAATGTAGAAGCATGTATGACAGTTGACAAGGGTTTTTGAAGCACAAGTATAGACATGAGATTTTATTGAAGCAATACCATTAGAACCCAATACCAATGTGTGGGTGCCTTGCTTGGAGCATGCATAACTAGCAACAATATTGATTTGGGGTATTGTGTGGCAGAACACCTTGTGAACTAAAAGCCTGGTGATGATGAAGGTTAGATATTGTTCTCAAATCTTTACATTTAACTACTACATATAGAACAAGTCCATGAAAGAAGGAATCAAGCAATGCACATATTAAAAGGAGATTATAGTCATAGGAAATAATGTCTTTCATCTCTAGTATATTGTCAACAATAGTGAATATGAATGTTAACCACAAAGGAACTTCCAAATATGGTTATTTTTGTGCAAGACAAGTCACTTTGACTGGAAGAACCACTATCTAGCTGGTCTGGTGCCACTTCATTTGACATATAGCTATGCTCACAAAATGCAACCTTTTGCTAGCACCTCATCAAGGTGGCATACATTATTTTTTAAGTATGATATTCTCAAAATTATAGCATAACTAGTCTTGATGAGTTTTTTCAGTTTGTCAATTTTGTGATTGATCAATAGCACAGTCAAGAATGCATTAAGACTCTGTGTGTTTTTTTTAGTCTCCCATATCTAAGGATTATTACTGTTTGTTTTGAAGGCTTAGAGAACATTTTGACAGTTGGAGAAATGGAGAAAGACCTTCAAAGGTAGTTCAAGGATAAGTGTGAGAGCTAAAGGGTCTCAAACATTTGAAGCACCAAACATAAGAGTGACAGTGCAAAAGGAAAACCTTCCACGACAAACCTATTAATGGGTAGGAAGGAGGGAAGACTTTAAGACTAACATAGTGGTAGTCTACATAAAGGGATACTACTCCATAACTAATATACAAGGAAACTTGTTTAACAATCACACCTTGTCCATATTGTTGAGGATAATGAAAGGGATAGGTTTGAGGCCAATTCGAGCTTATGGAACAAGCTCTTCTCTGAGTCAGTATGCAAGTTAGGAATAATCCTAAAAGGTAACAATAAATGGAGAACAAGAGTGTAGTTTTGAAGACAGTGGACATATTTCAAAGTGATAGTTATTATAGTTATAACAATATCTCAAGGGTTACATCTACTGTGAAAGCCATGAAACTCATGTCATATGATAAAAGTGCTAATGGTCCAGTGAGCTATAGCATCAAGAGGATGGGTCTATCACTTGGGGCAGTGATATGAAAGATATTATTCATCAAGGAATAGTCACCATATCCATAAGAGACCTAACAATGATATGGAAGATCTTAGAAGGATAGATCAAATTTTGAGTGAGGAAAAGTGATCTTGTCAAGATAAGATACTCAAAATACTCAAAGCTAGATGGAAAAACCCTACAATTGGTATCATTGATATTGTTGCACAAGGTATCATTGCATATGAAAGAAAGAATAGAAATGGTGAATGTCAAGATGTAGTGATATGGGTTTCAACATAACAACAAAGGACAGTGTTGTCAAGATGAATAAAATGGTGAAAATGACTATCATAGATAGTCATAATAAAGGTATAATGTTGCAAGAGTGGATCATGATAGAGAGAAACCTTGGGAAAATCAAGGGTAATAAAGGGGAGGGATCTACGTTCAAATTCCATGAATACAAGTGAAGCTACTAAGGGCAGTAATGTCTCTTATCAAAATATATGGCAAAGAATGAGCATGTTCTTCAGATTTAGTACGTTCATGATGTTTCAAACAAGCTATGAACTAGTCCAAGTGCAATTATGAGTAGTTGAGCAAGATTGATGACTGGTCATGAATAGTTGGAGAGCAAATATAGGAGTAGTTGGAAAACACATAGGAATCTCTTTAGCAGAAAATGAGACATAAGTAGTTGGAAAGGTCAACATTCTTCTACCTACGCCTAATTGGAGCTTTTGGTGGAGTCAAACAAGGAATGGATAGTTTCAAGCACTCAGAAAGTTACAACAGTAGTCAACTTATGGGAAAGGAGCATTTAATAAGTCTTAGATATTTTTCCAATCTTTTCTCCAATATAGGATGACAAAAAGAAAGCCTTGATTCATTTTTGAGTTAGTTCTTTCACTTTTGGAAAGACATTGTGAGCTACAAAAGCTCCTTTTATTTCTTTGTTGTGATTGTAACTCATATTTTCTGTTTTTTAGACTAAAAACATACCTTTTGTAACACATTTTCAAGCAAGTAGAAGCATATTTTAGACTTTTGCAAGCTGTAAGAATACCTTTCTTTCAATAAAGCTTAGTGATTTTTCCTTCTCAATGGCTTTCTTATTGTGTGCAATTGAATGATTGATGTGTATTTCTATGTTTTTATGTTTAAAACCTCAAATATATTGTCTCATTTCCAACACCTTTAGGCAAAAAATGTACATTTCATGCAGGTCGTAGGTTATGTTGTTAAGGTTTAAACTCTTTTTTTTTGTGAAAAACATTTGGTTTTCCTTCTAGAGGTTACAAATATATCAAAATTTTCTATGAAATACTTATGCTTGAGCATTTGAACATGTGAGTTGTGTGAACATAAGCCGAATAAACAAAAGTTTGTGTGTCAGAACAACAAAAGTAGGTTGTAAACATTTTGGCGCATCACCCATGTAGGTAGATTTCAATTCATTTCATCCTTCTATCCTTTTCCATCAGTAAAGCAGTAGAATAGGTTAGAGTAGGTGAACACCAAGGGAACCAACCCTCTCTAGAGGTTCTCTTCTGTCATAGGTGATTCACAAACCTGGAAGAGATCCAATGTTTCACCAGCAAGCTAATTTTTCACGACTTAGCAAGGGTGCAATATTGAGTGACAATAGCTATAAAAGGAATTTCTATTCCTATTTTAGTTTGTAAACAATTCTCAGATTTAGGATTAACTTTTATCATGTAAACCTTATTGATGTACGTGTATTTCATTAAACCATGAAGTGTTGAAGGCACACCTTTCATCTTATGAATCCATGGTCTACCCAAGAGAAGATTATATGAAAGATCATGGGGCATGACATGGATGGGAGTTCGCAATACAACCTTACCAAATTTAACAGGTAATGGTATCACACTAAGCAGTTGTCTTCCCACATTATCAAAACCTTTAATTGATAATGCATTAGGTTGGATTAAGGTTTTGTCCACTCCAAATTTGTCCAAAAAGTTAACACTACAAACATTAAGCCCTAAACCACTGTCAATAAGGGTATGCCTAATCCTGATGTTGTTAATAACAACCATTATTATCAAGGAATCATTTTGTTTTTATGTTTCTAAAAGGGGCAATTCATCTTTGATGAAAGACAATATCCAAATTAGCTCCATTCATAGCTTCAAGCAAAGTTTCCATATCATTTGGTTGAGCACTAGGAGGGACAACTTTCTACAAAGCATTTTGAAGCATTCCATGATAAATAGGTGATGTTTGAATCAAATCCCACAAGGATATCTTAGTAGGAGTGTTACGAAGTTGCTCAACAAGATCATATTATTTACTACACTGCAAAATATTAGGTGCAAGTGGGAGGTATGGTTGAGGCAATGGGATGGATGTTGGTGTTTTCTTTAGTTGCTTATTATTTCTAGTGTTATATGTGTGAGCAATTGTGTGATAACTTTATTTTTGTGGCACATGATTACTAGTGAGTTGTTTTGCAAAGTTTAAGATATGGCCATGATATTTAGGTCTTATAATGAGGGGTGATTTAGGAGGTCCAATAATTAGAGGAATTTTAGGAGTTATATAATGCAAAACTTAGATCTAGGGTGAAATTTTAGAAGGTATATAATGTTAACAGGTTGGGTTCACCAAAATGAAATGTGGAAATGGGGTATGGGTCTAAATGCAATAGAACCTAGGATCAATTTCATTTTTCTAGGGAATCATTAGGATTCAAATCAACAAGGTGATTAGATTGACTTTCAACCATGAAGGTGAGTCAATTATACCTAGATTTGTATCTCTTCTGGGCCTTGGGAATTGATTTGCCTTGATTAACCTAATTAAACTATGTGCCCTAATATGAAAATGCAAGATTTTGACAATTAAGAAATTGTAACAGAAATTCACCAATATATCTAAGAAATGGAGAGTTATGTGTACCTATCTTGTAAATTTGGAGTCAGCCACAATAGGAGGACTAAGTTGCCATAGGGAATCTCTATCCTTGTAGATATATTTCTGTTCTATTTTCACAGTCCTCTGGTGTTAGATTAGAGCTTCTCAATTCTGCCTACAAATCTGTCAGATCACTATTGGATAATTTTGTAGGTGAATTTTTGTAAGTTGTCAAGAGGTAGGGTTTTTATTGCAACAATGGATAAATGATCTTCAAACTTCCTTCAATCTTCTCTAAAGTTGAAACCTGCACATTCAAAGAGAGAAGGGTTGTGCCATTTAGGGGCTTGCCATAGTCAAACCCCATGTTAGTGTTTTCACTTCCACAATGGCAATGTCGCTACAACTCACCACCCTTCACTGGATTCCTTGAAGGACTGAAGTCATACACATCTCCTCAATGTCTTGGATCTTGCTTGCTTGATTTGCTTGGAGAACTACAAAGGGTTAGCCTTCACAAACAATGATAACATAAACATGCATAAACTCACATATGATTTGACATGATGTTTGGATCTTGAATTGCTATAATAATGTTCACAAATCTGCCCTTGAATGCTCTTGAATTTCTCTTAATGTTCACATCTTGCTTGTTAATTTTTACTTCTTGCTAGATATTTCTTGTTAGGTTTCAAATAATGCCATAACTAGGTATTTATATGAAATTATTCTAATTTACCACAAATTAAATCCTGATAGCCGACTTTGGAAACTTGAATTGTAAATGATAAAGTGTCCACATTGACATATTTTAATTTGGGTCCAACCAAAATAGAGGGACAAAGCCGACATAGGGTGTCTCTGTCCTAGCCCTATTTTCTAAAAATTAAGGTGTTAGGGGAAAAATATTATATAAATGCTTTGTTTTACACTTGCAATTTATCTATAATTAATTAGGCCATGGAATGCATAATTTAGGAAATTAAGGGTTCAGGTCCAATAATTAAAGGGGGAGAAAAACATAGTGTGAAATTATCAAGGATGACAATTTTTGACGTTACAACAATACAATTACTTCTTTTTTCCTCTTTTCCTCCAATATGGGTGCACCTTTGAACTTGTGAACAACCTCCTTTTTCCTCAACTTGTCCTTTTTCCTGTAGAGTAACACTACATTCAATTGTTCCTCATACTTTCTACATCCAAAGAATCGATTTTATAGATGTGTGAAGAGGACTTAAGCCCAAAACAAGGCTTCCAAAGATGACTCTTCAATCCAAACAACCTAACCCTCGGAAATCCTCCATGGAATACCAAAGGACACCTATTTTGGCTCCAATACTCTCCCTCCAACCATGGCGCCCAAACTTGAAAGATAAACATTATATTAAATGCAGTAAATGATGGAGAATCCCAACAAGCACTCATTTATCCTTTCCCTTATCTTTTATCATCTCATTCTAGGTGTCCACATGTGGGGAAAATAATTTTAAATACTTATGTCCACTCATCACCTTTATCACTACTAGTGGACCCATCACCCCTTATGAGTATAATACAAACAATGGTGAGAATTAATATTACAAAATATTTTCCTAATACACCCTAATTGCCTAGAGACACTTTCCAAGGATGTTGGAACCATGACATAATATTTACAAGGTGGAAAACACCTTAGACAAATACGTACCATCTAAAACTTTACTATGCTCTCATGCTCCAACAAGATATCTGCAAAGCAACCATGATAACCACCATCAAGCAAAAAAAATTCACATCCTCCAACATGCCACCTATGGAAGAAAAAAGAACATGTTGAGGTGAAACATATCAACTATCATTGAAACCTACATCAATCTTTACATGAACACAAACATCAAATTCAAATGATAACAAAGTCTCTGAGCATTTTCCTTACTCATACCACCTAGAATAAAAACCACAACAAATTGTAACTCATCCAAGTTAACCATATCTCAAACCAGGGTATACCAAACATAAATAGAACTCCATGCCATCAACATACCAACCCAAAATTTTTAATCAAGTCTCTATATATCCACCCTCCTATCTCAATGCAACATTCCAATGAACAAATGATCATAAATAAGGCCAACTAACAAGTCTTCATTAACATTGAAACAATGTCGTGGATATAGCCAATCCACATCCGAGTTATCCCACTACAAGAAAATGGGTAGCTAATCCACAACCTACATAACTCGTAGATCCAAATCTAATGAAACATGCAAACTCATCATCACATCAATAAATAGCAAACCAAGATATCATAGAGGATAACTAGACGTATGTCCAAAAAATTCCACTACATGAGTAATGCCAAATCTGAAAATAGATCAAGAAAATGCCACGTTTACCTATAGTACACAGAGGATGTGGCTAACTCCTTTATTACATAGTGTTAAGGAAACATACAATCATATGCTAATCCTACAAACATGTTGCAATACCTCTCCCACCACTAGTACCCATAGCTCTCCCAAATTCCTCACACTCAACCATGTGAAACCAAATATCTAGGAAGAATACCATGACCAAAGAGAGAACCTAAAAATGTAACCATAGCCTTGCTCCACACTAGCATGTACCAATCTATGTAATGTAATCTATCTCCTTCACCATTCCTAAACTGGAAGGATATCAACATCTAACATTCAAATAAATTGAAAGTATGTCAGCAATAGATGTAAACCTCCCATACTAAAGGTAGATCAAACCAACCAATCATTCCCACAACAAAAGGAATATACCCAAAGCCACAAACTATTTCCTATACCTCTCCAAATAAGTCCTCAAAACTAGATCCATAACTCAAGACCAAAACAAGGAGAACAACGAAAATCCATAAACCATGCATCTTCTTTTTAACAAGTCTTCAAAATATTTATATTCAAGACTAACTCATATGAAAAGGGTATGTGCAAAAAGATGGGGGGCCAAAAAAGGGGTCTTAAGTGGCCACTTCTTTTCCGAAATCAGGAAATACTTACCTTGGACGTGAAATTGAGGATAGTTACACTCAAAATTTTGAGATGCAACAAAAACAAAGATCATAGTGTTCTGAGTCTACTTTCTAAAGTACTATTTTTTTGAAAATAGTAGAGGTTAAGGGGTTCAAAAGAGGGGGCCACATAAATTGGTATTATTTTTTTCAAAAAAACATAACATAGCAACTTTTGTGGTTCCCTCAAATGGTTTTTTTTTTTTAGTATTTCTAAAATCACTTCAGTGAGAAATTATCTAATAGTATGTAGTTTATGCCCCATTTTTTTTATAATTTTTTAATGAATATTTGATTTTTTACTAATTTTCAAAGTGGACACTTCCTAAAAAATAGAATTTTGGTCGTGCTACCCCTATAAATTTTGAAAACTAATTGAAAATTATTTTTTTAATGTGTAGAATGGAGTCTAGTTTCTAAAAATGTAATTTATTTGAAAATTTGATGAACGGTTCATTTATAATGAAAAAAATACCAAACACTAGTTTTTGCCAAAAAACAAACACACAAACAAAAGAAATATAGATCAAAGGCTTAACATTGTCAAAATGTGAAAAAATTACATCGTTAAATAGCTAAGAGAGAACCTAACATTACCTAGGTGTTCGATTTGTTTGACCTTGAAACACATGCAAACCTGATGCTTAGCACGGACATAATTATGTGAAATATTGTAGAATTTGCAAAAACACGTCTTTGGATGTTGTGAAGGCACTCCAAACCTTTGGGTTGGTATCTTAAAGAAAATACCAAGCCTAAGGCTTGGGGATTCCCAAAGAAAGAAATAACATGAGCGCATTATAACGTGCTTACGTTATTTCATTGTTTGACATGTTTTTTTGCGTTTGTGCCCAAGACTTTCCTAGCAAGACATAATGTGAGCGCGTTCTAACGTGCTCGCATTATGTCTTGCTTTGTGTTGAATGCTAGTCTATTAAATGTATGTATGTATATATATGTGTGTGTGTGTGTGTGTGTGTGTGTGTGTGTGTGTGTGTGTGTGTGTATGCTTGTATGACATGTATATGTATGTATGTATGCTTGTATGACATGTATGTATGTATGTATGCATGCTTGTATGTATGTGTGTACGCCTGTATGTATGTATGTATGTATGTATGTATGTATGTATGTATGTATGGATGTATGTATGTATGTATGTATGTATGTATGTATCAATGTATGTATAAGTATGTATGTATGTATGCTTGTATGACATGTATGTATGTATGTATGCATGCTTGTATGTATGTGTGTACGCATGTATGTATGTATGTATGTATGTATGCATGTATGTATCAATGTATGTATAAGTATGTATGTGTGTATGTATGTATGTATGTATGTATGTAAGATTGTATGTACATATGTATGTTTGCTTGTATGTATGTAAGATTGTATGCACATATGTATGTATGCGTGTATCTATGTATGTATGTATGTATGTATGTATCCCTGTATGTATGTATGTTTGCTTATATGTATGTATGTATGTATGTCTTTAGAGGGGGGGATATTTTTAAGAGAGAGAGAGAGATTTTTCTAGGTAGGGTGGGAGGGAGAGACCAGAGAGAGAGACCAAAGAGAGGGAGAGAGAGAGAGGGGGGAGATAGATGGAGAGAAGGGAGAGTTATGTAGGTAGGGTGCCAGAGGGAGAGACTTGAGAGTGTGAGGGGGGGTGAGAGGAGAGATTGAGAGAGAGAGGGAGGAGAGAGAGATAGGAGAGAGGGATAAGAGAGAGGAGAGAGGAGGAGAGAGAGAGAGAGAGACTGAGAGAGGAGAGAGGAGTGGGAGGAGTGACTGAGAGAGAGAGGGAGAGTGAGAGAGGGTTGGTCAAAAGGACTTTTCTAGGTAGGGTGGGAGGAGAGAGAGAGAGAGGGGAGAGAGAGAGAGAGTTACCTAGGTAGGGTGCTAGAGGGAAAGACTTGAGAGAGAGAGGGGGGATGGGAGGGAGAGACCTAAGAGATAGGGAGAGAGAGTGAGTGCAAGAGAGAGGGAGTGATGGAGATGGAGTGGGAGAGAGAGAGAGGCGGGGATTGATTGAGTGAGAGGTACATAGAAAGAGGGAGAGGCTAGATAGAGACAATTAGAGAGGGTAAGAGAGGGAGGGAGACTGAGGTGAGATGGATAGATAGAGAGAGAGGGATAGGGGTTGAGGGATTAGGGTTGAGGTTCCAATGTATAGGGTAAGGGTTGAGGGATTAAGCGTTTAAGGGTTGAGGAGTTAAGGATTGAAGGTTTAAGGGTTTAATAGTTGAGGGATGAGGTTTAGGGTTTGAGGTTTTAGGGTTCAAGGATTAGGGTTGAGGTTTGAGGGTATATGGTTGAGGGATTATGGTTGAGGATCCAATGTATAGATAGGGTAGATGGTTGAGAATTGAGGGTTCAAGGTTTAATGTATAGTGTATAGGGTAGAGGGTTGAAGGTTTAAGGGTTTAAGGGTTGAGGGATTAGGGTTTAAGGGTTGAGGGTTGAGGGATTAGGCATGAGGGATTAAGGATTGATAGTTGACAGTTTAGGGATTGAGGGTTGATGGATTAAGGGTTGAGGGTGTAGGGTTTAAGGGGTTGATGGATTAAGGGTTTAGGGTTTAGGGTAGAGAGTTTAAGGGTTGAGGGTATAGGGTTGAGGGATTAGGGTTGAGGGTTTAGGGTATTGGGTGTAAGGTAGAGGGTTGAGGGTTGAGTGTTTAATGTTTTAAGGGTTGAGGGTGTAGGGTTGAGGGATTAGGGTAAATACATAGGGATGGAGGGAGGGAGAGATAGAGAGAGAAGTGAGATAGAGAGAAGAAGAGAAGAGGAGGTAAGGATAGAGAGAGATGAGGGTTAAGGATCCAATGTATAGGGTAGAGGGTTGAGAATTGAGGGTATAGGGTTGAGGACCTATAGGGTTGAGGGTTTAGGATATTGGGTTGAGGGTATAAGGTTAAGGGATTAGGGTTGAGGGTAGAGGGTTGAGGGTCCAATGTATAGGGTAGAGGGTATAGGGGTTGAGGGTTTAGGGTTTAAGGGTTGAGGGTTGAGAATCAAGGGTTGAGGGTTTAATGTATAGGGTAGAGGGTAGAGGGTAGAGGGTAGAGGTATTAGGTTGAGGGTAGAGGGTATTAGGTTGAGGGTAGAGGGTAGAGGGTTTAAGGGTTGAGGGAAGGGTTTAAGTTTGAGGGTAGAGGGTTGAGGATATAGGGTTGAAGGTCCAATGGGTAGAGGTATAAGGGTTGAGGGTTGATGGATCAGGGTTGAGGATTTAGGGTTTAAAGGTTAAGGGTTTAGGGATTAGGGTTGAGGGATTAAGGGTTTAGGGATTAAGGGTTTAGGGTTTAGGGTAGAGGGTTTAAGGGTTGAGGGCTTAGGTTTGAGGGATTAGAGTTGAGGGTTTAGGGTATTGGGTTGAGGGTAGAGGGTTGAGTGCTAAGGGTTTAAGGGTTGAGGGATTAGGTTTGAGGGACTAGGGTTGAGGGTTTAGGCTATTGGCTAGAGGGTAGAGGGTTGAGGGTTGAGGATTTAAGGGTTTACGAGTTGAGGGTATAGGGTATAGGGTTGATGGATTAGGGTAGAGAGTTTAGAGGTTTAGGGAGGGAGGGAGAGGTGAGATTGATAGATAAAGAGAGTGGTAGGGGTTGAGGGTATAGGGTTGAGGATTAGGGTTGAGGTTCCAATGTATCGGGTAGAGGGTTTAATGTATAGGGTAGAGGATTGAGGGTTTAATTGTTTAAGGGTTAAGGGTTGAGGGTTTAAGGGTTTAGGGTTGAGGGATTAGGGTTGAGGGTTGAGGGTATAGAGTTGAGTATATAGGTTTTAAGGTATAGGGCTTAGGGATTATGGTTGAGGATCCAATGTATAGGGTAGATGGTTGAGAATTGAGGGTTCGGGGTTTAATGTATAGTGTAGAGGGTAGAGGGTTGATTGTTTAAGGGTTTAAGGGTTTAAGGGTTGAGGTATTAGGGTTTAAGGGTTGAAGGTTGAGGGATTAGGGTTGATGGATTAAGGGTTGAGGGTTGAGGGTTTAAGGGTAGAGAAGTTTAAGGGTTGAGGGTTTAGGGTTGAGGGTTTAGGGTTGAGTGTTTAATGGTTTAAGGGTTGAGGGTATAGGGTTGAGGGATTATGGTAGAGAGGGAGGGAGAGATGGAGGGAGAATTGAGATAGAGAGGAGAGAAGAGGAGGGAAGGAAAAAGAGATATGAGGGTTCAAGATCCAATGTATAGGGTAGAAGGTTGAGAATTGAGAGTATAGCGTTGAGGACCTATAGGGTTGAGGGTTTATGATATTGGGTTGAGGGTATAGAGTTCAGGGATTAGGGTTGAGGGTAGAGCATATTGGGTTGAGGGTAGAGGGTAGATGATTTAAGGGTTTAAGGGTTGAGGGTTTAGGGTTTAGGGTTCAGGGTAGAGGGTAGAGCGATTAGGGTTGAGAGTCCAATGTATAGGGTATAGGTTATAGGGGTTGAGGGTTTAGGGTTTAATGGTTGAGGGTTGAGGGATTAAGGGTTGAGGGTTGAGGGATTGGGGTAGAGAGTTTAAGGGTTTAAGGATTGAGGGTATAGTGTTGAGGGATTAGGGTTGAGGGTAGAGGGTATTGGGTTGAGGGTAGAGGGTAGAGGTTTTAAGGGTTGAGGGTATAGGGTTGAGGGATTAGTGTTGAGGGTCCAATGTATAGAGTAGGGGGTATTGGGTTTGAGGGTTTAGGGTTTAAGGGTTGAGATTTGAGATTTGAGGGATTAGGGTTGAGGGTTGAGGGTTTAAGGGTTGAGGGTTTATGGTATTGGGTTGAGGGTGGAGGGTGGAGGGTGGAGGGTTGAGGGTTAAAGGTGTGAGGGTTTAGCTTTGAGGGATTAGGGTTGAGGGTTTAGGGTATTGGGTAGAGGGTAGAGGGTTGAGAGTTGAGAGTTAAGGGTTAAGGGTTAAGGGTTGAGGGTTTAAGGGTTTAAGAGTTGAGGGTATAGGGTTGAGGGATTAGGGATTAGGGTAGAGAGATTAAAGGTTTAGGGAGGGAGAGAGGTGAGATAGAGAGAGAGATAGAGAGGGATAGGGGTTGAGGGTATATGGTTAAGGTTCTAATGTATAGGGTAGAGGGTTTAATGCATAAGGTAGAGGGTTGATGGTTTAAGTGTTTAAGGGTTGAGGGATTAAGGGTTGAGAGTTTAAGGGTTTAAGAGTTGAGGGATGAGGTTTAGGGTTTAAGGGTTTAGGGTTGAGGGTTGGGGCATAGGGTTGAGTATATAGGTTTTAGGGTATAGGGCTGAGGAATTATAGTTTAGGATCCAATGTATAGGGTATAAGGTTGAGAATTGAGGGTTCAAGGTTTAATGTATAGTGTAGAGGGTTGAGGGTTGAGGGTTTAAGGGTTTAAGGGTTGATGGATTATGGTTTAAGGGTTGAGGATTGAGGGATTAGGGTTTTAAGAGTTGAGGTATTAGGGTTGAGGGATTAAGTGTTGAGGGTTTAGAGTAGAGAGTCTAAGGTTTGAGGGTATAAGGTTGAGGGTTTAGGGTATTGGGTTGAGGATAGAGGGTAGAGGGTTTAAGGGTTAAGGATTTAAGGGTTGAGGATTGAGGGTTTAGGGTTGAGTGTTTAAGGGTTTAAGGGTTGATGGTATAGGGTTGATGGATTAGGGTAGAGAGGGAGGGATGGAGCGAGGGATAGATGGAGAGAGAATTGAGATAGAAAGGAGAGAAGAGGGGGGAAGGATAGAGATAGATGAGGGTTGAGGATCCAATTGTTGGAAGAATGAAGAAGAATGACTATCTCTACGGTTTTGGGTTGTCATTGATGTCACCATGATTGTGATTGCAAGTATATGTCAGTGCTTGATCTGGTATTTTGGTCTGACATCTGAACCAATATACAAACTACATCCTCTAGTATTTTAGTTTGCAATTCTTTGTGGTTGGCAGTTGTTGCTTGCGGATTTGGGAAACAATTTATGGATGTTGAAAGCATGTTTTTTTCAGAATCTCTCGTGTTTCAGTGGTCGTACGGTGTATTGGCATTATTCTACAATTAAGTCTATGTATGGCCAACTTCATGAATAAGTTGTGATATGGTGAATCAATTTTGATATGCGGATATATGTGCGACCTATCTTAGGTCCATGCCGACATGATAAAGCATGCTACACATTTTAATTTATTGGCTGGAAAGATTTTGCAAATACTAGAAGCCGACAATTGGTATTTTTGGTAGACAAGGAAATGCATCTAATTAGGCCGACCTAATTGATGCTTGCAGTTGGATCGAGTATATATGTTGAACAGTTTTTGAAGATTGAGATATTGATGAGGCAATTGTGAATGCAAAAGAGAAGAAGTGTGAATATGATGAAGTGTGTCAAGTCAGTCTACTGAGCATCACTGGAATTTTATCAACACTTGTTAGGTGCACATTCTTCAGTTCATTATGGTTGTGAAGCCAACTTTTTGTTTTGTAATCCTCTGTAGGCAGTGAGCCTCCTTGTAAGCAGTGAGCTTTTGTATTTAGATAGTGAGTCTTATTCAAGGAAATGAGCCCTTGGAAATGAGCCTTATATATTCGATTTTGGAACTATTTTATATTGTGAGTTAATCCTCACCATGGTTTTTCCCTCATTGGGTTTTCCACGTAAAATTTGGTGTTCTTTGTGTTGTTTTTTCTTGTTGTTATCTACATTTCATGTTCATACTTAATAACATAACAGTGAGGTTGTGAAGTTAATAAGTGTTGAAGTTTTGAGTTTAAATTTGGTGACAATCGATTCACCCCCCCTCTCAGTTGTCCTGTGCCTTTTAACAATTGGTATCAGATTTTTGGTTCCTTGGTATAAAGCTTAACCGCTTGAGGAAGACCTGAAAGATTGATCAGATGGATGATAAAGAAGAACTCTGGGCTACACTTGAGGATCATGACAAAGTTGAAAATGAAAACAAAGATCTGAAAGAAAATCTTGATGATGCAAATGAATGTGTTCAGAAACTGATAGAACAATTAAAGAAATTCAAGGAAAGACATAGAGAAGTGAGTGAGTAGCAGAAATAAGAGATAATTGGACTGAAAGTGCTTGTAGAAGAAAAGAAGAGAATTGAAGAATGCCTGAACACAATGGTGGAGAACAAACCTAATGAATGCTCTAAACTTGAATAGGAGGTAGTAAACTTGAGAGTAGAACTAGAGAAGGAAAAACTCGATGAGAACAATTTCAGATCTAGCTTTGACAAACTTGAAGAACTGCTTGCTGGACAGAAACCAAGTAAGGACAAAGGTGGCTTGGGAAATGAAACAAGTGAAAGTTCAAAGGACAATCAAAAGACTCAAGACAAAGGGAAACATAAAAGAAATTTAAGAAATTTTGCAAAGAGACCACCTATGAGACAGCCTAATGCACAAAGGTATCCATTTTTCAATGGTATTTGTTTTTCCTGTAATAAATATGGTCACAAGGCAACAGAATGCAGGAGCAAGATGTATCAATTTCCTGGTTCTTTCTCTAGAAAATGTTTTTTGTGCAAAAGGGTTGGACATAAAGCTATTGAATGCAGATCTCACGTGAGAATGATCAATTGGGTGATGATGAATAGGTTTAATAAAGGCAGAATGAATCAATCTTTTAATGGCTACTGCTATACCTGTAACAAATTTGGACACAAAGAAAATCAATGTAGACCGAGAAGTAATGGAAGCCAGACTAATCAGAAAAGTGTTGTCTGCTATAATTGTAACAAACCTGGACATCTCTCAAAGGTTTACAAAAGAAAAAAGGGAAAGCAATTTGCTCCAGTGGAGAAGAATGAACCGGTAAAAAGATCAACAAAGAAGAGATGAATAAGATATGGAAGAAGAAAGAAGAACCTAAAATTGTTGGTGTGTTTGTGCCCTCAACCGGTACGGACAATTCCTCTGGGAACTAAATCGAGCATGGCCTTAGGGAGAGCATTATCAGAAAACTGTAAAAACCCCCTGGATGTATGGCATGTCAGAGGTTGACATGAGGAAGTATTGTAAAGAAGGAATAAACATAAGTTTTGGAAAAGAAACCAGAAGAAAACATGTTGGAATGCTAATTTGCGGATCGAATTAGGGTTTTTCTATGTTGAGAAGAATGGTTTTAGCAACTTTTTGATGTCTGTCTCATTTAATGCGAGTTAGGGAAAATCAATGGTGTATAAAAAAAAATCATAAGTCTTTTTTATCATTTGAGCACTTGAAGAGTTTGAAAGGTGTCTTGGGGCGTTCTTGAAGCAATCTGAAGCAATCCTAAAGAAACCATTACGGATGCTCAGGAATTATTTCTCAGTTTTTAAAGGGGAAGAAGGGAAAAGGAAGAAATTTTGACTGAACAACGACAAATTCAAGAAAGTAAACACGAAATGGACAAAGGACCGAGTGGAATCATTCCACTGATGTTGAAAGAAGTTGAATTGGAAGAATTTGATCATAGGAAGATGAAGGAAATGGAACTAGGGCTGAAGGAAAATGAGTTACAAAACATAAAAACCCTAGGTATGGATTTATGGGGATAATTTCCTTGGTTTGCGGATAAAGAGTTCATCTTGTTCTTGTTGAGTCGATTCAAGAACGGCAGCAATGTGTTGGACAAACCCTACCGAATCACGAAGGATGCGATTGAAGCGATTACTGGTTTATGCAGTGTTCGGGATCTCCCTAGGAGGAAAACAGTGAAATACAAAGATGTGGAGGAACTTACTGCCATTGATAAAGACCCTTGGGATCTATTGATAAACACTCTCGTGGACTTCGCTATAAGGTATCTTGCATACGTCATTTCTTATTAAATTTATTTCAGAAATCGTGAAGGTTCGACTTCGGCTATTGTTGTATATATTGCACACATGATGGTTAAGGAAAATGGGCAGTTTGATCTGTGTAGCCTATTACTTAAAAACCTAACTAAGAATGCTTGAATGTCATTGGTTGAGGGTTATCCTTTTCGATTTGGATCTTTTCTTGTGTGCTTGACTTTTTATTTCTTGAACTCACTACAGGGAAGAGAAAATGTTGAATGGGAATCTGGTATTCCTATAGGAAAACAAGTTTATAGATACTTGGAATTGTTGGTGGACAATGTAAGTGTTTGTAGAACATATTTCACATCCCTAAAGACAAATTTGTGCTTCAGTATGTCAGTACCTAGTCAATTTGAAGTGGGTTCATCCTCTGGTAAGAAAGAATTGGAAGTCATCATTGGTGAATCCCTTTTGGAACCTAAAAGGAGGAAAACTATTATAATAGATGTCCTAGAAGAAAAGAAGAATGAAGAAGAATTCCTATCTGGATCTAACTCCTTTGATCCAGAGGATATACGGATGATGCTAGTCAAGGGTGAAATGAAGAAGATTGGTGAAATGCGGAATGCATGCTCTCTGTTTGAGAAACTTTAAATTGATGATGAACTAGTTGATTATTTGCTCGATAGGGGTATTTCAGTTTCAGATGTATCAAACTTCTTGCCAGATAATATAGTAGAGATTATTGAAGAGAGAACATTGATGGAAGGACCTGAAGGTCATAAGTTCAAAGCTATGATTGAAAGAAGATGTAACAATGCAAAATAAGTGTTATCTGAACATATTAATGAGACAAAAGAATGCATCAAAGAAATATCTAGCATCTACAAGTATTGTCTCTGATGGCCTGCAGCTGTTGACAATTTCAGAAGCGAAATTGAAGCTAAGATGAATAGTATTGGAAAGAACTTTGATTTCTTCAAAGACAAGGATGGAAAGTAGAGAATAAGAGTTGGTGAATTACAGGTGGAGTTGCTGACTACTCAGAGGCAAAGAGAAGATATGGTTAAAACCTTCTGGTTGGTTAAGGAAGTTGTTAATGAAGTTGTTGCGGTCTGGTTGGATCATCTCTCTGGAATTCTCTTTGATACAGAAAATTGTGAACGATTGTGTCTGTCTTCTTATCAAACACCCTCCTTTATGCAGTTATCTTTCTTGGATGGTATGAGTGCAAGAATGGACTCAGTTGTGCTTGCTTGGAAAAGGATTCTTCCAATCATAAGAGAAAGGTACAAGAAAATATTTCATGCAAAAAGTGTCATTCTCATTTGAATGTTTGAAATGGAGTGTTGGAATTCCTTTGTATATACAATGGTGCCCTGTACAAACGTCTACATACTATTTTTTTGGTTGCCCTTTGCCATTGATGTCAAAGGGGGAGAGAGTCGTGTGAATGGGAGAGAGTTATGTGGAAAGTAGCTAAGGTGATAAGAAAAGAGAATGTTGTAAATTTTGGCACATGTTGCCATCAATGAAAAAGGGGGAGATTGTTGGAAGAATGAAGAAGAATGACTATCTCGATGGTTTTGGGTTGTCATTGATGTCACCATGATTGTGATTACAAGTCTATGTCAGTGCTTGATCCGGTATTTTGGTCTAATATCTAAACCAGTATACAAACTACATCCTCTGGTATTTTAATTTGCAATCCTCTGCGGTTCACAGTTGATGCTTGCGGATTTGGGAAACAGTTTATGGATGTTGAAAGCATGTATCTTCATAATCTCTCATGTTTCGGTGCTCGTACAGTGTATTGGCATTATTCTACAATTAAGTCTATTTCTGGCTGACTTCATGAATAAGTTGTGATATGGTTAATCAATTTTGATATGTGGATATATGTGTGACCTATCTTAGGTCCATGCCGACATGATAAAGCATGCTACATGTTTTAATTTATTGGTTGGAAATATTTTGCAAATACTTGAAGCCGACAATTGGTATTTTTGGTAGACAAGGAAATGCATCTAATTAGGCCGACCTAATTGATGCTTGTGGTTGGATCGAGCATATATGTTGAACAGTTTTTTGAAGATTGAGATATTGATGAGGTAGTTGTGAATGCGAAAGAGAAGAAGTGTGAATATGATGAAGTGTGTCAAGTCATTCTACTAAGCATCACTGGAATTGTATCATCACTTGTTAGGTGCGCATTCTTTAGTTCATTCTGGCTATGAAGCCAACTTTTTGTTTTGTAATCCTCTGTAGGCAATGAGCCTCCTTGTAAGCAATGAGATTTTGTATCCGGACAGTGAGTCCTATTCAGGAAAGTGAGCCCTTGGCAGTGAGCCTTATATATTCAGTTTTGGAACTACTTTATATTGTGAGTTAATCCTCACCATGGTTTTTCCCTCATTGGGTTTTCCATGTAAAATATGATGTTCCTTGTGTTGTTTTTGCTTTTTGTTATCTGCATTTCATGTTCATACTTAATAAAAAAATAGTGAGGTTGTGAAGTTAATAAGTGTTGAAGTTTTGAGTTTAAATTTGGTGACAGCTGATTCACCCCCCCCTCTCAATTGTCATGTGCCTTTTAACAAGGGTTGAGGGTTGAGAATTGAGGGTATAGGGTTGAGGACCTATAGGGTTGAGGTTTTATGGTATTGGGTTGAGGGATTAGGATTGAGGGTAGAGGGTAGAGGGTAGAGGGTTTAAGGGTTTAGGGTTTAAGGGTTGAGGGTTGAGGGTTGAGGGTTGAGGGATTAAGGGTTAAGGTATTAGGGTAGAGATTTTAAGGGTTCAAGGGTTAAGGGTATAGGGTGGAGGGTAGAGGGTTTAGGGTTGAGGGTTTAGGGTTTAAGGGTTGAGGATTGAGGGTTTAAGTTTGAGGGTAAACATAGCATTATACAAGAGCACAAAATAGGTAAACATAGCATAGGGGTTTAAGGGAATGCTAAGGAATACTAGAGGGTGACCTAGGGGTATGTCAAAGTAGGGAGTGGAAAAAGGCAATTGGTCTAACTTGGATCCACTAGAAGCTATTTTTCTTGGAATGCACAACATCAAAACTAGAATGTTGACCCAATGTAACAAGATGGAAAAATGATTACTTGCATGACCATGCCAATATGATGATGAAAGGATCCTTCATGATTATCTAGCTCACACCTTATGAGCCTATGCTTGTTCATGTTTATGCTAACCATGACTATTTCTTACACTCACATATTTTACAATGATCGTACATTTTTCTAACAAATCTTTCATGATAATATCTCACACTTATGTCCTTACAAGATCTCTTGTTTAGCATCATGGTTACCTTTCATATATCCATTTGGGGCAATATTGGATGCATCTTGCTACCTATCATTATGCGTGCTTTCATGAGCTTTCCTTTAGTATAGCTCTTTGGTGCTACATGATGTTACCTTTACATTTCCATATAATTATTGAGCATCCCTATGTTATCATTTTACATATCTACTCTCCTTCAACTTCAATTCTTTACATGCAACTAATTGTAAGGGAGGAATATAAGATCACTAGCATTTTTATTTGAGTATGTTCAAATATGTGACATCTATAAATATCATTTTATGAGTGTTTGAATAAATTTACTTTCATATTGGCTACCTAAGTTTACTTTAATATGCATTCTCATGGTAGTTCACATGAAATTCAAAGTGGAAGTAAAATGTAATTATGAAAATTTCATACTTTGCACTTCTACCCTTCATTTTGGACTTTGCTTGACCTAGTTATTCCTTATGTAATGAAAAAGGTACAAGTGGCATGTTTTATGTTGAAAGTGGATGCATAACCCAAACTTTATCTATGCTTCCATATGCACTCACTCCCAATGACCGATCTTGATTATTTAGTTCTTCCATCTCCTCTATAGGTTAGATTTATGATTAGATAAATGGTCTAGATCAAATGTGCAGTTGTGAAAAATGACCCATAAGCTTTTAATTTTCAACTTCAGATTTATGGTCAACCTAACCCTTCCAAGTAGCACAAAATGTTTCATTTGGGACCTTTGATTTGTATTTAAAGGCATAATACCTAGTTTATTTTATCAATCAATCATCTTAGATCTAGATCTCATCTCATATTCTTGCATAATTATTAAGCACTTATCAAAGTACTTGCATTACATCACCATCTAGGGTATCCACTACATGTTTTCCTATCATCTTTAATTGTTTACAAACTTGATGACTTAGAATCCTTATAAGGTTTGGTGTAAGGGAGGAATTATACTTGTAGTGTGCAAACCCCCAAGCACACCAAACTAGTATTTATGCTACAACAAATTCAGATATTGAAGACAAACTAAATGTGAACACAAGGAATTGTAAAGATCATATTTGCACTTGCATGATCAATCTCATAGTTATGGAAGTGACCCACATGATAGACTATAAATTTACAAATTCCAAAACATTCGTCCAAGCATCATTGTTTTTTTTACACTAACAAGTCATTTTCAACCACTTGTAATAGTGTTAACATCAAACTTATAGCTAAGTACCATTATTTTTTTATTTTAAACATTCATTTCAATACATTTATCATTCCCAAGTTTTATATATGGCAATTTATGAATGCTTGTGTAAATTATTTATTTACCCTAGATTTATGCAAAAGGGATTTAATTCTTTCATATAATGGTAATTCTCACAAAGGCAATGGAATATTACCTCATGCAAGGCTTTCTTAATAAATTTTATGGCCTCTTGGGCACCACTTTTTTACTTCAAAAACTATTGTAAGGAGAGAAAAGAGGACAATAAATAGGGTTTCTCAAAACCTAATACAAAACAAACAAAAATGTCAATAAATGCAATACAAAATATATACTTATGTTAATGTTTTTTAAAGATATCCATGTTCAAGGGGTAGCAATTAGTAAGATTGTTAAAAGAACATTGTTTAGAATTTTCCCTTAAAGGGCATGTTCGAATTCAACTTTGATTGTGCTTCTAAGAGGAACCCCTACCCTAACTAGGGGAGAGATCTTAACCCGAGACCTTAAAGGTTCTTTAGTCCAAGCAAGTTCTCTCCATTTTTCCCATAAGGCATAATGAAGTAAAATGGATGGTTGTTGTGGTTGGATTAAATCTTGCACTAGACAATGGATGTAAACAAATGGTTGTTGAAGAGCACTCACTAAATTTTATTTTGGGCATTTCAAAACTAATTTGTGCTAAATAGAAATTTCAAAGATTATTTAATGAAATTGATTTAAGCAAGCAATTCTCTAGTGTCTATTTCATTCATTATTATAGAGAAGGTAATAGATTCCTTGATGCCCTTGCTAATGTTGAGATCTCTCAAGCTCCCTTTTCTACCCTTATTGGTTGCATTAGTGACACATGTTTGTCATTGGGAAAACTACTTTCAAATGATTGACCAATTTGATTTCTTTGGCGGGCCTAATTTTCTTGTTCTCCCATGTAGGAAGGAGCATGTTTATTTCTACCCCATACTAACCTTTTAGATGATTGGCCACCTTGATTCCTTTGGGAGGCCTAATTTTCCTTCTATTCCATGTAGAAGTATGTTTATTTCCACCCTTCTTGATGTGGCTACTTTTGGTCTTTTCTCTTCACTTGGATTGTTGTTAGCATTGTCCTTTAACAAGTTCAACTTTGCTTGCATATATAAATCACAGCAACTGATTGTTTAATTGCACTTTATTTAGCACATGTGGGTTCTTGTTTATTGTTTTCTAAGTTTTGGCCTAGACGAGGTGGTATTTGCTTGTGTGTGTAGGTTTTTCATGTCTCTTAGGCCTCACTCATGTTTTGAGGGACCTCTTTTTGCATTACAAAGTGATGATCCATCATTTGCATTCCATTTTTATTGTCGTTCTTCTCCATTGGAAATGGTTATGTTCATTTTAGGCCACAAATGTTCAAGGGATTCTAAGAAGATTCATTCTAGACATACATCCTTGATATAAGTTCAAACTTGTTGCAACAATGGTTTTTGACAATCTACAAGGCTAGATCACGAGTTTGGTGCTTTGTTCCAAGGATATATGGGTGTCCCCATGTTGGCTACGGTGAGTTATGATGAGCCATTGTTGAAAAGTTATGAGGTATCATTAGAGGATGTTGCTTTGTCTAGTCTAGGGTCTTTCAAGGATTCTCAATCCCCTTCTCTAGCAAATGAGTTGAGGGCTCTTCAACTTGAGGTGTGGGTGATTAAAACATTGTTCGTATTTCATTAGAATGAAACTTTGGAGGTTTCAAGTGCATTTAGACTTCCTACTTAAGCAAGAGATGTTCTAATTCATAGCAAAAAACAAGAGATTTATCATTGTTTGTTTTGAGCCCTTGGCAAATATTGGTTGTGGCAAAACAATTAGCTCCTAATTGTAGCGAAAGGTTGATTGTCATATCTAGCACCATATAAGGTTCACCTAAGGGTTGTAGTGGGGAGGCAAGTAAGGATGTTACCAAGCTTTAGGTTTCTAGTTTCTTTTGTTTCAGCTATTCTGTTCTTTTTCACTTGATTGATAGCCCCTTATTTTCCAAATATTTTCTATGCTTTTATATTTTTTTGGAAAATTTATAGATTTTTCTTGTTAGCAAGAGGTTTTTATTGCTTTCTTCTCTACTACTTGACCTCATGGAAGTCTCATATGCAATTATCATTGTCAATATTGAACATTTGTTAACAATTTTTTTGATATTATGTAGATGGAGGCCCCAACAGATCCTTCTAATAATATCAAAATATTATTTTTTTAAGATGAATAATATAAAATCGAAGAAAATAAACACTAACAATACCTTAGCAGAGCACAATTTATTATCTACCCAAATCCTATTTTGAATCTTTAAATAAAAAGAAAGTTTAAAATAATTGACCATTTAATTTGAAATGATTAAAAGTAACTTACAACACTTATTTTAATCCTATATGTTAATGGTTTCATATTAAAAGGATGCAAATTCTCTCTAACCTTATAATCTCAATAACAGATCTATCAAAGCTTGTTTAGAAAAGGAAATAAACTCACTACGCTCATTCGTTTCTTGATTTTATATTTCATGTGCAACGTTTTATTAGTAAATATTTATGTGATATTATAATGGTAGATAGCCGGATGTGGGGATGTATTTCATATTTTATTTCAATTAAATTGCACATGTTCATTTTCCTTAAAATTTGATTGCAATCTAATAAAACTACCTTTATTTTTAATCACTCAGTATAAAATAATGAAATAATTTAAAAAGTACTTTTTATTGACTTGTTATACGTCGCCTGAATTCTCTACCCCCGCGGGATTCAAATTTGTGACTGATGTTTTGAAAGCACAAGCTCTTCACCTTTAAGCTCAAATATATTGCAGCTGTTAATTATAGAAAGTTAAAAAGCTAAAACAACATTCAAAGAATATTATAGCCATCTCATCAATTGCACCTGTCCATCCAAGTTCTCGGGAAGACAACAAAGCATCTGTCAAGCATGAATATAACCACAAGAAAGTCAGCTTTCACTAGATATGCAAACTTACCAAAAACGAGAAAGGAGCCAAACTCGGTGTGGGCTCAGCTTTCGGATTAGGAATATTGATAAAATGAGCGCAATCTTTCTCACCATGCAAGCGCCATAGCACCAGAATTTCAATCGCATACTTTCTAAGCGATCATTCCATCATTAACTCTCTTGAAAATACATCCAGTGAAAAGCAAATGATCAGAATAAAATTTCTAGTTATCAATAAGTGATGAAAACATACGACATTATTTCTTTCTAACTGAAACAGAATTTCTTAAGTTCAAAACTATCATGTTCGCAATCAGTTTGCTTCTCACCATCATAAATAAAGATTACAGATGCCTACCGACAATGTCGGCATTTAAATGAGTAGGCTATTGTCACTACAGGTCCAATGAAACAGAATTAAAGTACTGAGGTAAAAAGAAAATACAGGTTTCAACCCAGTAGAACTCCAAGTTCAGAGAGCTACTGGATTTGCAAAGAAGAATTCTAATAGAAAATGATTCAACTAAAAACTATTTCCACTTGAACCATAGTAAGGATAGCCTGCACTGGCTCCTGTTCCAGCACTTGCATGCAATCCAGATGGGACCACACGCGAAGTTTGCAAGGAAGTTGCATATTTTGCATATGGGCTTGAGCTGTAAGGTGCAGCTGAGCCTAGACCACCATAATGAGAAGCAGATGAAAGTCCTCCATATGTAGGTTGTGTTGCATAGGGAGTTGGCTGAACTCCATATGCAGATAGACCTGGAGTATATGCTGAGAAACCAATTGAAAGGGGTGCAGAAGCTGGTGCCTGTGGTACTGGCCTATGATATGACATCATGCTTGGATACTCGGTTGCATAACCTGTCTGTATTTGTGGAACTGGCTGTGCTTGCGGAGATGCTGTAGGTTGTGGTGCCGGTTTCTCCTTCTGACCCTCCGCTGCAAGTTTTACATTAACCCCTCTTCCCTGCATGCCAAGCACATACCATAGGTTCCAATGATTCCTCTACAATCAATCTGATCAACATTTATGTTGCTAAAAATCCTATTACTTACATCAATGGTTTTGTTTGGTTCCTTCAGAGCCCGCTTTGCAGCCTCTACTGTCTTAAAAGTCACAAATGCAAATCCCCTGTCCACATCATAATATAACACAGAATTAACAAAGCAAACCAACTTAACTGGCCCTTATATGAACCAAGCTAAACAACCACATTGTCGTAACACAAAGGGAGAATGTAAGGGGTTTGTAACCTGGATTTGCTTGTATTCTTATCATATGCAACTGAACCTTCCTCTATCTCTCCATACTTCGAAAAAACTTCCAGCAGTTTCTCGTTAGGTGTGTCATATGAAAGACCACCAATATAAAGCTTCCTCTGTGTGAGATCACCAGTTTGACCAGGACTTGGAGTTGCTGCTGCTGCCAAATTGCTTATAGTAATCCGGCCCTACAAAATTTATATCAAGAACACCATTAAAAAACTGAAATAGTAATAAAATTACAACGCAAACTCATTTGTCTGAACCCTCAAAAAAAGTATGCAAAAATGAACCACCTCATAAATTAAAACAATAATTACATGGTAAAAAGTCCTAATCCATAAGGGAGGAGCAATTTTGAAAAATAGGTCTTTATATTGTAAACTATAAAACTATTCAATACGAGCAAACAATAAATTAAAAATCTCATCCAAATTCACAATTCTCAACTATTCTTAAAAACAATGTGACGTTTCTTCCAGAAAATTCACCAATGCTGAACTCAACAACAATAAAAGATCATAAAGCAAGTGATAATACAAAGCAAGATAAAACTTTCAATTGAAAACTTAAATTGTTTTCCTGGTCGCAAACTGCTGACTCTGTCGGTTATCATAGAAGAGACCTTGGAAATTCTCAGAAAGGTTTTTTTAATCTCAGATCCAAGGCTAATCTTCAGTCCAAGGAAATTAAGAAACTCGTAGTAGTCTTCGTAGGAACAGTCTTCAATGTTAATTCCACAAATTTGGTAACCAGAGACTGTGAGAGAAACGTAGCATAAAAAACTTATATTTACTACTTTCCAGTGTTCCTCTGTGTTCAGCGGCAACAACAAAAAATTCTGAACTTTGGGTATGGTTCGGGGTGACTACTAAAATAATATATAAAAATAAATTACAGAGAAGAGTAAGATAAGTTGCAACTTATCATTAATGTAAATAATGAGTAAACGAAAATGAAGTTTATATGACGTTTGACAATTTAAAATCAATTGATCTAACGATCAACAACTAGCATCTGGATTTAGTATAATATTTGTATTATTCAGCAAGTTCAAGACACAAAGTACAATACTACAAAGTGAGACTGACGCAAAATATAATGGCTAATCTAATTCCTTGTCCAATGCACATGCTGTGGCTGATCACTGGAACTGCTAGATTCATCTAGCTCCTGTATTTACACCCTAACCAACCCTGTATACTAGGGTGTTTGCAAAAGAACGCATGCCAAGGTTTTTCAAGTACATTTGTGTTTTGTCTTTATAAATTTAAAAATCTGATTTTTACCTGTTGGGGATGCACCCTGATGTCTCTGAACCAGTTGATGGTTGCCTGGGTTCCCCACACTATCATGGGGCAGCAGGGCATTCCTAGATGTTCCCCCAAAAGAGAGATGTCCCCCAGTATGTCCTATAATTTCCTCAACAAACTTTAATCTAAAATACAAATAAAGCTTCCTCCACAACAAAGTGTTGCTTCAATGATTACAAAATATACTTCCAATATGTTGAATCTTCATAAATTTAAAAGTTGCTGCAAATACCAAATATATGCTGAAATCCGAACAAAGCTTTGATGTCCAAATACAACATGTGTGTGAGATTGCCCTCAAGAAATCAAAGGGTTTTTGTCCTCCATCTTCAGGAAATCAAAGTTTTTTTGTCCTCCAATCTTATAGCCAAACACAAGGCTCAAACTACGACAGAAAAGACTGAATGTCTCAAAAGCAACCAAGCACCATGATATATAGCACGAGCAGGGCACAAATTTCCAACACCTCACTTTCCCTCAAAGATAACAATTAAATTATTAATGAGACTCTTTCCCCAAAGTAGCCCCACTTTGTCATGAATACCAACTTGTAACCCATTAATTTCTTGGCATAGAATTTGTCGTGAAGAAGCTGCCAAGTGTCCTGTGGATTACCAAGACCTTTTATGGAAACCCACATCCCCATATTTTTCATTATTATTTTATTTGTTGCTACTAAACCATGGCCTCTTTCTTAAGATCTTTTTATACGTCTATCAGGAAAATAAAGATAGGGCCCACATAAGCTAATTAACTAAAAAGGGATATTAATTGTTATATGTCCTCGCTCTAAAAGAGCAACCCTTTGTTGGGGCCTAAGCATTAGGACAATGGGGGAAACTGCAAGGGCCATTTTGCCCTGATCCCATAATCTTCCAAATGTCACCCTAATTAACTAAAAAGGGATATTAATTGTTATATGTCCCATAATCTTCCAAGGGCCATTTTGCCCTGATCCCATAATCTTCCAAATGTCACCCAGGGTACACTACTGCTTTCCCTTCGCCAAATGCTGCTTGTGCACAAATAGCACATAAATGGATATTCATAGATGAGTTATGCATATATACACTCTTGCCCCTTTTCCTGATTTAGTAAATTCACCTTTTCAGGATAACACCCAGCCTCATTCATTGGTGTATGCTCCACCCAGCATGTTGATGTATTATTTTATCCAAGTTCAACAATTGATCATGTCTCATGAAGTTTGAACCTAAGAATCTGCTTTCAAGGCTCTTTTCCCACGCATAAGGGACATACACCTTTGGCTTACCATCATTACAAAAAACTTTCCCAAGAGCTCAAGGGAATTGCTCTTGTTTGATCATACTGTTCACCTCAAGGGTCTATTTATTCACTAAAACAACTCTGCACTAGCATTCAAGAATTCATTCACATTGAACAAAATCCCACTGAATCTGCAGCCCACTTTGTTATAGAGTGGTCAGATTCCTTTATTCCTCAATTAGTGCTCCTCATATGTATCCAATCAAATTCCTTCATACTAAACAAAACCCCACTAAATCCACAGTCCACTTCATTATGATTTGGTGCTAGGGGCTTTATTGCTCAGCTAGTACTCATCGTATATACCCACACAAATTATGCAACCTCTGATTGGACTTGTTGGATAAAAAACTCAGAGAAGAGGTCCAAAACTTTCCCTCTAGACTGTATAAGAATGCCACTGTCAGTGCTCTCAGAATAGATCAAGCTGCCATGGATAGTAGCAGAAAGACTATGGAGCCATTGATGAAACTTTTTCTTTAAATGAGGCAAATAAATAGTAATAAAAAGATGTTTACAAAAACTCCCACACCATAGCCTCATTCAACACATAGAAAAGATAATATATATATATCATAAAGCAAAGAAAAAGCAGTAATCCGATATTACATAAAAAACAGTAGTCAAAAAATACATGAAAGCTAGCCGCCAAACAGTACAGAAAACTTTCTACATGGTAGTTAACCAAAACAGTAGTTAAATACAGAAGATCAAATTGTAGATCATATTCTCTGACTCAGTTGAGGGATCTCCAGATCTATTGCATGATTGCAAACCAGGCTCCTTCTACAGTGGTGGACCAAATTAAAAGTTGGGGATGCGAGATGTGGTGGATATGAGGGGGAGTACTATCAACATGTTAAGCTTGCAGAGGTGTATTCTGTTATTTATTAGGATATGGATAGTACCCACGCTCTTGGATGATTTCAGCATATATCCTCTTAGTGCAAGCTCTACAGAGTACATCTCCAACAATGTTGATGTGGTGCTTTTGGAACTGGATGCATGCCACAAAGAGTTCGTTGGTAGAATCCATAAGGAAAATGTGGAAATCAACATAGAAGCATTCAACCTATCGTCCTTAACTTCATTAGCAAGACCAGCCCAGCAATAGAGGCTTCAAAGTTGGTGAGAGCATTGATAAGAGTGGCAGCATCAATCCTCAGTTTGGGGTTATGTTGGGGCTGAGGAGTTATTTGGGGCATAGTGGGGTGTACATATGATTCTTAAAAAATTGAAGAGAGCCCAAGAACACACTAAAACCCAAATTATTCATTTACTTTTGCTAGTTTTTGGCATCTTTGTACAAATGCTTTTCATCTTTTTGTTTGATCCATTGAAGAGGCATCTTGTTTTGAGCTGCTGATCTTCTTGCATCCTTCTATAAATGCAAGCACTTTGAGCTGATTTAGCATCAGTGGTTGGAAAAAGATTGAGTCTTAAGTCTTGAATAGGGTTTGAAGAGGCTTATAGACATATGCTCTTAGCTTGTGCTTCATGCAATCTTGCTAATAAGAAATCTGTCTGTATTATTTATTTAAATCCTTCAAATAAATTAAGAAATCGTGCATCTCTTGTGTCATGTACTATATCTCCTGTGCCATGAATTAATAATAATTTGAGTTGTTAAATTCCGCAAATTGGTAACAGAGCCAAGTTTTGTCATAATTTAGTATGTTAAATTCAGTTAAGAATTTCTCTGAAAAATCAAATAAAGTCTCTAGTAGATGTCAAACAGGAATATAAGACCCATGTTAAGCCAAGGAGGCATGTTGAAGAGCATCTGTAAGTCAGCAAAGTGTAACAGCAAAGGACACACGAACATTCTAGTGAGAGTATCTATTTCTGAATTCTCTGGTCTCTAATATGATGGCAAGTAAAAGATCTAAGGATGATAATATGTCTAGTTCAATTCCCAATATAGAGGTTAGTTACATTTTAACCCCCTTTGTTGCATGTAAATTACTTACCAGAACATTCACACAAAAGCTTTAAAATGGTATATATATTTGCCTAGTCATTCAATCCAAAGTTTTGAGAACCTCCTCAAAAATTTCTAAACAAAATGGCAAGCAGCCACCCTTCAAGAAAATAACTTATAAACTTTGTTACAATCAAGCAATTAGACACCAAATCTGCACACATTAATTAGAGGATGGAAAATTCACCATATTAAGGTACAGCGTAACTTTGACAAACAATCATTATTTTTCAATTTCATTAGTGTCCTTTGACCTAGACTCCATGCCAAGGTAGGACATTTTAACCCTTGATCATTAGAAGATGCCATCAAATAATCACTAAGGCAAGATAAGTTGTTACATGAAGATGCATCCCCACCCCTCGAACCCATGTCCCCTTAGGCATTTCGGGGACAGCATGACATCAAAGAACATCCCCTAGTTGTCCCCCCCAACAGAGAAAAATTGAAAACATCCAGTAAGCATGTTCCCATTATTGGGGATGGCAAGAAACAATTAGTGCATGCCTCATTGAACCCGAGGCAACCGGGGGCATCTTAAACATCCATCGACTGTCCCAAGTACAGTTGGGCACCTGACAATTATTTAATGTGTCTACAAGGGGTGTGGGGGTTCCACAAACCCTCCCACACCCCTTATTCACCCTAATATACAAAACAAGAACTTCAAACATTCATTGTGTTATTGAATGAATGCTGGAGATCACAATAAGGTATTGCCGTTGCCTGCTATTGAAGATCTACGGCTGCCCTTCCCTATTGAAAGCATGTGAAAAATATGCCAATACACGGCATCAAGGTATCAAGATTCAACAATATATTTAAAGAGACTATATTTTTCAATACAGCGAAGACATTAACTGGTTGAAGAGCAACTGTTGCATTAAAGTACGTCATTTTGACCATTTTTTTATTTTAATTATTTTAGCTTTTTAAGGAGGGTTTGTAATTAGTTTTAAAATGTTTTGATTTCAGCTTGTTATCACACAAGAACACTACAAAAATAGCACTAGCAGCAGTGATAACAATGTGAATGTGAATGAGATGGGCAGTGAAGAAGTTGAAGTAAACAAAATTGATTATTCTTCTGAAAATCCAAACACAAGTTCTATTGAAACTCCACAAGACCATTTTGCATGTCTTTTCCTCTCTTCAAAAATTTGCCAAATGCCCTTTCTACCCCAAAAAACCCTTAACTGCAATTTGCCACCAATTTAAACATTAATTAATAAGGGTAAAAATATAGCGGGCAGCAAGTATTGGTTGTCATATGAGAATTTTGCTTCTTTAGCCACATTCATGCACAAGAACAGACTAGTGCGAACACTACAACAATGACTATGACTCAGATGGTTTTCAGAAGTATGATCACCTAAATGACAAACACCTAGAAATTCAGCACTATCATTGATCCAAACTAGGCAAACAAAGGGGTTCACAATCCAATGATTTCGGATTAGACTATGAAGTAGACTCAAAAGAGAGCATTACTCAAAAACTAGACATAACAGCAGAAGAGGCAGTAGCTGCACAAGCAAATACATCAGATCCTACACTTCAGAAAAATTCAGCTCCTAGAGAATTCTTCCAGCACAGTTTACAGATTTGATCCCAACCAAAATTATCTAAGAGATGACTAAAGCTGGACTTCTACAGCTACAGATTTCAAATAAAAGATAGTGCATAAATTAAAATCCAGCCTTCAGATTTTCAATGCTAGTTAGAGGCATCAAACCTGATGGAGTACATCTTACAACATTAAGCATTTACATCTTATGTATACTTCTTTAGTTATGAGGTTTGAAAATTTACAGCAGACATGAACACAATGCAGCCCAAGATCCACTCAACAAGATTAACAACATAACAACAATCAAAGATCTAGAGAGCTCAAACGCCAATGCAGATGGATGCAAATCCCAGACCTCTCAAAGAGCATAACAATACAGTACATACAGAGCAAACTCATAGGACACAATTTGGATGGTGCCTTATATTATTTACAACATAACCAATATCAACTCATATACTGTGCAGAAACTTAGCAGCTCTTATTGTGTACATGTTTATCCTCTCTGCCTCACTCCTCATGATCAGGGAATCATATTATTTACAACATAACCAATATCAACTCATACTGTGCAGAAACTTAGCAGCTCTTATTGTGTACATGTTGATCCTCTCTGCCTCACTCCTCACGATCAGGGAATCCTGAATACCCACTTAGTCTAGATTTCTGATATTTCCAAGTTCCAACTATTCTGTTCAAGCTTCCGTAAGATTATTATTGCACCCACAGTTAAACCGTGGGAAGGGGAAGTCCGAAGTGTTCCAAGCTTAGAACAACCTCTGGATTTAGGTCAGCTCCCTCATTTTGATGCTCTGTACAAATGTTTGTGATGAAAGGATTGGGGGGAAAATATAATAAATGTGAAAGCAAAAGAGGCAATGTGCTAAAATAGTATGTGTGGTCACTCCAGTACATAAAGCTATGCACAAGATGACACAGCAATTTATTTATGCTATAGGTAATAAATTTGACACTAATGAGGTCAAACCATCCACATAAAACTCAAGATTAAGAACAGAAAAAATAGCTACATAATCTTTTTAAGTGATTTTGAATATGCATTAGTGTGGTTCTAAGTTACCGATTCGTTTTTGGATTCGGGTACGGGTACGGGTACGAGAATCCGGTATGGGATTTGGTCAAAAAAAATTTGGGGGTTGGGTACGTTAATACAAAAACATATAAAAATCAGAAATATAAAAATATTTGCAGCAGTAATTAAGTTCAGAATACACCACCATATTGATAGTCAAATAACATAGCAAAAAAACACCACCACTTTATACTCAAATGTCATGATATAGAATTATAAATTAAAGTTCAAACTTCAAACATAAAAATGTCAAGTGTTTACAATCAGCCATTAATAATTATTGATCATTGATCAATCTGAATCATATGGGTCATCAAAAAAAGCAGCATCATCAACATCATTAGATGCTACATTTTGTGTAGAACCACAAATAGCATCAGTGGCACTCACACAAGCACTAACACTACCACTCTCATGCTCAATAGCTACTTCAGGCTGATAGTCATCATCAATATCAAGTGCAGCTAAGTGACTTGTGGAAGCATCCAAGTCAAGCTGCTCTGGCTCAATATCCCACCTCCTTGTGTCTCCTTCTTTGTAGGAACTTTGCTTGTGTGTAAGGAGGTGCAAGTTTGAATGCACATACACCAAGACCTCTGCCTTTTTTTAATGTAGCCTATTGCATATTAGTATGATATCTTTCTATTTGTTTTGTTAATGGTCATCTAATCGTTTTTAGTTAGTTTAGGATAGTTTCTAATTTCGTCTTTTGTTAACATTTGTTTCTTTTAGAAACGTCGTCTTTGTAAATCTATATAAAGAACTTTCATTCCTCTGTTTAATATATATCATCAATTATTTGAACATGGTATCAGAGCTGGTCTGAGCTTGTCTCCCTCACGGGAGGGCTCAGGATTTTGGGAGGGCCTGCTGAAGTAGGGTTTTTGAAAAATCGTGAGTTAGGATTCATGGTTCAGTTTTTCAGAATTTCGTGGGCCTATTAGTCTATAATTCGTGAGAATCTTTTCATGTGAGATTTCTTTTGAATTTTCTACCTCTTAGGTATGGCAGATGTTTTTGTTATGGTCACGTGAGGCACTGCTTCTGTGCCGTTTTCATTTTTGTGCATTGATGTTCTGGGTTTTTTAATTTATTTTTTTTCTTTAAAAAAATTCTATTGGGTTTTTTAATAATTTTTTTTTCCTTAAGAAAATTTTGTTGGGTTTTCATAGTTTTGACCCTTAAAAAATTTTGTTTGGTTTTCTGATTTTTTGCCTGAGGGTTTATAATTTTTTCCTAAAAAAAAATTAAGGGTTTGCTTCTGTAAGCCCTAGTCAGGGTTTTTGCAATTCAAGAGGGCTCTCTGGTTTCTGGAAAGGTTCTACTATTTTTTTCCTTAAAAACAATGTTATGTATGCTGATCCGTGTTTCGGATTTTGTGCCAGCCACCTGTTTGGTTTTTTCGATTTTATCCTCAAAAATTGTTTTTGGGCTTCTGTAATTTGCAAAGTTGCATGGGATTTCTTTGTGGGTTTTTACCGTTTTTCCCCAAAAAACTACGCTTTATAAACTTCAACTTTAGGGTTTTGCAATTTTTTCGTCAAAAATTGTGGTTTGTTGCAGTCTCTTTTGGTCGCACCTAGGGTTGTTGGGGCGAACATCTGCACAACTGACTTTTTGCAGTTTGTTCTAGAGCGTCGTGCTCATCTACAAAAGTTAGGAGGGTTTGTCGATTTTTCCTCAGGCAACTATTCTCGGTGTGTCTCTGGTTACAAGGAGGGGCAGTTTTGTTACTGTAGTTTCTGTGAGAGTTGGTGGCAAAGTCAGTGGCAGGCTCTTGTCTTTTGTTGCAAAAGCATTTTGAAAAGAAGGGAGCAGCCTTCTCTATTATTTCTCTGGGTAGTTAGAATGATGACCATTAAGGGAGGGTATTAGTATAATATTTTTCTATTTGTTTTGTTAATGGTCATCTAGTCATTTTTAGTTAGTTTAGGATAGTTTCTAATTTCGTCTTTTGTTAATGTTTGTTTCTTCTAGAAACATCTTTGTAAATCTATATAAGGAACTTTCGTTCCTCTGTTTAATATATAACATCGATTATTTGAACATTGTGTTTTATTGAGTGGATGAAGGAGTATGTGCTCCAATTCCTCCCAAAAGAAGATGAACTAGCAACCTATTAAGACCAAATTAAATAGTTAAGAGTTACAAAATTTAACTAAACAAAATTATTAATTAATATAAATTAAAATTAAAATTACAAAATATAAAACTTACTTGGGATAAAAAAAATTATTGCAAAAGGTTGGAGGTGCATGTATTCTTGCCAATGAAGTACCACCAACTATGAGCATCCACCCTGCACTTGTCTCGAAGAGCATCAAGATTTTGATCAACACTACCGGAGCATGCAAAAGCCATGAACTCAGCGCTCACTCGATCACGTTGGTCACGATCAATGAAGAGTCTACAAAGTGCTACCTTGTACCCTTGAGCCACTTCAGCATCCTTATATGGAGCAACTCTTGATGAAGCAGAAAGTATCTCAGCACTATAATATTTGGGACTCAATGCAAAAGCGAGAAGATGCAACAGAGTGGTCATTTTGTTCCATCTATCAACAATGATTTCCTGTAGCTCTTTGAAGAACTTTTCTTTAGGATCTTCCTCTTTTGCATTGATGATGGATTTCATCTTCTCAATCATTGAGTCGATACCATCCTACACTTCGCTCAAACAAGGTCTATCCATGTCAATGTAACGGATCATGCTCAATATGGGCTCAGTGAAACTGACGAGATACTCAACACGATCCCACCAACTATCATCTAAGATCCTTTGCTTGACCCTATTTGCCCTTTCACTGCTAGATTGCCTCCATATGGACCAATTAGGGCTGATTACCATGGCACAGAGTGCCTCACAAACCTTTATAAGTCGTCTCAACACAATTGAGTTGGAGGAAAAACGGGTATCAGAAACCTGTTTGAAAATCAAAATAAAAATAAAAATAGAATTTAAATTTACAAAATCAAAATTTAAAATTTAAAAATATTGAGAATTAACTTACCTTCAACAACTCCAATTTTGAGAATTGCCTAAATATGCCTTGTGTCATATGGTGGTTGGTGACAAACATTTGGATGTCTTTGCCCTCAGCATACACCTGTTTGATCCACTCAATTTTGGATTTTTTGTAGCATTAGATTGAGGGAGTGGACAGCACAAGGTGTCCAAAAAATGTGTGGATACTTCTCCTCAACCAATAACCCAACAGCCCTACAATTTTTGGCATTATCGGTTACAACTTGCACAACATTTTGATGGCCCACTTCTTCAATAACTTGGCAAAGGATGTTAGCAATAAATGGACCATCCTTCACCTGTCCTCCACAATCCACTGCTCTCAAAAACATTGCCCCTTTAGGGGACATGGCAATAACATTGATCAATGGGCAATTTTTTGCATCTTTCCATCCATCAGAAACGATGGTCACCCCTGTTTCGATCCACGAATCCCTTATGGGCTTCAAAGAGTCTGCTACATGTTTCACCTCTTTCTCCAATAAGGTGCAACATACCTTCTCTAAACCTAGGCCCTTATACCCCTTTGGAGCCTCATTAATAGATTTCACCATTAATTGCCAATATGGTGAACAAACAACGTTGAATGCCAATCCATTGGCATAGACACATCTTGCTATGTCTTGATCAGCAATCTCTCTTGCCTCATTCTGAAATGAAGCTTCCAACGGTCCCTTAGATCTTTTGTTTGAAGAGGGCACAGTTTGCTCTTGAGGGATGTCCATAAAAGGATGGCTTTCTGTAGGTAGAAAATAAGAAGGCGGTGTAGGGGGTTTCATGGATTGAGATCTTTCTTCAAAGGATGGCTTGTTTTAAGAGTGGTTGCTTTTTGGTCTGCTTTTTCTTGCTCAGCAATTTCAACACTGTCATCTGGAAGGCCTTTGCCATCACCACCTAGAGGTCCTGGACAAGGTTCGATGCCTAGTTCAGGGATCTTACACAAGTGCCCTTTCACTCGACTATATGAGCTCGTATATCGAACTTTGCAATGACTATAAATCCAAACATATACTCCACCACCTGGACATTGTTGAACCATTTCTACATATTTCCAAAGGGGAGAAGTTGGGTTTATTTTGAAACAAGATTGGCCTGAGGAGTTAGAAATGGATGCCATTGTAATACCTAAGGCACAACAGATTGAAATAATTTTGGTATTGAAATTTGAAACTAAAAAACTTAAAAGAATGAAAACAAAACAAAATAGTTCATTTGTTAAAAAAAATGTAAGCAAAAAATCAAAAAACTTCAAAGAAACCTACCTCTTTTGAACAAATCTTGCTCTACAATCTTCTTGGCAACGAACAGACACTTGCCAATGCTTAGGAGTAGCACAACAATCAACTTTGAACAACCAACGATCAGCCTTCAAGTCTATTCAAGCTTGTGCAAGCAAGAGAGAAAGTTCAGCAATGGAGGCAAAAAAACATGTTTTTCATTCACAAATTGCTAAATTAGAGTGTTTTTACCTACTTGATATGTTTGGAGGCAAAGATTAGGGTTGGAATCAATATTTTATTATTTAGAAGTCAACTTTAAGTCAAAAAAATAATTAAAAAATGCAAAAAAAGTCACTTTTCCGCGGCCTGGGCATTCACGCAGCTGGATTTAGTCCGAGTTCAAATCGGATTCGCCTTTTTCAAATCCACAAAGCATTGATTGTACCCTGCCCGTATCCGTGGGCTGAAAAACGTATCCTGTGCGAATTTGTATCGTATTCGTACCATATACTGAATCCATATCATATTCGGGCTCTACTAGGGATGAATCGGTAACTTAGGTGTGGTTCTTCAAAGAATTGCTGAATAGACAAAAAACAACTACCTAGACAGGAAAATTCACAAGGGAAGCCACCCCCTAAAACATATATACTTTTCATTTTTCCTATTTATCTACCTCTATCAAAACAAAGGCACGAATCTAGGCCACTGAAAAAATAAAACCATAGAAAGGCCCTTTCCAATGTTCCACGGGGTTTCGGGGGCAGGGACAAGGGGACGGCAAGGAACGTGTTTCGGGGAAGCCGGGACGGGGGGTCTAAGTTTGGGGGTGGCGGGGGGTGCAGTAGGGGGATAGCGGCGAGGGGCAGAAGGGTGCTGAAATACATATAGTACTTGAAAAAATAGTTATGAAAAGATGTATAAGTATAAGAATTATACATCTTGGAGACAAGTAGGAGTCCCCTAGACGTCTTGAGGACACCCCAGCATCCTCAAAAAATAGTTATAAAAAGATGTATAAGAAGTATACATCTTGGAGATAAGTAGGAGTCCCCCAAACGTTTTGAGGACGCTGGACGTCTTGAGGACACCCAGCGTCCTCGAAGTCCTAGCGGCGTCTTGGAGACAGCGACACTGGTGGTGGGATGGTGGCGTTGGTGGTAGGCTAGTGGGGGGACGTCCCCCCCAAGTCCCCAAGTCTCTAAGACATCCTCATCTAGGGAACGCAGGGTTTTTTGGGGTGAATGTGTCCCCATGGAACACCGGCCCTTTCAAATCGATCTAGTTCTTCCTCTACTTTATCTCCATCTTCCATCAATGCTCATTCTTCTTAATCCAAATCCCATTAAAATATCTCCACAAGGAATATTCTTATTCCAATCCTTTTAAAGTTTTATGAAGAATATTTCTTTATATTTTTTTACTTTTCCTTAACATGAAATATCTCCCCTTTTTATATTCAAGGGTTCCCCCCCTTTTCTACATTATGAAGCCCATGTCTTTTGTTTTATATTCAAGGTCCCCCAAATCTTCAACATAAGGGCAAGGTATGTAGCTAGCTTGCACCATTTTCCAACACTAGAGAAGCCAAAGACAAATACTAGCTAGAACTAAAGATATCAAACAATTTACTCAAGGTGGTGAAAATTTCATAATACATACCCTTTGCATCATGCCTACATTACCCTAGATGCATATCAACACCTATCTCACAACTTGTCCCTTCCGAACACTACACCTGGCCCTATATCATGTATATCACCCTTACAGTTACAATTTTGCCTATAGCTGAAACTATCTCCTTCACAACCTGCCAATTTCAGATACAAAAAAATGTTTCCAGCCTATCCAAACCTTTCTCGCCCTTCCAGCCCATCTTGACCACTTCAACCCCAACAGAGACCATCATCTATGTCCCATTCTTGTGTTGCAGCTAAGGTATACTTCTTAGATGAGTTTTGTAAGATAGCAGGTATACATTAACATGCTCTGCTTAGTCTTGAGCGCTCAGAGCATGACCACTCTGCAAGCAAAACAGGTAGACATCCAGCTTCAAGAGGTTTTCCAATTCATAGGCAGAAATACATACAAGATCACACAGTAGGCACCTTCAAGAATTCACTTTCCAATACCTGACTAACTAGGTTGTGGCTGAAATCGTCACCTGCTCACAATACTTCATCGACATGTTCCCACACACAGCCAAGATAGCAGTGTCCTAATTATCTACAATAATATATTAACCATCGACACAGACCTATGCACACTTGAGAGCAACACAACAAACTTGCATACACTACATCATTGCACAAGGGCACCACTCCTTCTCATACAAGTTCAACTCCCTCCTTTCTTTAGACAACAGATCAGTATACTCAAATATGGACATTTCATTTCTAGTTCCAGCATTCTATTTCCGTCAATCTCCTTTCAGTAAATCTTTTCATTCACTTTCGTTTTCACCAAGTATCTTATCTTACTTCACAATTTGCAAGCTAAGTACCTTGAAGGGGCAAATGTATACATAACTAAGAGAACCATTATTAACTTACTCCTCCCACCGTGCTAACCTCTTTGCAATGCACAATGCCAGAAAGGGATCAAGGAAGGCCAGCTCTAATCTCAAATACTTTAGGTTCCCTTTAGCCCCTCTCCATCTCCATACCTTCATTTCACACTTCATATCTAGCTCTTCTTCATCCTCTGTTGCATCTCAACCAAGGATGATGGTTTCAACCCAAGCTGAAACTGTCACCTCCACCTTTTCAGCATGCATGACGGTTTCAACCGCATCCAACTTCATCGCATATACTTCCTCGACCTTACTTGAGTTGATGTAAATAGGAAACGATTTTGTCTCCAAGGCAAGCATTCATACCATATTTCTCACATTCTTACCATTAGCAACTTACTCCTCCCAATGTGTCAACCCCCTACCAAAGTCGCATTGCAAAATGGCAATGTACAATGCAAGAAAAGGATAAGGGATGGCTAGCTCTAGTCTGGGACACTTTAGGTCCCCCTTAGGTCCTCTCCATCTCCACACCTTTCTTTCACTCTTCATAATCTAGCTCTTCTTCATCCCCCATCACATCTCAACCAAGGATGATGGTTGCAACCCCTAACAAAACCATCACCTCCACCTTTTTAACATGCGTGACATTTTCAATCCCTTCCAACTTCATCACACATACTTCCCCAACCTTAATTGGATTGATATAAATGGGTAACCATTTTATGTCTCCAAAGCAAGCATTCAAACCACATCTCATGCATTCTTACAGTGTTGGTCTTATTCACACTTTAGGCATACACTTTTGAGGGACAGGTTTTTTGTCTATGCTCACAAGGTCCCTATACCTTCTTGTCAGGAATCCCTTGTAACTCCTAAGGAGTTGTTGCATTCAACAAGCCTCTCACGACTACTAGCAATCTCCCCAGATCCTAGTACAGTATCTAACCATCAAGGTGGAGACCAACAAATCAACTGGAGACCAAGAAACATAAGGACTGAGTCTACATAAAAAATATCTACAAACAATACAAAATCTCTTGCCTTCCCTTGTTGACTTATTTGTTCCTCTCTATTATATGCTAATGTTGCAACTAAGCTATTATGAATTATTATGAATTGCTTGTTTATACACTGATTTTTTAGTCCTTGGCAACGCCTTCCTGTCTTCTCTCTTCCATGCCTCTCATGGCCTCTGTCAGAATGATTCCCTATCTTTGTACATGTCATTATCCTTGCTACAATTTGCTTGGAAGATTTCTCTCTTCTTTCAAGAGTCAAAGGATTAACGTATGGGTGAAAATGATCAATTTGATGATCTTGCGATCAGATAAAAGTAAACAAAACTATCAGCTTGAAAGTGCTTGCACTCTCTTACCCATGTGACAAAGGGTTTATGAGGACGTGATGTTAGAATCCAAAATTTAGAAAACTCCTCATGTCAAACAGTTCTCTATCTCTTCCAATAACTGCTAGTCCCCTCAAAAGAACCAGCAGGTTAGAGCTCCTTTGCAAAATGAACGATTAAATCCAAATTCAGCCATGCCAGTGGCTGACCTGGCAGGTAGAGCTATCCTTCTCAAATCTGTTCTTCACACTATGCAGATCTACTCCTCCATTTTGACTATTCCTAAGAGTTACCTTAAAGAGATGGCCAGACTCTTCTGCAAATTTCATTTGAATGACTTAACCAAAAAGAACAAATGGCACTTGGTCAATTAGCAACAGGTTTGTCAATCCAAACTCAATGACAGCTTTTGAATTTGTGATTCTCTCTCAAATTGTAAAGCCCTGCCAGACAAACTTGCAATCCATGCTGCTTAATTCCATTTGCCAAATAACTCAATATACTACCCACTGATGGTATCCTTCATCATCCAGCCACCAAGTATGGTTCCGAAATTTGGAAAACAATTAAAGAACAGGAACAACTAATTTCTAAGTGACTTATTTCGGAATGACAAATGAAATCATCATCCTCCAATTTGGCAGCTTAAGTTGGCTGGCAGACTTTCTCCGTCCCTCAAGGCAAGTTGGGACCTTAAAATTGGTTGGACAACTATATCAGAATGGCCTGTTCAAGGATTGATGAACTGATCACAAATGTTGGGGGATTCTTTCCAATAGATGGTAAGAGCCAATGACCTAGGGATGAAGTTGAGTGGAGCTAAGGAGATGGCATGTTTTCAGTCAAAAAATGATACAATCTTCTCCAAACTCGCGAGCCATCTTGGAGAAATGTAGAATTAAAATGGCCACTGAGAGAGCAGGCTAAGGTCAATATGGTGTATCACTTAGTCTTTTCATGCACGCTGGCTGAATCTCTCCAGTAATTTTGGTTTGAACTTTGACCTCTACGTATTAATCATGTGATTTCCTCCTTCTAAATACATGGATGAACTGGAACCCATCCCCTTCTAAATCTGAAAGCCTCATTTGGCTGGAATTAAGGCCCAGGTTTCTTGTGTTGATAATTATGTCATAAAAGATTTCATAGGATCTTTGAAGAGAAGAGAAAACAAGTTTGCCAGATATAGAGCGGAGTCTTTAAGTAATTTAGGCCCAGGTTTCTTGTGATGGTAGCTACGGATTGAATTATATCATAGGATCTTTGAAGAGAAAAAAAAAAAAGGCTTGCCAATAGGGAGCAGGGTGTTGAAGTGTGTCAAAGAACTGGCATTGAATTGGTCTCCCTCGGCTTGTGCTATTTCTAATTTAGAGGACCTCATTTTGAGCAAATTGGGCCCAACCCCCACAAAAAGAGGGAATAAATGCAAAGAAGACTAGATGTTACTCCCTGATGCTTCACGGATCAGAATTAATACCTATAGGACCTCCAGTAGAACTCTGATGCCACAAGAGCTGAAAATTTATATCAGGATGTGGGTGGTAATATCATTTACTGTTTTTATTGAGTTATTGGTGAGACTATTAGCAATGCAGTGCAGGGTTTGACTATTTGGTGTGGATTAGTTTTAGCCATGTCCCGCCATCTATCTAAGGTGATCATTGAAACGGACTCTCAAATCTTAGTTTCTATCATATTCTAAAACAAAAATTGAAGTGGAAATTAAAACAAATGGTTATTACAGACATCCATCGGTTTCTTGAAAAGGTTGACATATATAGCATCATTATACTCCTGAAGTTAAAAGGACTGTGAACATATTAAGTAAGAAAGATGCCTACCTCAGCATGGATCAGGATTTCATTTGCAAAGAGGAGGTTCTTCCCAATCTTGGGCTTAAATAAGACTTTATGCCAGTTATTATTAATGAAAGAAGCTAATGGTAATTGTGAATTACAGAATAGCACCTAAACATTCTTACTAAAGAATTAATATTTATTCCTTCTTTGGACTCATTGGGCATTGAGATTCATGGTGATTTATGGTTTTCATTATTCCTTCAAATCTCTTCCCACTTTCAAGAATGCAACCGACCCTCTAACTGACATCAATTTCCCCTGGCCCTGTCTAATGAGGAGATATAAGCAATTCCCTCGTGCAAATAGGATAACGACTATCTTGTAAAGATTGCCCTTCAACCTCTTCTGTGTGCTTTCAATGCTTTTCCTCCCAGCAAAAGTTGTGTTTCAGAAAGCATTTGGAATAAGCCATTTTCTCAGCTTCTAATGAAGCTCAGCGTGAATGAAATTGTATTTGCCTATGGAGTGAAGAGTGTGAAACAATGGTGGAGAGTAACAATTCTTGGTTTTTCTTTACCAAATTTTGTTTCAGATTGGTCTTTCACCTCCCTTCCCCCTTGTTCTTGTTTAATTTTTGGCCCTACATTTCTTCCTAAGCCTTACAACAGAGGATATATTTTAGAAAGCATTATGGACAAAGTAATTTTCTCAGTTCCTACAAAAAAATCAAGGTGAAGGAGAACGCAGCTTTATTGTATTAGCTCCAATTTATTAAGTCTTTCAAGGTGGGCCAAAATGCTTCCCAGGCCTCCAAGGGCTCTCCTATAAAGGCCATATCTCTTAAAACCTCTACTAAACATCCAGCTCAAGCCCTTCTTGCTAAGCCAAGACCTGATATAAGTCACTAGTTTCAAGATAGGATGATAACTAGTCACTTCTTTTCTTTTGCTATTGGCACTAAGGCCCTCAAACAAATTCTGAAAGCTCAAGTTTGGTTAAAGATTCTAAAAGCTCTGTTGCTCTTAGTAGTCCCTCAGTTCTACCAACTCCATGCCTATCTATGCCATAGACTATGACTACAAGAATCTTATTTCCATCACTCAGTTAATCAGATCTTAACTAGCACTTGCATCGTTTAAGGATGTAAGGGATGTGTTGATAGGTATAAAGACATCCCTGAGCTCGAGACAAGATTAATTGCCGGGTAACATCCACTGCTTCTATCCATCAGCGGCGAACTGAAAATGGTTTTACCGGCATGAAAGAATGGTTTAAGGGCATGAGACAGGTTTGTCGGCCAATTGTAGACTGGCAACTCCACTTAAAAAAAGCCTATCGGCTAATTACAGGGACTCTAAAAGCAAATTGGTTGAATGTCAAGGATTTTATTCAAGGGGAATTAATACCATTGTCAATATGACCTCTCAAAGTGATACCTGTCTGAAACAAGACATGGATGGGCTTACAGAAATTGTCTTTAAATAACAGGAATGAATCACCACTTTGTCTTCTACAACTGAGCAATAAGAAAGCTCCTATTTAGGATTCCCAGCCTCTTCAACCTGCTGCTGACTTTGATGCCTTTAGGCTGGATGTTTGCTACTTTGATGGAACAGATTTATCATTGTTTCTCTATAATATCTCTAGTCGGCATCCTCATGCTGTGAAAATTCTTCACAACCTCTGCCTGCACTTGGTCACTGTTCCTTTTTAAAAAGGCAGGGTTTGTGTCAAAGACCCGTGGTTTTTAGCTAATGTGGGGGAGAAGACTATGATGGAAATTAACATGTAATGTAGTGGCACTTTTGTTCCAGCTCAACTACCTGGACCTGGTCCATGTAATTTTTGTGTTATTTCTTAAATTTCTAGGTTTTTATATCATGAGTTCTGTTTAAGACAATTGGTTGCAGCTTTGTTGTTTATGTTTTCATATGTGTTGCTGACAATTAAAAAACAATTAGTGTTCAAGGCCCGTACTAATTTGGTTTTAATGAGAGCTTGAATTTATGTATTTGCAACCTGTTGAAAGGCCAGATTTATAATCTCATCTTGTATGTTTTTCATGTTTCTTACTGAAAAGATAGCCTTCTTGAATATTTTTGAAAAACAACAGAAAGATAGCATGTATTGTTTTACCATAAACTATGTTCAACTCTCTAGTTTAGAACATAATTTGACATTCAAAGATGCATATGTTCTGCAATGATCTCTGACCACATAAATCCATTATTTTTACTGACAAAGCATGTGTAGTCTTAGAGAAAACCTCCCAGTAATATGCATATGTTTATTTGATCATGATTATCATTTTATGAAATACTAAATGCAGCAAACTTAAGTTGCCGTTTCTGGTACGGATATGCTGGTCCAGCAATTTTTTTCCTTTGGAACGGTATGTTTGGGTACAGCTGTATAATATATATACATATATTAAAATATATGCAAAAAATTTAAAAATATACGGAACTGTAAATACATTTGATAGTATGATACTTCATCGTTGATCAATGGTAGTGATAAAGATAAATGCCAATTGATAGTTCAAAATTTCAATATTATGTCATATATCATATATGTCTAGAGTCACGATTCAAATGAAGATCATTACAATTACAAAATTGAAATAAATACAACAAAAATTTGTATGATTGTCTTCAATCTTCATCAATCATCAAAAGGATCTAGATCAGGGTCATTGTTTAGTTCAACATCATTTGAACCACAAGAAAATGCATTGCCACTAGTACTAGGTGCATCATGTGTAAGAGTCTCATCATGACCATCTATAGTGACTCTAGTTGACTCTAGCAAGCTCTACAATAGATGCATCCAAGTTGGCACACTCAAGGGCTATGTCCCAATGCTTCATTGAACCTTCCTTGTAAGACGCAAGTTAGAATGTACATAAACCAAGTCTTTTGCGTTTTTTGCAGCCAACCGGTTACGCTTCATTGAGTGGATAACGGAGCATGTACTCCAATTCCATTCAGTCAAAGAAGAACGTGCAACCTGTTGAAATTGGAGAGAAAACCAAAACTTAAAAATAAAAAATAAAAAATAAATTAAAGAATGGTAAGTACTAAAGTCTACAATACAAATGTTAAATAATAAAAAAAAAATTACTTGTGATAGAACCTTGATTGCAAGAAGCTGGAGGAACAAATAATCTTGCCCGTGGAGGTACATCTACATTGTATTGTCTTGAAGAGCACAAATACTATGATCTCGTCCAAAGACGAACATGCCAAACTCTTTCTTGAAATTTTCCACCACTTATGGATCTGAGAAGAGTCTTTTGAATGCCCACTTGTACCCATTAGTGACTTCATTATCTCTATATGGTGGAATTCTCCCTAGCAAAGAAAGTATCTGTGTACTATAGCATTTAGGAGACAATGCATATGCAAGGAGATGCAATGGTGTGTTCAACTTGTTCCAAAGGTGATGAATGATTTTTTCAACACTTCGAAAAAATGTTTCTTCGAGGTCATTCTTTTTTTCTGCTATTATGACCTTTATTTTTTCTATCATGGAGTCAATGCCATCATACATTTCCCCCAAACATGGTCAATCTATATCAGCAAACTTGACTTAGTCATGATAGGCTCAGTGAAACTCAAGACATAGTTCACATGAGCCCACCAATCGTCATCTAGGATCAAGGACTTGACCTTCTAGGCCCTCTCTGAGTTTGATTGCTTCCAAATACTCCATTGGTTGCTAATAACAATGGTACCCAATGCCTCTCGCACCTTCACAAGTCATCTCAAAACGATTGTGTGATGCAAATCGGGGCTCAGCAACCTAGAATCATGTAAAAACAGTGATCCACGGGGACACGTCTCCCCCCCCCAAAAAAAACCCCGCGTTTCCTAGACGGGGACGTCTCAGAGACTTGGGGGGGATGTCCCCCCACTAGCCCACCACTAGCGCCACCATCCCACCACCAATCTCGCTATCTCCAAGACACTGCTAGGACTTTGAGGATGCTAGAGTGTCCTCAAGACGTCTAGGGGACTCCTAGTTGTCTCCAAGATGTATAATTCTACTTAGACCTCACGTCCCCGCTTCCCTGAAACGCATCCCCTATTGTCCCCCCGTCCCCGTCCCTGAAACCTCATGGAACACTGTGTAAAAAATAAGTTAATAACACATTAAAATATATTATATAAGTTTACATGGCATAAATAAAATTAAATATATATATATATATATATATATATATATTTTAAATTAAATTTACCTTCAACAATTCTAAATTTGAGAAAGTCTTGAAAATGCCTTGTGACATATGGTGGTTTGTCACAAACATTTGGATCTCCTCAGCCTCTTGGTATATAGTTTTCACCCACTCTATTTCAATGCCAATTGCTTGCATCACCAAGTTAAGGGAGTGTACGATGCATGGTGTCCAAATATGTGTTCATACCTTTCCTCAACCAAAGCACCTGCAACCCTACAATTTTTCGCATTGTCCATAATGATTTGAACAACATTTTCAAGACCCACCATATATCTATGGACTCAATGAAGATTTCAGAAATGAATTTTGCATCCTTGATTTGCCCCTCACAATCATTTGCCTTGAAAAACATTGCCCCTTTGAGGGTCACTACAATAACATTTATTAAAGGTTGGTTTTTGTAATCTTTCCATCCATAAAAAACAATAGACAATCCTATTTCAATCCAAGAATCCCTAATTGGTTTGAATGATGTCTCTACAAAAAAAATTCTCTTGCCAATAAGGTGGTGTGTACCTTTTCATACCTAGGACATACGAAACCAGAAGGTGCACTATTGATTGCCACCACCATTTCATGCCAATATGGTAATCTCACCAAGTTGCAAGGAAAACCATTGGCATAAATGCAACATGCAACTTTTTCCTCTGCAATGTCTTTTGCTTCATTTTGAAATGCCTCATCCAATGGGCCTCTTTTGCCAAGAAGGAGTGGGATCTTCTATTTGGATAGAGGGTGTCTCCAAGAAAGGATATTGAGAGGCCATTACTAAATTTCTAGGTAAAGTCATTGATGTTCTCTTTGCTAAAGGATGAGATCTTGATTTTTCTCTTTCATTCACAGCATCATCTTGTTCTCTAATGAAAGCCATAATTATTTCTATTGGCAACCCCTTCTTATTTCGCCTTTCACATATTCTAATCCCTTTCCCACTTTGTGCACATAAGTGAGCTTTCACTCAACTATACGAGCTCTTAAATTGGACTTCGCACTCGCCACAATTCCAAATGAATGCCCCACCTACTAGAAGTTGTTCAAGCATCGTAACATGATTCTGTAAAGGAGGTGCTTGATCAATTTTAAGTTTTTTGTTTCCATCAATACCCACCGAACTTCAACTTGTGGCCATTTCAAATAGTTTGCAATTTGATTTTGCTGTTATAAAAAATTATAAAATTTTAAATTTAAAAATAAATAATTACAACCCTACAATATGTATAATTAATAAAGTATAAACTAATGAAAGTTCAAAATGAACACCAAAAAACATTGTAACAAATAATGACGTGTTTCTTCTTTTATAAAAAATTATTAAAAAAAAAAAAAAACTTCAAAAAATTCAACAAAAACTTAAAACAATTTGTTAAAACTAAAGAATCAGTTATTACTTGCCTTGGATGATTAAATCTCCTTTGTGCAAGTTATCCTCAATCCTTTGGCACTTTGTGATCAATCTCCTTCGAAAAACCAACCCTTCAAAATGGAAAAATGAAAAAAAATGTTTTACCAATGTCTTTAAGGAGAGCAATGAAGAATGAAAGGGGCGAAATGGAGCTTTTGAGGGCGTTTTAGGTTTAAGTTGCACTTTTTGCACCTTGTTTTTATGTTTTTTACCTCTCTTTTTTGGCGAACCCGAGGCGCTAGTGCCTAGGAGCACCATGGACGTTCCCAGAGTGGGCACAGGAATGTAATGTCCCCATTTTCAAGTTCCCTAGCAGTGTAGTTGTTGTTGACTTTTTGGGTTTGTGTCAACATGTTCAGAGGGGTAATTTGATGTTACCAATGAGCTCAAATGGTTATAAGGAGTCATATGACACTTTCAGATGTTATTTCCAACTTTTGGGTTGGGCTCCAAGATTCTTGGAAGGACAGTCTATTTTTAGTAAGTCACCTAGTCAGGTTCGTTTATCATCTTTTATCATCGAGATCACTCCTACGCAATCAGATTTCAATACCGATGCTTTTCGGTCATTTCCACTAATTGGGTGTAATATTGAGCTATACTTAATTATTTTCACTAAGATTGCCTTTTTACTTAAATGCATTTATCGAGCACCTCAATGTTATAGCTCGTTGGAAAGAGGATGGAAAGTTTTAAATGATGGGATGCTTAAAAGTGACTTTAAGTACCAGAAATGTTTCAAAAGTAAATTAAATCATTTTTAGGAGTTGAGCTAAATTTAATTATTTTCACTAACGTTGCCTTTTTAGTTAAATACATTTATCAGGCACCTCAGTGTTATAGCTCGTTAGAAAGAGGATGGAAAATTTTAAATGATGGGACGCTTAAAAGTGACTTTAAGTGCCAGAAATGTTTTAAAAGTAAATTAAATCGCTTTTTGGAGTTAAAAGGCTTAATAAATTAATAAAGTGATTTGCTCCAAGATTCTTGGAAGCAGAGTCTATTTTTAGTAAGTCACCTAATCAGGTCCGTTTATCATCTTTTATCATTGGGATCACTCCTACGCTCGGCCATTTCCTCTAATTGGGTGTAATATTGAGCTATATTTAATTATTTTCACTAAGGTTGCCTTTTTAGTTAAATACATTTATCGGGCACCTCAGTGTTATAGCTCGTTGGAAAGAGGATGGAAAGTTTTAAATGATGGGGCACTTAAAAGTGACTTTAAGTGTCGGAAATGTTTTAAAAGTAAATTAAATCACTTTTTGGAGTTAAAAGGCTTAATAAATTAATAAAGTGATTTTTAAAAGGGGGTTTCTGAAAAGCCCTAAAAAACTTATTAAAAGAAGTTTGGAGCTCATTTTGGTCATTCATGTTTGGACTTGATATTTGGTTTTCTTCTTGTTGGAGGAGTTGGTTCTCTTTTTCTTGGTTTGTAAGGATGAAACCCCTTATAGGCCACATTCTCCACGTTGTTGGAAAACACAATCTGGAGGATTAGTCGGTGCTTTCACACAGGGATCATAGCTGTACTTCATTGTTCATTTACATTTTTGTATCGGACAGACATTACTAATTGTTGAGTGGTAGATTGGAGGTCTTGAAAGTGAATTTGTTGTTCATTCTTTCTCCATTGCTAGCCATACCACTCCCATTGTTAGTCGCACTTGCCTAGGGAAATGTGAGGCTTGTTTATTGTTGGACACCTAGGGTTTATGATAGTTTATTGCTATGTTGAGGGCACCTAGTGTTGGAGATCAGGTTTCTATCATTTGGGAGCATCTATATTCAATCTTGGAGGTGTGGCATCCAATTTGGGGAGCTTGCAAGGGCTGTTCATAAGTGCAAAAAATTGTCAAAGTCAAATAAAAATTTTGGATATGTTTTAAATAGATATGTAATGTCATTTTATGAACTGGGATGCTCCTAGATTTGACAAGAAGTGTGTTCTCAAATCAGAAATTAAATCTGGAATTTTCAGCTTCATGTATTCCAGAAAAATTGTCATTTTTTTGAGTTAATAATTTGTCATTTTACACATTGTTGATTGTGGAGTGGTAGATTGGAAGTCTTGGAAGTTTATTTGTTGTTCATTCTTTCTCCATTGCTGGCCGTACCACTCCCATTGCTGGTCACACCTGCCTAGGGAAATGTGAGGCTTGTTTATTGTTGGACGCCTAAGGTTTATGACAGTTTATTGCTGTGTTGAGGGCGCCTAGGGTTGGAGATCAGGTTTCTATCATTTGGGAGCATCTATATTCAGTCTTGGAGGTGTGACATCCAATTTCTGGATTTTGCAGGGGCTGTTCATAAGTGCAGAAAATTGTCAAAGTCAAAAAAAAATTCTGAGTATGTTTTAAATAGATATGTAATGTCATTTTATAAACTGGGTTGCTCCTAGATTTGAGAAAAACTGTGTTTTCAAATCAGAAATTAAATCTAGAATTTTCAGCTTCATGTATTCCTGAAAATTGTCATTTTTCCGAGTTATTAAATTGTTGCAAGTTAATTTATTATCTACACTTTATTTATCATCTCAAAACCATCACAAAACTATTGTGAATTACATTTCAAACACATCAGAAAACAAAAAAAACAAAGGCAGATTGAGATGATAAATAAAGTGCAAATAATAAAATAACTTGCAGCAACTTAACAACTAAGATAAATGACAAATTTTGGAATTACAATGGGCAAAAATTTCCAGATTTATATTCCAATCAGAAAATAGGTTTTTTCTCAATTACAAAGGTGAGTCAGCTCATAAAATATCACAACATATCTAAATCCAACATACCCAAAAAAAGCTGGTAACTTTAACAATGTGTTGTAGTTGCAACCAACAAGCTGGAACTTCCAAAAATGGGACGCCACAACCAAGAATGGCCACTGTTGCTGATGAAACCAGAATACAAGGCAATAAGAGCCCTAAGCACCACCCCCAAGTCAAACAAACAGTCACAAATCTCAATTGGAAGCTCCAAAAACCCAACGCCACACCTAGAATGGTACGGCCAGCTGCAAGGATGGTACGGCCAGCTAAAGGTAACCCAAACAGCAAACAATCTCACAAAACTTTCCTTCAATAGGCCTCAACAAGACGGATATGCAATAACCTCTGCCAAATTGATATATAAATCTCCACCAATAAGCACAACTGCAATTTTTTGTATGAAACCACTAAGATATCCTCCAAATTTGGTCTCTCACCAACATGGAACATGTCACCTGCAAGGGATTTCATCCTCACAAACCAAGAAGAAGAGAACCAGCTCCTCCAACAAGAAAAAAACCAAATATCAAGTCCAAACATGAATGACCAAAATGAGCTCCAAACTTCTTTTTATAAGCTTTTTAGGGCTTTCCAGAAACTCCCTTTTAAAAATCAGCCCTTTAACTCTAAAAAGTGATTTAATTTACTTTTAAAACATTTCCGACACTTAAAAGTCACTTTAAAGCATCCCATAATTTAAATATTTTCATCCTCCTTCCAACGAGCTATCACACTCAGGTGCCCAATAAATTTTTTTAACTAAAAAGGCAACCTTAGTGAAAAGAATTAAATATAGCTCAATATTACACCCAATTAGCGGAAATGGTCGAAAAGCATCAAAATTGAAATCTGACTCTGTAGGAGTGATCCAGATGATAAAAGATGATAAACAGACCTGACTGGGTGACTTAACTAAAAATAGACGCTCCCTCCAAGAATCTTGGGGTCCAACCCAGAAGCCGGAAATGACATCTAAAAGTGTCATATGACTCCTTAAAACCATCTGAGCTCACTGGTAACATCAAATTACCTCTCTGAACATGCTGACACAAACTCAGAAAGTCAGTGACAACTACACTACTACAGAAAAAGAAAATGGGGACATTACAGGGATCCCAATTCGAAGAACCCAATATCATAGCAGCAATGTATTCATATATTTGGCTTTAATTCTTGTGGAATACTTACAAAACTTGATTACAGGAACTTCTTTACAGTTTCTATCATAATATTTTTTTTATTTTTTTTTTAGACTGCAGGAATCGGGTAGCACGACCCCCTATAAACTGCAGGTGCGCCTGGTAAACTTTTTAACGTGACCGGCGGCGCTTGTGTGACACGCCCTCCGGTACCACGGGGGTGGGGGAGACTAGAACTTGTGACCAACCTCCTGCTACAGGAAAGATTTAGCCAACCAAACTAGGGCCCCAACCCAGTTTCTATCATAATATTATTGCAGTATTCTTATGGAGATTTTTTTCACCTTACTATATTGTAAAGGAGGCCTGTAACATACTACCAGGCACACAAATTTCCATTAGTGGATGAAGTTTAAAAACAAAGATTCATATCAGCTGCAATTGGTCAAAAGATATGGAAAATCAGATCGCATAGCAGGTTTCAATGAGACAGATGAGTTTTAGTGATGACAATTCCTATATATGAATTGAATGGATGCACTGTAGAAGCCTTCAAGTTTCTCCCAAGTGGTTGACTTCTCTTACTGTATGTGCCCTTGAAATGGGGAAAGTAAACATTGACCCAAATAAACTCCCACATTTACATGGGATAATTAGAAACTATTATTTGTGCTCCACGCAGCCCACCCTGCTCTAACCCAACACTATTTTTATAGGTTTTGCAATCTCCATAGTAATTTTCCATGAATTCATACTCTATAAATACTAAGAGGATGACTTTAAACAGTAAAACTACCTAGTGCTGACTTTCTAAATAACAATTTAGGTAAAGAATTACATTAACACATACTTGCTCACACAGACATGTTAAAATGTTTTGATATCAAAGAATCAGTGTAGCAATGCCATAATACTTAAAGACAAATCTTAGTAATCATTGATAAATCAACTTTCAGAACCTCTTTCCTAACAGCAGCATTCAAAACCAAATGAGTTCTAGCATGTTTAATACAAACGCAAAATGTAAAGACAAAGATTGCCTGGCTCCAAGGCTAAATGTAAATACAATAAGCAAATAGCTTCATTAAAAGATCACTTAAAGCATATTTATAGATATATATAAATAGGTGATGAGTCATATTTTGAGTGCTTTTATGCAGTTATTGAAGCATACTTGACAGGTCAAGTAGACATAAGTAACTCTTGAAAATATGTATATGGTGTATTCAGTAGCTTCATGGTCTTTGTTACTAAGATAGTTTTAACTGTTTTACTGCCCAACAACTCCGAATGCTTAAATGGCAGAAATCCGCTATTTTTCATTAAATTCTATCATTTCATGTATTTCATCTTACTTCCTTTTACACTTTTCTTGCACTTTATGTTTTGAATAAATGGGTGAGAATATCTGAAGAATTAAAATCTCTATGATGTCTAATATATTAAATGAGACGTGCAAGATGATAGGCATAAGCCTTGATAGCTTCTTCTGCAGTATTGCAGCTGCAAGAGAATTCACAAATTAAACCTACAAGACACAATTACAGATAATAAGACCTGCAAGACACATGTAATTTCACATCCACACGATAATTTCCAGATTTCTTTTTATTTGCAGGTTGTTATGTCCTGAAAAATTTTCAAGAATTTCTGAGCTTTCAAAATATCATTTTGATCAATATTGAAGAATTAGCCAAGAAAGACAAGACTTCTATTTCCATAATTTCTTATTTGTGATAATTTTCCATGGAAACCTTTAAGTTTCTATATCAACCAGATTCCTGATATCTCAAGTCAATTAAATAAACTGTTCATTTCAGTTCCACATTTCAGACTTCATGTTTTCATACCGGTGAATAAAAGAAATTAGTTACTTGTTCTTTACGTGTTCAAGAGTGAAATCTCTTATAAGTTATTTGTATAAATTATTCATTCTTTCAGCATACACAAGTAAAATCTCCTTTTATATGGTTACATGTACATTGTAAAATCTTAATAAGTGGTCAAGGTTAAGTCATTTAGGACTTTAATCATGTCATCAAACTGAAAGTTAGTTGAACCACCTAACTCCTTGTCTCCCCTATCCTTCATCTATTAATATTATTTTAGGGAGACTAGGGTTGACCAACTCCGTGAGATTTTCCACTCAATAAAAAGAACAGTTCTCTACATATGTGCTATTGAGAGAAATAACCATACCAATCTTTATTAAGAGGCCCAACTAAAATGCCATCCAAGAGGCAAGGCCCAATTCACAACACAGAATCAGTATAGCAACCTCTATAGTCACGTTTGAATTATTTAATTGTTTTCTTCTAAATATCACTTCTTGTCGTAGTTTCTTTTAGTTTATTCACTTTTCTGCAAATTGTTTTTTCAACAGTACCTAGTGGCATCACTAATGTCCCCAAATTTTGAGTCAGCTTAAATTAATTAATTAATTTAATGTTGTCTAAAAAGGTTAAAATATTAAGACAACTTAAATTAATTAATTGGGGCAAAAGTAACTTAAGATTGGAAAAGTTAAATAAATTAAATAGAAATACTTTTGATTTTCAAAAAGAATTCAAATTTAAAGTGAAATGAGAAAAGAGGAGAAGGCAAGAAGACACAACAGGAGTTACGAAATGGAGAAGAATAAAAGTTGTGGGAGAGCACTTTTGCAGCAGGTTGGATTTGGATTTGGTTTTGGTAACAAGTTTGGGCTGAATATTTTCCAGGACTTTTTGGGGACGGAAACCTCCAAAAAGGATATCATCTTCGGTGTTGGAAGATACACCCTAGATGGTGGCTGATAAAGACACCCTATGGCTGTGCTAGTGCTTTAATTGATTTTTCTTTTGTTTTTAATCAGCGTACAATTTGGTGGAAATAGTGTGAATTGGAGAGAGTCATTAGTTCTTCAATAAACTCCTCAAAAAATAAGGAATTCACTGTTTGTTCACAGCGGGAGTCAACTTGGAGATTTTAATGCTGTTGTAGCTGTATATATTCTAATGTTTGCTGTAGCAGTTGCATATTACATAAGGCAGAAAATTCATATGAAGAAGGCAATTTAATTCAGCAAGGCTTTCGAGCCTTATATTTGTTGATTCTTATATTTTAATGTTCTTTAAAGAAGATTCATTTGAAGTTTTGATCGTAGCAAGCTGGAAGAAGACATGCTTCACTGGCATTCATACCTTCAAAGAAAGATGTGAAAATTCTAGCAGGACGATTAAGCAGTCGGGCTGCACTAAAAATCTAGCTTATTCTGTGAAGGAGGGCACGAATTAAGGGAGGCATAGTGGGTGAAAGTGTTATAGTTGTGTCGCTATTTCACTTAAGAATTGATACAATAAAGAGGAAATAACCGCTGACCCTTTATCTTCTCATTCTTACAGAAATTAAAAGACATTGCGGTAATGTTGTATACTTTGCGATATGCTATAAAGCTCCTGTCAGACTTTCAAAAGATTGAATGGGATATTGAGTTGAGTTTATTCTTGGAAGTTATCGGGAATTCCTTGTGACAGCCACACCTAACTTTAATGGTGTTACAATTCCAATGGAGCTCAATTCGGAATGTTTGAAAAGCATATGATAGAAGCTAGTGGCAATTAATTCAAAGACAGGAGAATAGACGTCAATATAACCTTGACACCCGATAGCTCCAGAACTTCCCTGAAGCAGTCAACACATTATTAGCATCATAAAATCAGGAAGGCTCAGGTTGAATCCGCCACTTCACAATGTTACTGGAAGATGATATCGAGCAACATAAGGGAGACATTATTACTAAAGGAGAAGGAATATATTAATATATTTGGAGCCATCTGAAAAGGGAAGAAACAGACATCATCAAGAAATCGATATTATTCAAGCCACTGAAGTTTGTATTTCTAGCCAGAGCAATAACCAAGGAGTCGCGCAAGATATTGGAATGGTATTTTATATGCAATCACTTATTAAGAAACGTGGAATTTAGTTGATTTTTATCGGGAGCTGCTTATATATTCAGAGCCGTGGTTTCTTTAATATTTGTTGATTGCTATTTAAATCATAGGAAACGTCTACCTTTATAGCCGCCAACATGTTATGAAACAGATTTATTTGTTGGAAATTGCTGTGAGTAAAGGGGCTCGAGCAGGACATAAAGGATTGTGTCTTTAAATGATATTATATTAAAGGGAGAGCTGCGGAAGAATTATTAGAGGGAAAAAATTCATATTGCGGCTGAAGAAATAATTCATGTTCTCCTGTTTTTGCTATCATTGCCATTCCAGAGTCAAAAGGGTTGGCATATTTAACAGGTGGTGTGGAATTTATACTGAAGATTGTCTGCAGTTTGAGGAATTTCTTGCACTCTTCAGGTCAGCAGTGAATTGTATTCATCAAAGTATTAATTTTCTGATGAGTGTATTAAATGATTAAGTTTCTGAATGTAAATGGTGTTTGCTGAACCTGTACAATGCATATAGTTGCTTGTGTGGGTCGTTGTGAAAATTCTGTTCCATTTATATGCATATCTGAATAGGTGTTAAGCTATGACATGCAAACAGTATGACAAAATGTGTGCATAGTAACAGTGTAGAAACTATAGTTATAAACCAGTGATATCAATTCAGAGCAGCACATTTAAAACTGTTTGACAAAATGCCTGGACCAATTTAGGGGTGAAATTGCAAAAAAATTGTTCCTAGAACAGGGTAGCCTATTACACCCAGGCATACCACTATCTATGCTTGTGATTTAAACTTCATTTTCACAGAGCCCGATTAACAGAGATATATCTCTTGTAGTAGTTTTATGGTCACCTTCATTCCTGTAGGGGAATTAATCTTGGTTCTCCTTGATGAGAATTCCCCATTTGAACTCTTACATTCCACCCATGATATTTTGCAAGTAGTTTTTAATGCACATAAACTTTACTTAATTTTTTCTCACTATTTTCTAATTTGTGTGTAAACTACAAATTGGTGCCTTAAGCTTATGCCCTCAGTTGACGTTTTCAAGTTTTGCAACTTTTGGTGCCCTTGTAGATACACTATCACCAAGACTTAATGGATTTCCTGCTTTCATTTACTACTTCAATTTTTTGCTTTCTATATGCTATGTGCAAGGGACAGGATCAGAGGAGGAAGGCCAACGTCCTCCTCCTTCAAAGCCTTGTTATGTATTTCTTGTTTGTTCAGGGTTAAGGCTGCAATTAGTATATAATTTAGATGAGGAAAGAGGTAGAAGGTAAAAGTGTTAGTAGTGAACATACCATAGATGCATGAAACACATAAAGGAACAGTTTCTGTGTGTGTGAGAGAAAGAGAGGCAAGATGACTGCATATGGAAAAAGAAGACTTGGGAAATTGTTAAATAAAAATCCAGAATTGGTGAGTATTAAACAAATGATTTCTCAATATCATGAATAAGAAGGTAAAGTATAGGGCCGGTATTGGCATGGTGTGATGGTTTATAGGTGGCATTGTTGTTCTTGCCACCAAGGTTCAAACCCCATTGGGGTGGTATTGTTGAATGGTTGTATCCGGTTCATAGCTCTGGTCAAAAGCGTTTACCCCTTGAATAAATAAGAAGGTAAAGTATAGGAAGATTGGCCCTTATAAAAGGTAAAGATTCCAAAGTTAATGTCGAGCAACAAGATGATTGGAAAAGATAGTCTATGAAAGAAGTACAGGAAGATGGAGAAGACAATAGAAGGCTTGGTAGAAAAACTCCATGATAGTAGGCTAAAGGGTCAAAAGAGATAAAATGGATATCAAAAGTTGGACATGGTCAAGATTGTATTCCATAATTTACTTCCCTATATTCAAAATTGTGAGCAACATGCACACAGTCAAACTTACCAAGGAAGTCTGACACGAGCATCCCTGAAAAAATGGGTAATCTTGCATGTTTTGGACCATTTATGGTCTTGCGGAAGCAACATCTTTGTCAATACGATTTTGGTGGATTTTGAGAGGACTATATTTGAAGTCATCTTAAGATCACTATGTTATAACTTAAAAATTGCTTCAAAATAAAAATCTCAAGACTTGTACAGGCCATAACAGTCTCATATCCCATATTTGAGTGTCAATTTTTTGTGAATTCCTATAATTTTTCAAGAGGAATCCAAAGGTGCAATCAAAATTAACATTGAGTAAGGTAGCGATACTTTGCGGGGAGCATAAATTTTTCATGCAGACTCGGATAATTCTTCAGGAGGAATATAAAGTTCATATCAAAATGGAAATTATATCAGATATCGCCCAGGCCATACCCTGACAGAAGCAGACTGTGATATTGACAACAATACATCGCAAACACGATAACAATTTTAAATTGGCTCCAAATTATGTGCAGTTTTTAAATTTCATGTACTTTCGAAGAGGGATGCAATGATTAATTCAAAATCTTTGTATAAGACTTCTCCTCGGAGACAGCTTCTGGGAGTTGTTTTGGTGGTATTGAAGATGTCTTAGAATGTAATTTTGAGGCATCATTGCAGCAATATAGCTATGCAAAACAATGTTTGGAATTGCAGAGATGACACCATGTGGATCACTTTATGGTTCAATCTACAAGACAACATGTAGTCAAAAGAATGAGTATGTTGGGGTATCACAACAACAATATCATGTTAAAATCCTAAATGTGGAAGGACTGACATGTGTCAAAGCAATAATCATGCATTGTATTATTCATCAACTGAACATTCATAAGAGCCATTTCATGAACAGTTGAGAAAGTTAATTTTCCAAATGCAAATGTATGCCACATGTCACATGTTGATGCTTGGACATGTCAAGATGCAAAATCAGATATGCAGCTCATTTCATCCATCCCAGCTGTATATCTGAGGATGTTTCACCTCAGTGTTTGAGATATTGTACCAGTTGGAAGGTGAATCGCTTCATCTTCCCCACCAATTATTATTCACTCTTGTACAGAAACTGTGAGGATAAATGCCCAATCCAGATTAGAGTTAAGGACTTTAGGAATTTAGAATAGTGAAGCCAGCAAAGTGACAAAGAAGTGAGTGACATCTTGCAAGAGAGATTATTGAAAAATCCAACAGTCAAGAGAGGTGTAGAACTGTGTAATTTGAGTTTGCAAATAGAATATGGCAGATTCATGTGTTTATCTATTTCTTCGAAGTATTTTCTGTAACGAGTTCTCTAAAACATTAATGAGGAATCCAACAGTCAAGAGAGGTGTAGAACTGTGTGTAATTTGAGTTTGCGAATAGAATATGGCAGATTCATGTGTTTATGTATTTCTTCTAAGTATTTTCTGTAATGCGTTCTCTAAAACATTAATGAGGAATGTCACATTTTCCATTTTGAATGCATTCATGTTTATGCTTCTATATGTATACTCTTTATCAGCTAAGTAGTTGATGGTTGTCCATTTGACCTTTGATCATGCCATCAGTTGCTATGATGAACCTTCTTAAGGAAACTTTCCAGCCAAAGAAACAAGTACTAAAGCAACAAAGAAGAATATTATTGGCCAATGACATACAGGGATGCAAGAGACTATGTCATACACTACGATAATTATCAAAAGTGTGGAAAAGCCAATAAAGTTTTACAAGATTCCGCTGAAACCACGGGTTATGATGGACAGTTCTACAAGTGGGGGCTGATTTTTTTAGAACCCGTTGATTCTCCTTGAGCCAACATTGCGACAACAACAACAAAAAATGATTCTACATATTTTTCCACAGAAAGAAGTAGAAGTGAAACCTTGAGACACACAAGATGACGTGGTCATTGCCACACCATGCATAGATAAATAGTCAACTTGAGGTAATGAATAGAGATCTGAGAATATCTTGGTCAAAAATTGTCAATACATAGAAAGGACTAATTGGGAAGATTACCAAAGGCTGTATGGGCATACTAGATTACTTGGAAATCAACAACAACATTCACATCATATTAGCTAATATTAAGTAAAAGTGTTCTTCTAGCAATTGCATTTGAAGAAAAAACTTTAGGGTCAGCTATGCAGCTTAAGGTTGAATCTGTAAGAATTAGAAAAATAGTAAATAAATCAGTTGAATGCATTAGATGAGAACCACCGAGAACCTTAAAGGCTATTTAACAAAGAACTAAAGGACATGACAGATTCATTAAAGAGACTGCAGTTTTTATTAGAATAACGTAGTTTCTTTAATGGTCATCTTAGTCTTAGGTAATTTAGTCATTTACATTTCTTGCTATTTTTGGTTTTCCTAGTGTTTCCATTCTTGTGTCGTTGATTATGGAAACTTCCTTGGTGTATTCTATAAATGAAGCTATTGATTCATGTTAATACAATGAACATATTTGAAATCTCTCTCTGATTTTGCACCGTATCATGGTATCAGAGCGGGTTTGAGTCTCCCTCACGAGACGGCTTAGGATCTTGGGAGGGTTTCAGAATTTTTTCTTGGGTTCTATGTTCTGTTTTATTTTTTCATGAAAGCTTTCTTGTGTGTGTTCGGGAGAGTAGCGACGACTTGCTTGTTTCGTGCGTTCATGTGTTTTGTCTCCAGTCGACAAGATTCATCTACTTTGTTCGTGCATTCATGATTTCTTTCTCTGTTTGTGTGTTCGTGATTTCCTGACATGCAATTTTTGGAGTGTGTGCGACCTTCTCTTGTGCAAGGTCATCTTCTCCTTGTTCATGCGCAAGTGTATCCTGGAGCCATTTCACTACTTTCATTCCGCCTGAGGAGTTTGTGCGCATGTATATGCTCTTTGTGATCGGCTTTTCTCTCCTGTGTAAGCTGTGTCGCTTTTTGTGTGTGCAACTCATCCCGTTAGGTGTCTTGGTTTCTTTGCACGCGTTCTTGAAAAATCACGCCGACAGGATTTGCATTTCTCGTGCATACCTGATCAAGTGTTGTCGTGCCATTTGATGTCTCATTTGTTTCGTTTTGTGTGTGCATATGAGACTCATTTGTTCTTTGCATGTGACGTAGGAATATTTATTCTCATGTTTCTTCATGCGGAGCTTTATCTGTTGTGTGCATGGTTTTGGAGAGCACAGCGTTTCTTCTACTGGGCGTCATTTTGTGAGCTCCTAATGTATATTCCGTATGGGCTCTTGAGCTTCTTGTGATGGGGTTTTTAATATTTTTTTTCTCCTAAAAAAGAAAATTTGTGTTGGGTATTAATATTTTTGTCCCTTAAAAAATCTATGTTGGGTTTTAATATTTTTGTCCCTTAAAAAATGTGTTGGGTTTTGATATTTTGCCTTGAAAATCATGGGAGGGTTTATAATTTTTTCCTCTAAAATTAAGGATTTGCTCCTATATGCCCTAGTTAGGGTTTTCGCAATTCGGGAGGGCTCTCTAGTTTCTGGAAAGGTTTTACCGTTTTTCCTTAAAAACGATGTTATGTATGTTGATCCGTGTTTTGGATTTTGTGCTTGTGACCTGTTTGGTTTTTTCGATTTTTTCCTCAAAAATCGTTTTTGAGCTTCTGTAATTCGAAAAAACAATGCTTTGTAAACTTCAGTTTGAGGGTTTTGCGATTTTTTCCTCAAAAATCGTGGTTTCTTGCAGTCTATTTTGGGGTGTCGTGCTCATCTGCAAAAGTTTGGAGGGTTTGCCGATTTTTCCTCAAAATCATGGCAGTTGTTCTTGATCTGTCTCTAGTTTCAGGGAGGGACAGTTCTGTTACCCAACATCAAGTTGGATGTTTTGTGATCAGTTTTGGTTTTTCCAGAAGTTCTGCAGTTTCTAGGAGGGTTGGTGGCAGACTCATCTCAAGTGGCAGAGTCAGTAGCAAGCTCTTGTCTTATGTTGCAAAAGCATTCTGAGAAGAAGGGGGCAGCCTTCTCTATCTTTTTGGGTAGTTAGAATGATGACCATTAAGGGAGGGTATTAGAATAATGTTTCTTTAATGGTCATCTTAGTCTTAGGTAATTTAGTCATTTATGTTTCTTGCTATTTTTGGTTTTCCTGATGTTTCCATTCTTGTGTCATTGATTATGGAAACTTCCTTGGTGTATTCTATAAATGAAGCTATTGCTTCATGTTAATACAATGAACATATTTGAAATCTCTCTCTGATTTTGCACCATATCAATTTTGATCATAGGAATTTGCAACTCCTTAGCAACTGTTGAACGTAGGTTGGAGAACCAACACATTGGCGACTCTGTTGGGGAGCTGGTTGCTAGATCCTTGGGTCATTCCTCAAATGTTTTGAGAGTCTATATTGAAAACCTTTTGTTGTATCCAATATTGTGTTGTCCTTCTTGTCCTTGTCCCTCCACAGGGTGGCAACTCTGTCGTTTAAAGATCTAGATTATGTTCAATATTTTCATCATGGACAGAAGGAGATTGACATTAGATGCGGGCATAATTCAATATTGTCTCAAAGACTTCAATAGTGCTTGTTTGGTCCTTTGAATCTTCAGCTGCTGGAAAAATCTGTCCCTTCCAAGTGAAGAGTGGCAACTCTCTTTTCAGTCATACCCAGAATTTAGTAACCAAATCAATAGACTTTGCAACGGAGAGGAGGCAGCCAGAATACTAGCAAGAACATGAAGCTACAACTCATTCAAGAGACAGAGAACAACATGGAAAGCTTCGAATACTAGTATGTCACTTCTGAAAACTCAGTTAGCATGATCAAAAAACAGAGAAAAATACAATGGACTAATTATGAGACAAAGGAAAAAGATGTGCTTGTTGGGAGGAGAAGGGTGCATAGGATGATTGTTGAATGCTTGCAAAGCCATGTCATGCAATATCAAAATGCACTGACATATTTTGATGGTCACCAATCAACCTCTCTCAATGCAGCACATAAGTATGAAGTTGAACATAGGTACCTATTATGTTTCCTTGAGGATATGGTAAGTGAGCTTCTAACAGTTAGTGATTCCCAAAAGGCTTGTATACAAGGTTATGATGTAGTTATTGGTTGGAGAAATGTGGATAAAATCCTATGTGCATGCAAATTTTTCACACTAGATATCAGGAAATTTCTAACCAGTATCCCCCTTCTCCCAATATATAATGCATAGATGAAATTGAAGAATGCTAGGCATAACTCAAACCATTGGAAACTCAAAGAACAACAATTGAACATTCATGTGATCTCCTAATGAACAGAAAGTAAGAGTTCCCTTTTGCCAATTATAAAGATCACAATGACAAGGGTGATCAGATACAAATGGACAATATAACTACTGGTGGAAGAGATGAGGTTAGAACCTATAAGGTGAATGTGGGAAGGAAGTGTTGTGTCTCCTTGAGCAAGAAAGGCAATGGCTTATTGTAGAGCTAGAGTTGAAGATAGCTCAACATGCTGCCCTAAAGAATTCAAATGCTCTCTCAATAGGCAGAGAAGATGATCTTCCTTATGAGGAAGATTTTTCTTAAGTACTGTGCATATGAGGACAATTAGTATGATGTATCTAGATGTGACTCAATGAGAGAAGATATAATGATTATAATGCAACTCATTCAAATTTCCACAAGGAGCATGGTACTGATGCAAACAATATGAATTGACTACTCACAAACTCATACAACCAACCCATAAGTCCAAACCACCCTGTGAAGACATGACAACCCATACAAATGCATTTGTAGTGTAGGATAGACATGAATATCAACTAAGACATAAGAGCCTACACAAAATGATATTGCTACTAGACCAAAAGGAAATTCTATGCATAGTAGTAAGAAATCACAACAGGCAAAGGATAAGATCGAGAGCAGCAATGTTGCAAAAAAAGTGACAAAGAGAAAGAATAATCCAGTGTAGAAGTGAGCAGTGCAAAAGGAGGTGCCACTAGCTCATGAACATGAAGTTCAAAAGGAAGCAAAGTTGATTGATAAAGCACAATTACTCCAACCCCTGTCACTGGAAGAGCTATGTGTAGACAATGAGATGGAGGAATCAAAAGTCCCTCCTTGTAGTCAAGTCATACTGTGAATCCCTAATGCAAATGACTTAATCTTACAACAAAAGCAAATGGACCTATCTTGTGAGGAGGTCAACATACAATGGGAAGAGAAATGCCTGCACAATGAAGTGGACATTTGCAACATCATACATGAAGCTGCATCTCTCGATGTTGGTCCAAATTTTCTTTTGGAAAGTCATGAGGAAGAAACCATTGCTAGTTTCTTGCTTTGCCTAGCTCCAATTGAGAATGAAAAAGGTGAATCAATTATTTGGAGCGAGGAGTTGGTTGATGCATATGTGCAAGTTAAGGAGATTTTTCAAGGTGCACTAGTCTTGGTAAGTTCAAATTCTTCTGAATCCTCTTATTTTCTCTCCTTTGCCATATCATCTGATACTATCGTTGAGTTCCAAAAGAATGAAGGTGGGTAGGAAAAACCCTAAGTTGCCGGTTCGGGTACGGGTTCAGATACAGGTTCGAGTTCGGGTTCGCCGGTTCGGCAAAAAAAAATTTCCTAGGGTACGGGTTCGAGTACGGCCGTACTATATATATATATATATATATATATATTATAAATTTATAAACATAATGATAATGCCATAGACTCATAAGCATGCTCAAAATTATAATCATATGATCATAATGCCATAATGCCATAGAATATTGAAACAATGAAATACGCCATACGGTAAAACCTCATATAATCTGTAATCATATTCATAATTTGCAAAAAAGTAAATAGTAAATACTCAACTCTTAAAATGTCATTACACATTGAAAATTCAAATTACAATCAATACAATATTTAATTCAGTATTACTATTCTTCAAATTCATCATCCTCATCATCCTCAATTGGTTCAATAACTTCAATTTCATTTGAACCACCATCAATTGGATTGCCACTCCCACTAGGTGCATTAGTTGCCTCATTGTCTTCCATAGAAGCCAAGGTAAGTTGTGCAATTGTAGCATCTAAATCAGCACACTCAGGGGTGAGATCCCAATTCTTTGACACACCCTCATTGTATTCAGGTTTCTTATGTGATAAGAGACGAAGGTTGGAGTGTACATAGACCAAATCCTCTGCTTTTTTTGCACCCAAACGATTGCGCTTGACCGAGTGGATGAAGGAGTATGTACTCCAATTCCGCTCAGCTGAAGAGGAACTTGCAACCTGTTGATTATGCACACAACATTTAGTAATTACTATTAGTATTTAATTTTACTTGCCGATAATAATCATAATATATAGCATAATAGCATCGAATGAAAAACGAAAAAATAAATAAATAAAAAGATACATACTTGGGAGAGTATTTTAATTGCAAGAGGTTGCAAGTAAATGGAGCCTTGACCATGTAGATACCACCAATCATCAGCATCTTTCCTATATCTGTCTAGATGAGCAGAAACATCATGATTTTTTGCAGCTATGAATTGGCTAAACTCGCCCATGACAATGCTTTGGATTTCTTCATCTACAAATATCTTTCTAAATGCAGCCTTATAGCCAGCAGCAACCTCTAAATCCCTATATGGTGCCATCCTCCTCGGCAATGAAAGTATCTCTTTGCTATAATACTTTGGTGACAAAGCAAATGCTAAGAGATGTAAAGGGGTGGTCATCTTGTTCCAACGATCAACAATAATAGTTTGCACAGTTTTGAAAAATGATTCCGTTGGGTCATGTTCCTTGGCAACTATTATTGCTCTTATTTTCTCCACCATGGAATCCATGCCATCATAAATTTCACCCAAACATGGGCGATCAGTATCAGTATACCTAATCATGCTCATAATAGGCTCAGTGAAATTTAAAACATATTCCACACGAGCCCACCACTCATCATCTAAGATCATTGCTTTCACTTTTTGGGCTCTTTCTGTGCTTGATTGCCTCCATACACTCCACAAACTGTTGATGACCATAGAACCCAAGGCCTGTCGCACCTTCAAAGTCGTCTTAAGACAATTGTGTGAGATGCAAATCGAGTTTCAGCAACCTAACATTGTAAGAAAATGCATGTCACAAATCAGCAATGAAAAATTAAAATAAAAAAATAAAAAATTATATTAAAAAATCAGATTTAAATTACCTTAAGCAACTCCAACTTGGAGAAGGTCCTGAAGATGGCTTGTGACATATGATGATTAGTCACAAACATTTGGATCTCCTCACCCTCTGCGTAGATTTGCTTGACCCACTCAATTTGTGTACCAATCTTTTGCATTATCAAATTGAGTGAGTGGACTGCACATGGTGTCCAAAAAATGTGACCATATCTAGCCTCCACTATAGCCCCAGCTGCCCTACAGTTTTTAGCATTATCCGTTATGACTTGGACAACGTTTTCAGGCCCCACCATTTCAATGGATTCTATGAGGATATTGGCAATAAAACTTGCATCTTTTATTTTCCCTTCACAATCAACTGCCTTCAAAAACATTGCCCCTTTAGGGGATACTGCTATAACATTGATCAATGGTCTATTTTTGCAATCCTTCCATCCATCAGAAATGATGGACACACCTGTTTCGACCCATGTATCCTTGATTACTCTCAATGCTACCTCTACTGAAGATTTCTCCTTTGCCAATAAGGTGGTCCGCACCTTTTCATACCCAGGACTAACATAATCAGGAGTTGTCTTAGAAATGGCTTTCACCATTTCCCGCCAATAAGGTGATCTAACAAGGTTGAAAGGAAGCCCATTGCCATAAATGCAACGTGCAATGCTCTCATCTGCCAACTCCCTTGCTTCATTTTTGAAGGCTCTATCCAATGGGCCTCTTTTTCGTGTCACCGACATATTTTCTCCTTCAAAAGATTGTGCCATTTCCATGAAAGGATGTGGGCCAGCCGGTTCTGATAAGCCACTAAGTCTTTGCGAGCTTTTGCTTTTATTTTTACCTTTCTTCATAAGAGGATGGTCTGTAGCCTTTGGTGTTTTGAATGCATTGTCAGCATCCTCTTGTTCTTTAATATAACCCATTATTTGATCCTTTGTCAACCCTTTTTTATTTGGCCCAAGGCAAGGTTTTATTCCTTGATTACCAATAGCACATAAATGGGCTTTCACTCGAAAGTACGAGCTTCTATATGTAGTTCCATATTGGCTGCAACGCCAAACATAACCCCCACCACCGGGAAGTTGTTGAATCATTGTCGTATGTCGCCAAAGAGGTGAGCCTGGATCATATTTAAATTGACTCTCTGCACCTATTCCAACTGAAGTAGAACTATCAGCCATTTTGTATGAAGATATGAACCTAAAATAAATAAAAAGAAGTAATTTTTTTAAGAAAAAATGGGCATTATAACCCCTTATTTTGCATAAAATGTTCTTAAAAAATTTCAAACCTTACTAGAAAAAAAAAAAAAACTTGAAAAATCTTCAAAAAAATTATTGAAAACTAAAAAAAAGAGGATAGATTCACTCACCTTTGATTGCTTGATCTTCTTAGTGCACCTATTCCTCTCTTGTTTCTATCAGTTGAACTCATTCGTAGCTCTTACAATCTCACCTTCGAAAAAAAAGAGAAAACCTGAAAAAATCAACTATTTTAGCTTTGGAGGCAAAAAAATGGTGTTTTTGCTCTTTTGAGTTTGCAAAATGAGCCTCATTTGGTCGGCCAAGTCAATATAAGGCAATCTGGGCACTTTTTAGGGTTTTGTTTTTTTGTTTTTAAGTTGATATTTTGCCTTTTTTAAGGCTGGACGGCGTGGGTCCTCCCGGGTCCTTCTGGGTTCTCCCCGGGTTCTTCGTTTTCAACTCGGGTTCTCTGTGGGTCCTTCACACCCGGGTTCTCTGTGGGTCCTTCTGTGAAGGACCCACAAAGAACCCGGGTTGAAAACGAAGAACCTAGGCGAACCCAGGGTCGAACTGAACCCGAACCCGAACCCACACGTATTTTGGCGGGTTCGGGGTGCTAAACTAAAGGACCCGGTAACAGAGGAAAAACCTATTGCGTTAATTAGTAGGTCTTCACATCATGATAAATGGAGGTGTGCACCATGGGAAGACAAGATGATAACCATGGAAGATATTGGTGCACATGTGGGTGCAACAGAGTTCAGTAAGGCAGATTCCAAATCTGCATCCACTTTTTGTTACCTCCAAAATAATCCAAGAGATAGAGATGTAATATTTTGCTTACAGAATGAGTTGTCCCCCTAGATGTAACGAAAGTCAACATGAATCACTTGAGTTGCAGCTCCAAAGGTATGTGCCGATGTTTGGAAAAAATCAAGATGGTCTACAACTTGAATGTTCCAGATGGAGAAGTAAATGGCCTATTGCATGATCATATAAATTTGTTGATGGGTGCAGCAACAATGTATACTACCTCAAGAGCTTGGCCAAAGAATTGGTGAAATTGTTGATGATACTTGGGATTAGTGATGCCTTTGCAAGTGTTCTGCCATTTGTGCAATCTTCACACTTGTTGGTCAAGGTGAAGAGTGCTTGTCCCAATCCCCTCTTTTTTAGTTCTTTTTTGTGTGCACTACATCTTGGAGGTCTTCTAAGATCTTGCTATGTCCCACTAGAACTTATGTCCCCAAACAAAAACCACTATTGAAGTGTTCCATTTTTTTCTGAAAATTTCTTAGGGTTTTAGCCTTTCTAGTTCACTAGGGTTTTTTCCCTTATATTTCTTTGCTAAAACCCTATTCTTTATGTTTCATGGCCCTTTTATGTGCATTGTTATCATAATACTCTATTTCATTGTTGACTAGTTGCTCAAGTTATTTCACTTAAGTTTCCACCATCATCCCCATATGTATCATCATTTTATCAACCACTAGCTTTCACTTACCATTAAATATTCATGGTCGCTTTATTCCTTAAGGTCGTCTAGTTGTCGTCGTGCTTTGACTTTAGTTGTCTGCTAACATTCCATATGTCAATTTCTTATTCCATCACATTTGAAGCCTTAAGCAAAAACAACGAGCTAGCAATATTGTACCATGTGGCAAAAAATGATGAGTCTTACCTACCAACTAATCTAAAGTGGTGTTGTCACCATGCTAAGTTGGCAACTCGCGATTGCTCTACTAATGCTTATATGTACAATCCAAGGAGTAAGTACAAAAGGGTCTTGTCAATTTGTGATAGTTGATGAAGCCCTATTGTATCATGCAATTCCCTCACATCACAATTTGGGGTGTGGACCCCACTCTCATATGCACAATGTGCAATGGCCTCATGTATTTTTATGCAAGTATGTTGATTTGGATTCCAACCTATCAATATCTTCTAAGGTGACAAAAAGTGGCGGTGTCTTATTGCAGCGTGCAACTCCTCCACATTGGGGTTTTAAGTGTGGACCCCACTTCCACTCCCACAATGTGTGATGGCTTTTGATGCGTTGGTTTCTCATTGGCAAGTATTATGTGCGGTGGCAAACATGTGACAAGTTGCTATAGCATCACACAGCCCCTTTGTATTGTGCTTTTTACTTTGTCTTTTATTAAAACGATGAGCTAGCAATATCCTAAGGTGTGTCCTTGGTCAAATGATTGTGCATATTAGTTTCCTACGTATTGTGTAGAGTTGATAGTTTATGATTGGCTTGTAGATGCTTATGTGTGCACTTTGCAAAGTAAGTACTAAACTTCAAAATTAATATTAAGATGTTTTCCAAATTAATGTTCCTGGCCCAACCCCATAAATGTGAACCCTCTGTCAATTGAGATCAAAGTAAGGTTCATCCTTTTCTTCTCACCACCCAATGATGTTGAAGGAAACAATCGGACGGAATGAGTAACAGTGAAGAGGTGATTTCAAAGAGATCTTTCTAAGATCAAGAATTTAAGGATAACCAATAGCAACTACCCAATCTTGGTTGGTCTCTTTACGAAAGCCATATATATGAATTCAATCCATCCAAACCTAGTGGGGCTCTCTTCCACTTGCTCGTGGCTAGATCAATCCCGCAATCGCCCTCTTTCTCCCGCACTAAATTACTTGAGATCATATTTTTGTCGCATTCTTCCTAGGTCTCTTTTTTCCCTTTCCCCCACACTTTGAAATGAGATGCTACTTCCCATTCAACCACCATAGAGAATAGATAGAGAGTCCCCTTCATGCATGGGTCAAGCACCCTCCTCTATTATAAGATCAAGTACTAATCTAAATTTCTCCCTCATCGAAGTGGACCTCCTCAATGAACAAATGGAGTAGGCTACCACACTATGTGATAGACATAGTTGCATCAATAGCATTTCAAAATTTCAAAATCAATGTATCCATATTATACAACTTCAAACGCATAAAAGATTCTTTATGCCTCCTTTCATAGTCCTCTAGATCATGCTTTGGTTCCTCCAACACAATCTTATCAAGCTCACAATATTCACAAATATTGAGTATTTTTAATTTATGACTCAATGGGTTGTAATTCTTTCACACGCACTTCCGCAAGTCGAGAAATGGAAATCTCTAGATTCCTACCATTTCAAGAAAAAACAATAGACCCAAGTTTACAAAACACAAAAAATTAGGAGATTCATCAAAAATTATGAAATTATTGTCCCACAGCCCAGTATAAAGAAATATTTTATCTAATTTTAAAATTTGGACTTATATAAACCTTTTGTTTAAAACACTGCCCTAAAATTTTATAAAATTTATACAGTTGTAAAAACCCTCCTCTTCTAACTACGCCTTCTCCCAGAAGTGGATCAAAAACATTTGAGTCTCAACCAGCTTATGTCCCATGTTGCACCCTATTGTTACTGAGAGTTGTCATTACACTTTGTTGTTGTGCATGGCTGCTACACTGGAAACTTGGGTCTTCTCTGCTCAAACCTAGGTTTCATCTAGCATCCTCATGCTACACCAACTCATCTGACATACCATTCTAGATTGATGAATTAATACAATCTTTTACAAACAACTTTCTTCAGCAACACCAAGGAAGTGAATGAAAACAATGATCTCACTTGGAGGTTTTACAGTAAGAGTTACAACTAAATCAAGGAAATTCAGAGGTCATAGCAACCGAAAGTAATCTACTGGACACATTTTGGAGCTCTCAAGTCCTGCAGGCTCTACTTCTATTGCATTTACGACGTGTTCAATCACAGTCCATCTGCTTCACAGGGACAGTTTCAACCTTTTTAACTAGTCAGATGTGTTCAGTCCTGATTGAACCCATCAGAACTGCATTTTCCTCTATTAGGTCCAGTTCCCTATGTGTTCAGAATCTTTAGTTACATCTTCCTCTATGTTTTGGATCATCGACTTCTTTAACTCCTGTCAATTTGTCAAGAAAGGGCCTTCATGATGTGCTAGGCATAAGGGGTTAGCTTCAATGAGAACATTCATGGATAAACTAGCATACTTGACTAACTGGATTGATCCAATTTCAGATCATTTTATAAGATTAAACAAGTTTTTATGGCATTGCAGTGAAATTGAGAACAAATTATGATGCACAAGCATACTTGATTGCAAATGCACATGACTGAAATCCATATGAGAAGCCACTAATCAAATATCTATTTAAACAAAAGGTATGTTACCAAGAATTATGTAAAGCTGGTGGATACAAATCCACATCCAACAAATAGCCATAGTCCATCATAAGGTTAAGTTAAGAGAAAAAAAAAATGAAAATTTAAAAACAAATGTTAGTATATGGAAAAAGTCAGAAAAAATAAAATAAAAACTATTTCATAAATTCAAAAAAAATGGAAAATATCTTGAAATGAGCATTAATGCAGCTTGATCGATTGCAACATTTTTTCCTTCCATTGGCTAAGGGATTACAAGTGGTGAGGGTACAGTTTTCTGTAGTCTATCAATAATCATTCAACTCCCTTCCTGTGAGTGTTAGTTATTTTGATGGTGATCATTTTCTTATTTTCCTTTCTTGACTTACCTATGTATTGATGTTTTCAAATATGTTTTAAATCATTCAAGGCTATGACCCAATCACATTGTTATAAATTTACTATTAGAAGAGTCCTTTTTATACTTCAAAGTCTGATGATGACAAGATTAAATTACTCATTGTTATATATTTCATTTTTCGTGAGAATAAGAGATTGGTGAATCACGATAGTTTTTTTCATATACGATAGGAATAACACCTTACATATGACCTGTATAACTAAAAGAAAAGGCTCAAAACACAGACATGCAAATTAAAATGAGTACATTAGGTACCATTTGCTTCATTCATTAATTGTTTGAAATTTGAACTCTCAGTGTTCTCGGTATGTGATCATAGTACAACTGAACTCTTTGAATAGCATCATTAAACTAATGACCTATAAGGCACAGTCCATTTGGGATAAATTTAGATAGTAAATATAGGCATTTTGCACTACTACATCATCACGCAATTGAATGTAGGATAAATCCACACAATGCACAATTAATATTCTAACAATATCCCACATGTTGCAGCTTCACTTCTCCTTATGATAGGTGATAGGCGAACACAAGTTTGAAGAATTTTCAACATACTCATTAACAGATTGAAGATTCAATATGAAGCCAGGATTCTCTTCCATCCATATATTATTGATGGTTGCAAGGAGCATCAATCAAGAACACGAGGACTGTTCCAACAATTATTGGTATAGTCTTAAAAACAGATACAGAGATGACTGCATATGCCATGCATATTGAAAAAAAAGGCAGTTTGGGAACTGATGCAACTAGTAGATATAAGAACAGTTTTAATCTCATTTCTATTTCCTATTTCTAAATTTCAAGCTCAAGTACTGTAACACCCTTCTACATTGACCCATTCCTAATCTGTAGCTTTTAAGTATAGGCTGTACCAACATGTTTGCCCTCCATATTTTCCACTTAATGTTCATATACCCTATGTATATGTTCTTTTTTGTGCATTATATGCAAGGTTCTCAAGATTTTCTCTCTACAACTTTTTCCTTGTATACCAGGTAGAATGGCAAGATCTTTAAGTTGGGGTATCATTTTGAAACAGCGCCTTTGCCAGCATTATATGTAGAACATGGGGATAATCAAAATCACCGAATTGCTATGGCAGCACATAAGATATGAATGCAGATTGGTCAGAAAAAGAATTGAGTTGTTTATGAATTTCAGAAAATTAACCACCAATATGATTTACATATTAGTACAATTACTTGAACATGGTTGATATTGCTGATGATGTTTTGCAAATCAAATGAAAGGGGATATGAAGGCCAACATAACCCCCAAAATGAAAACTCAAGAGGGCAGATCTGGATCTAAGGGTAATCTGCAAAGGTAAAAACTGAAAACAATGAAAGCCCGGCAAAGCATTAAACAGAAAAATTAAAAAAAAAAAAATTCTGAATACTGTGAACCATAGCAAAAGGAAAAATAGAAAATAAAACAAAAAATTGAGATATGAATATACATATGTACACACACAACCACACACAAAGATACCTTTAAAAAAAATTTAAAAAAGGAATAGAGATTTGAAGAAAAGAAAAAAGAGAAAGTGTAAAAAAAGATATAGCAAGCCAAAAAGATCTTTTTCAATTATCAAGTTCCTTTTGTCATCATGACAACATTAAATGTCAACATCAATTTTTTAAAGGGTATCAATCTACATGATGATTAATGAGACATCAATTTCTCATGAATGTTCATAATGACTGCATTGGAAACATGTGAATCATTGAGGAGATAACTCAAGTAATTAATTCATTACCTCCAAATTTTAATCTCATTTATTCAATTCAATAATGATTTCACAATTCAAGAGAAGATCTGTATTCACAAAGAACATAAACAGAATTAAAGCTATAAATCAAGTGTGCTAACAAAATGAAAATACATACATCAATCGTCTTACTAGGTTCCTTTAATGCCCTTTGAGCTGAATCCATATGCTTGAATGTAACAAAACCAAATCCTCTTGATTTTCCAGTTGACTTATCCATAATAACAGCCCCTTCTTCAATTTCCCCATACTGTTCAAAAGCCTGAGAGGTGCAAAAGAATAAATTAATATTTTCCCTCACCTCTCCTTGCTACCTTCCCAAGAAACTACTCATACATTTTCTAATTAGCACATTCTCTACACAATAAAATTCCTAAAGATTGATATATTGACAGTGGAAGGGAGATCTCCAATAAAAAGCTTACAAAATAACCAATGCATACACAGCATAACATCAGAGACTGGTGAACAAGGAAAATTCAGGATACAAGCTGATTCCAATACAGAACAATCAAAACTGGCAAACACAGAAAATTCTGGATAGGAGCTGATTCTAATACAGAAGAATCAAAATTTATAACATAGACAAATCTCAAATTGAAAGGAGTGACCACTATTAAGAAACTACGAAACTTCATCCAAAATGCACACCAATAACAGTTAACCATGCCATCATGCACTCACAGCACATAGAGTCTGCGAAGAAGTCTCCCAAGCCAATCCACGCACAAACAGCTTCCGATGAGCAGGGTCCTTGCTTGCAACCTCTCTAATTTCTTCTGCAATTGCAGGGTTTGAGGAACCTCTGCAATGACAAGCAATCCCAGTCAATCCATTCATCAAAAAGCAAAGCAGCCAACCAGAGTCCATAAAAGTATACAAGGATAGGCTTCAATGTCTGAAGCTTAAAGTTGGAAATCAGGCTAGAGAGAACATATCAGACCATTTCAACAAGCAAAATTTAAGTGTAATCTGTTATCTGAAATATAGCTTGATGTTGTAAAATATAAATGTGTTAAGAGTTTTGATCATTTACAGTAGGATGAAAGATAGTTGCCACCAAAGAATCGGGTAACCTAAATATTTGTTTCGGAGACAAAAGATATCCTTACATATTCAAAAAGATATAGTTTACAGAAAAACGAGGGGCAAGATCAAGATACCTATCCAATTTAAAACACACAATAGGGTAGGAAACTTATGATAGCAATTGTTCTTTGATCGCTGTGACACTTTCTTAATTGCAATCCATAGATCTGCATGGAGCATATCATCATGGTGGGACTTTGTTCTACATTAGTATTCTCAATGTGGTTAAATTCCTGCACCAGCCCAAGGTTCAGATATGGGGTGACAAAAAAATCATATTACCAATCTAAAAGGAATTCATGACAATCAAACTGATGTTCTGGTTGAGGAGTCATTTCGAAGAGGATGGCAGATATGATAATACATGTTTGGACATTGTAAATAAGAAAATACCAAAGTATAATTCATTTCTCCAACTTTAGTGCACAATGGGGGGAAAGCCATGGAGTGAAACAACCAAAATAACAAGAAAAAGAGACTTTCTGAAAATTAACAAAAAGAAGAAAACACGACCTAAAGATATTAAAACAAAATAAGAGGCAATAAATTAGCAAAGTAAATAGCATATCCAAAAATATGAACCGTACATAGCAAGAAAATTGAAAAACGGTCCCCTTCTGCTCCTGAATGGGCCATCTTTTACCTTCTTGCGCTGTGAAAATGTTTAAAAAGCATAAAGGGTGCCAAGCAGTGTTTCTACAAGTTTTTTGAATGGAGAAAGCGGTGCTAAGGATGGCAAAATAATTGCTTAAGTTTGGCAACAGAAAAGGGATGGCTATTTAAATAACTTAAATAAATCAAACACAGCTAAAAAATTTATAAAGTCAATGCTTATGTTGAACTTCCAATGACAATCCTCGGCCTTATCCCTTTTATGTAACCTTTCGTATTTTTATGCACCAAATGGAGCAGGCCATCTGGTTCTGAAAAAGGAGTTTGTCTCCTGTAAGTTCCCAACTCCCCAAGGCATCTGGGACATCCGGAGACATTCCCTGGAGCTCAGGGACACATCCCTATGGAACACTGGTGTGAAGCGGTACTTGGTCTACAGGTGAAGTTATTTGGCTCATATAGAGTCTACCAGAAATCAATTATTATCATGCCCATAGTCCAACACTATAAGGGATGAGACGGTGATTGTTCCATACACAGATTTGATGATGAAATGGACAGCACTCAATCCTTGAGGCTTATTCAAAAAAAGCCCAATTATTCATTCAATAGAGCAACGGATTGGTTACGGAGTTCCAACAAACAAAAAAGCATACAGAGTGAGGCGAAGGTGTTGTTAAATCTTTAGTCAACGAAGGAAAAAGCTTGTAGAAATGTAGTTTCTGAGTACTAAATATTGGTTAGGGCATCATTTCATTCTGTCTTAGCCAACCTAACCTAACTTAACCTAACTTGGCCTAGCCTAACCTCCAAGCACAAACTCTCCCTCTGTCCCCTGCTAAACAAGTAGAGATATGAATGCACTTACATATTGACGATGATAGAGAGCAACTGTTCTTTGCTTAAGGGTTCCAAAAGGGCGTGCAATTCATCCGGGTTGACATTAACTCCGTTGCCTTGTTGAGCGAGCTTTCTCTTCTTCCCTGCATCCATACCTGTCTAATCTCCCTAAAACCCTCTTCAGCCTCGGTAGCCCTCCGTATTATCTCAAGTTCGCCCGATTCCCCGCTTTAGATATTAGTTTCTACTGACCGGAGGAGATCGATTTTAAAACGCTCTTCAACTCTTTACCATCGCCTTAGTTTAACTATGCCAATCTACGAATTGAATGCTATGGAAAGCGAGGACCGAAACGTGTGTCATTTTTATTTTACTTTCTATGAATATTTCGATTTGTAATGGTGAAACTAGCACAAGTCTTAGGTTAAAATATTTTTAGTTGAGAGGTAAGGATCAAGGGGTATCTATTTAGTCAAAGTCATTCAAAATACTATTCTAGTCTCATTTCTTATTATGTTAGGACTTTATACTTATCATGTTTTGATTTCTAATGAGCTTATTCAAAACCATTCAACTTCACTAGAAAATCAAGAGTCTATTGACTTGTGTCATTTTTCATTTAGTTTTGTGTTTGTTTTGGTGGAATGGCTAAATATAATCATATATCAACAAGTGGCATGTTTTTTATATTTGGTTTGGCTTATGACCTAATTCTTATTCATGTCTATTTCATCTTTATTTATACCATTTTTCATGCAATCATCATTTGTTCATTCACATTTACTCTCATACATTTTTACTTCCTCCCTTAAAATTACTATTTTAGTCCTAAAATTGATATTTGTGTCACTTAATCTCAAGACACACATGAATGATCCCAAAATTCATATTATCAAATTCAAATATTAACTTTCCTACCCTTCTTTATTAGTCATTAGTGAACTAGTACACATTTTATATGATACGTTGCTAATGTCATGGTACTTACAAGCATTCAATGTGTACTTAATTTCACAAGGAAAAATATGCAAGAAAAAGAGAAAATCACTAAAGCACACTTTGATTTATAAAGGGGCAAATATTGTTATCATTATCCTTAATCTAGCCCATCAAAGGGGTTTTGGTGTAGTTATGGTTTGAGGGTTTAATAAATGACTATCTAACCATGTAGAAAATGATAACACCCAACACATTCACATAATAGAAATTAGTTTTATTGCTTCAAAAATATAGTTAGATCATGTTAGCAATTTTAAATTGCACATTTCAATGTGAAACAAAATATAATTGTGTGTACATGGTAAAACTATTGTTCTAATTAGAAGGGAAAGCTCCATATAAATAAAATCTAACCTAATATGAACAACATTTATTTGATATGTATAGCCTGTACAGTATTTTTGGTCCATGCTCTTGCTAAACAAAACTAAAGGTGTATTTTTTTGGATTCACCTAAGATGAAAGGTCAATACACACTTCAACTCAAGGCAAAATAGTTATATGTTTTTTTGACTAAAATTAAACCCCATAACTACCATGCATTGTTCAACTAATGAAGAGACTAAGAAGTGCAATTACGCGTGCAAGGATAAAATTGGATTGAACAATATAAAAACAAACTGATAAATAAGAAGGGAATGGCATACAAAGCTATCATACTCATTTTACTAAGACCTACAATACAAAACCTATATCAATTAATGAGAAAGAGTAACAAACCTATAATAAACACTTCAATTCACCAAGAGATATTATTAAACCATTAGTGAGAAAGAGTAACAAAGGGATAATGTGGATCAATGGCACATGTCTATTTCATCTTTATTTATACCATTTTTCATGCAATCATCATTTGGTCATTCACATTTACTCTCATACATTTACTTCCTCCCTTAAAATTACTATTTTAGTCCTAAAATTGATATTTGTGTCACTTAATCTCAAGACACACATGAATGATCCCAAAATTCATATTATCAAATTCAAATATTAACTTTCCTACCCTTTTTTATTAGTCATTAGTAAACTAGTACACATTTTATATGATATGTTGCTAATGCCATGGTACTTACAAGCATTCAATGTGTACTTAATTTCACAAGGAAAAATATGCAAGAAAAAGAGAAAATCACTAAAGCACACTTTGATTTATAAAGGGGCAAATATTGTTATCATTATCCTTAATCTAGCCCATCAAAGGGGTTTTGGTGTAGTTATGGTTTGAGGGTTTAATTAAAGACTATCTAACCATGTAGCAAATGATAACACCCAACACATTCACATAATAGAAATTAGTTTTATTGCTTCAAAAATATAGTTAGATCATGTTAGCAATTTTAATTTGCACCTTTCAATGTGAAACAAAATATAATTGTGTGTACATGGTAAAACTATTGTTCTAATTAGAAGGGAAAGCTCCATATAAATAAAATCTAACCTAATATGAACAACATTTATTTGATATGTACAACCTGTACAGTATTTTTGGTCCATGCTCTTGCTAAACAAAACTAAAGGTGTATTTTTTTGGATTCACCTAAGATGAAAGGTCAATACACACTTCAACTCAAGGAAAAATATTTATATGTTTTTTTGACTAAAATTAAACCCCATAACTACCATGCATTGTTCAACTAATGTAGAGACTAAGAAGTGCAATTACGTGTGCAAGGATAAAATTGGTTTGAACAATATAAAAAAAAATCGATAAATAAGAAGGGAATGGCATACAAAGCTATCATACTCATTTTACTAAGACCTACAATACAAAACCTATATCAATTAATGAGAAAGAGTAACAAACCTATAATAAACACTTCAATTCACCAAGAGATATTATTAAACCATTAATGAGAAAGAGTAACAAAGGGATAATGTGGATCAATGGCGCATGTCTATTTCATCTTTATTTATACCATTTTTCATGCAATCATCATTTGGTCATTCACATTTACTCTCATACATTTACTTCCTCCCTTAAAATTACTATTTTAGTCCTAAAATTGATATTTGTGTCACTTAAACTCAAGACACACATGAATGATCCCAAAATTCATATTATCAAATTCAAATATTAACTTTCCTACCCTTTTTTATTAGTCATTAGTAAATTAGTACACATTTTATATGATATGTTGCTAATGCCATGGTACTTACAAGCATTCAATGTGTACTTAATTTCACAAGGAAAAATATGCAAGAAAAAGAGAAAATCACTAAAGCACACTTTGATTTATAAAGGGGAAAATATTGTTATCATTATCCTTAATCTATCCCATCAAAGGGGTTTTGGTGTAGTTATGGTTTGAGGGTTTAATTAAAGACTATCTAACCATGTAGCAAATGATAACACCCAACACATTCACATAATAGAAATTAGTTTTATTGCTTCAAAAATATAATTAGATCATGTTAGCAATTTTAATTTGCACATTTCAATGTGAAACAAAATATAATTGTGTGTACATGGTAAAACTATTGTTCTAATTAGAAGGGAAAGCTCCATATAAATAAAATCTAACCTAATATGAATAACATTTATATGATATGTACAGCCTATACAGTATTTTTGGTCCATGCTCTTGCTAAACAAAACTAAAGGTGTATTTTTTTGGATTCACCTAAGATGAAAGGTCGATACACACTTCAACTCAAGGCAAAATATTTATATGTTTTTTGACTAAAATTAAACCCCATAACTACCATGCATTGTTCAACTAATGTAGAGACTAAGAAGTGAAATTACGCGTGCAAGGATAAAATTGGTTTGAACAATATAAAAACAAACTGATAAATAAGAAGGGAATGGCATACAAAGCTATCATACTCATTTTACTAAGACCTACAATACAAAACCTATATAAATTAATGAGAAAGAGTAACAAACCTATAATAAACACTTCAATTCACCAAGAGATATTATTAAACCATTAATGAGAAAGAGTAACAAAGGGATAATGTGGATCAATGGCGCGAGCGAGCGAGGATGAGCGAAAATCTGCGGAAGGGCAGCGTATCCGGTGGGGTGATTCTGAAACGGTGGAAGGAGTCGAGCCTCCCAGGAAGGACAGTGGCACAACGAATCAGCAGAATCCAGGTCATACCCCTCAGTGGGTTTTCAAAAATGGAGGTTGGGTGGACAAATGCCATCCACACTACAGGAAGAACCAAATATGTAAGGCTCCATCTGGAACCCGTCAGCCAGAGAGAGGGCAAGATAGACCTTCAGAGCAAATGCAAAAACTTTCGAGCAACAATTGGAACTCATCAAGAAGAGTAGCATATAAGCGTAGGCGTGGGTGGATTCAAGAATGGGATCCAAAAGGCAAACAATCGGCCGCCAATTGGAAGGCCAAAGGAGGAAACTTCTAGAACCGAACCAGCAAAGTATGGCGGGAAAAAGGTCTGCCCAACTCTGGACATAACACTTTTGCGAAGACAACTCAACCTCTTGGAGAGGAGTATGAATTTGGAAGAAGAATGAATAAGAGAGACCGAGACCTACTTCGAAGGAAAATAAATCGCAAAAATTCCCAAATCTGATCATATTAGGGCACGAAAATGCAGCCCAGAGGACATAAATTATTTCAGATGCCAGTAGAACTGATAGAAAAAAGAGTGGCGAGGCTCTCAGAACATGCCCTCTTTGCGAAATGGACTAGCCCAACCAGCTTGAATGAGGAGATCAAAGCCTGGTGGTTGAATAAATATCCAAACTAGGTAAGCGTCGCCCCCCTTCTGAATTCCTTCTTTTTGATAGAATGTATAGATTTAAATTTGAAATTGGAAATCTTAGAAGGAGACCCTTTGTTTATAAATGGGCACTAGTTTCACTGCACAAACTGGCAAGCTAGTTTTAACCCATGGAATTATCGATTGACCCAAATTCTAACCTAGATTAAACTAGTAGATTTACCATCAGAATTTTGGAATATTGGTGCCATGATAAGATTGGGTGATGCCCTAGGAGTATGTATTGGAGTGGATGAAGACTTCGTCAATGGAATAGTGGGATCAGAACCTTGTGTGTTTGTTGAAATAGATGTAGGGGTTGGGATATATAAAACAATTGAGATATTAACCAAATTTGGAAGCTGGCAGCAAGAAATTGAAGTTTGGGAGGGATCAGGAACAAAAAATTGCCTCTTTAAGAAGTCACTTTAGGAGAGCACCTCAAAATAGCCATCAACAACCAACACAATCAATAACATCCAAGATGATTCAGTGGTTGTGCCCCCACTAAATACCAGCTCTGAGGTCAGGATAGATGTGGGGATAGTCAGGCCAGCTAGAGAGGTAATCGGCGCTCCTCCAGAGGAACCCCTATCTTCCTTATCCAAGAAAATTGGAATCCACACTAAGGATAATAACCAGGTTGAGCAAGCCCTCATTTCCCTCATGGATGATACTCAACTCCTACAGAAAGATATTCAAAGCAAACTAAAGGAATTATCTGTCAGTGGTGCTAGTAGTGATCGGACCCATCAGCCTCATGTCTCTTCATCACAAAAGAATCCCCAAAACATGTTAGCAAATTTGGGCGCCCCTCTGATTAAAGTGGAAGAAGAGGGTCAACAAACAGATGAGGAAGAAATTGAGCAATTATCAGATGGGGAAGGTGAGCTCTAGGAGGCTACAGAGGAAGGAGAATTACTGGAAGTTAGGCAGTTGCAACAGTCAGAATCAAGGCTTAAAGGCCCCAACATTAAGAAAAAGTCAAGCAGGGGAAGAATGTCAAATAAGGCCAAGCTAGTAATGGTTGGTAATGCCTCAGGGCAAAAGAAACTAATGATAAGAAAGGAGAGTATCCTTCCCTCGGCAGAATGAGGCTCATAACTTGGAATGTCAGGGGCATTAACGCCCTTGACAAATGGCGTATGGTCAAGCACCAAATTGACCAATCAAACGCAGATGTAGTGCTCTTGAAAGAAACAAATTGGAATAAGGAAGAAGGTGGAAGAAGATTGGACAGATGGAAACAGTGGAAAGGGCAACTCTTGGAGGCCTCAGGGGCTTCTGGGGATCTGGGGGTTATTTGGAACCTTCTTTCAATTGCAAGGGAAGTAGAGGCATAATCTGAGAATTGGCAAACAATCAAGCTTAAAGACATAAGAAGAAACCTTTTTTTTTTTTTGCATTAATGTCTATGGTCTGGTACCAACAGAAGGAAAGAAGAGACTATGGGACAACATTTCTAGAATAGTAGAAAGCAAAAGGGAAGAGAAATGGATTATAGTAGGGGACTTCAATGCCATTCTAAACAATACAGAAAAACAAGGGGGGTTAGGAAAAACTTTGGTTGTTCAAAGAGACTTTAAGGAGTTTATTGATAAAAATATCCTCTTGGATATTCAAACAAGGAATGGAACATATACCTGGTCAAATAGGAGGAAAGGCTTCACTAATATTGCAGGAAGGCTTGAAAAATTTCTCTTGTGGGGTGATTAGGGTGATTTGGAGGGATCCCATGATGCCCAAATCCTTCCCTTCACTGGTTCTGATAATTTCCTAGTCCAATTATCTTTTGGCCCTATTGAAGCTCCCAAAGGTTGTCCATTCAAATTTGAATATATGTGGCTAAGAGACAATTGGTTGCCAGATTTAATAAAACACTGGTGGAATGAAGTGAATCTTAGCGGAAAAATAGAACTTTGCAAAGTAAGCAAAAAACTTAGTTACATAAAAGTGAAGCTAAAAGAATGGAACAAAAGTCACTTCAAGAATATTTTCTAGGAGAAAGAAAGAATAAAACAAGAAATTTGCACTCTAAATGATCATGTGATAGCCAAGGGCATGGATTTTGTAGACTTTGAGAATGAAAAAATCCTAAAAGAAGAACTGGAAAAGTTCTCAAACGGGAGGAATGCTATTGGCGCCAAAAATCAAGAAAAGTGTGGCTAAAAGAAGGGGACGGAAACACAAAGTTCTTTCACAAATCAACAATAGCAAATAACAACAGAAAGAGGATCATAGAATTGAAAAAAGCCAATGGTGATACAACTCAATCAACTGAAGAAGTCAACAAAGAGACTGTCAATTTCTTTGAATCCCTACTAAACAAGGAATACCAAGTTAACAGGGCCAACAGGGACTATTTACTGGATGCAATCCCATCCATTATCATAGAGGATCAAAACAAACTTCTCTATCAAAAAGTATCCCTGGTAGAAGTTAAAGAGGCAATTTTTCAAATGAATACAGACAAGGCCCCAGGCCCAAATGGCTTTCCTGCTGGATTCTTTCAAACTTTCTAGGATATAGTTGGGGAAGACCTTGGTGCAGCTGTTGAAGAATCCAAAAAGAAAATGACAATGTTAGGGGCAATAAACCACACCTTCCTGGCACTAATCCCTAAAAGAAATACCCTCAATCTATGAGTGATTTTAGGCCTATTTCCCTTTGCAACACTATGTACAAAGTGGTAACAAAGATAATTGCTAACAGACTCGAAAATGTGCTACAGGAAGTTATCTCTGAGGAACAAAGTGGCTTTGCTCTGGGTCGATCCATAGTAGAAGGCATCATCATAGCTCATGAAACAATTAACATAGCCAGGAAAAACAAGGAGGCATGCATGCTTCTAAAGCTAGATATTCTCAAAGCATATGATATGGTAGACAAGGGCTTTCTTCTGGAAGTATTAGGCAAATTTGGTTTCAACGCAAACTGGATCAATTGGGTCAGTAGTTGCATTTCAACTCTGAAATTCTCGGTCCTAGTTAATGGCACAGCAAATGGTTTCTTCTCATCCTCCAAGGGGCTAAGGCAGGGAGATCCATTGTCCCCATTCCTATTCATAATTATGGCAGAAGTACTGGGGAGGGGGATCAAAAGGCTCTGAGAGGAAGGTAAATGGAAAGGAATACATTTTGCAAATGGTTTGGACCCCTCAACCCACCTACAATTTGTTGATGAAACAATACTAATGGGTGAAGCAATTCAAAGGGAAGCAAGAATGATTAAAAATTTCCTAGATACCTACTCCAGAGCATCTGGTCAAGACATCAACTGGGGCAAATATGAGATTTTCTTCTTAAATACATAGCCAAGCCTACAAAGAGATATTGCAAGGATCTTGAATTTGAAAGTGGCCTCCTTGCCAAGTCATTATCTAGGAATCCCATTGTTTGCAGGCATTAACAAAAATTGCTACTGGGAGAATTTAATCAGTAGCTGCAAGAACAAGTTAAGCACTTGGAAAGGTAAATGGCTCTCATCAGCCAATAGACTCTTGTTGGTTAAGTCTGTATTATCTGCAATTCCAGTATACTAAATGTCTTGTCTCAAACTTCCCAAAGCAATAGAAGATGCTCTCACTCAAATCTTCAAAAGGTTCTTTTGGAGCGGTACGGGGGAGCAGAACAAATTTCCTCTTTTGGCATGGGACAAGATTTGCTTGCCCAAGCAAGCTGGAGGTGCAGGGTTACGTCAATTACCCCTCATGAATCAAGCCATGGGAGCCAAATTAGTTTGGGACATCCATACTAAAGGAAACCAAAGATGGGTTAGAATATTGAAAAGGAAGTATCTTGACTCAGATAACCCAACAAGAATCCTCACAATATTGGACCCCCCGAGAGGATATGCAATTTGGAACTTCCTGATGGAGTGTAGAGATATTATATCAAACCATGTCACCTAGGAAGTCTGAGATGGCAATAGTGCATCCTTTTGGCATGACTCATGGTGCGGGAAAGCACCAATCGGTGACACCCAGGGTTTGGAGGAGATAAAAGAGGAAACCACTAGACTATGGGGTAATAAGGTTGCCAATTATGGCAAGAAGATCCTGAATCAAGGAAGCACATGTTGGATTTGGAATGATTCACAATCCCTTAATGCTCCACAAAACCAAAAGGAAGCACTATCCAAAATCCTCAAGGAAATATTCTTTGTCCCATCTAATGGTAAGGACCAAATCAAGTGGTGTGGGTCTGCTATTGGGACCTATAAGGTGAAGCTAGGATATAAGGCTAAAGAAATAGCAATAGCTCGACAAGATTGACCAAGTAAACTATTATGGGGAAATAAATGCCTACCAAAGGTAGGAGTTTTTGCAAGGCTGGCAATCCAAAAGAGAATCCTCACAAAGGACAGATTGGACAAATTCATAATTCAAGGCCCAGGAAGGTGTTGTCTTTGTAAAGCTCATATGGAAACAACAAATCACTTGTTGTTGTCTTGTCCTTATGCAATGGAATGTTGGAATCCTATGAGAAACAAGCTTAATCTTCAATGCATGATGCCTGATGATCTTGCAACTTGGTTCAAGATGTGGTCTCAAAAAAGTAACAAAGCAGTGTTTAGTAGCATTTGGCAAATCTCCCCATCCATAGTAATTTGGGAACTGTGGAAGGAAAGGAACCAAAGAATTTTCCAAGAAAATGAATTGAACAAGGAAAGACTATGGGATAAAATCGAGAGAGTAATTGTTGAACTGGTCAATGAGGATGTTAGGCGTAAGGAAGATAAGCACAAAGTTTTCACAAGCTGGGATGACACTTTGATCAAATGCTTCCCGGGTCTTAAGCCACCCACCCTGAGTGGGAATAGCTCCCTTCAATCTAAAAAAGCATTAAGAGAGGAGACAATTTGGCAATCCCCAGATCCGGGGTGGATAAAAATCAATTTCGATGGTGTCGTGCAAGGCAATCTAGGGCTAGGTGGGGCAGGATGCATTGCACGCGACTCTAAAAGCAAGTTTTAGCAGTGAGATCCATATCGTTGGGTAGGTGCACAAACAATGAGGCAGAATTCAGAGCAGCAACACTTGGTTTGCAGTTAGGTAGAGAGCTGAAATTCAACCAGATCCACTTGGAGGGAGACTCACTAATTAATATCAATGCAATCCGCAAAGGATCTACTCCTAACTAGAAATTAAACCATCTACTATAGTAGGTTAAGGAATTATTAGACGGGCTTGTAGCCTTCAAAGTTAGCCATATATATAGGGAGGGCAACACCAAAGTAGATGAGTTGGCAAAAGCAATCTCAGAATCAGCCAGCTAGGATTTCAGAGGATTAAGGATCAGGAAAGTTCTCCGAGAAGTTTCTGGCATCGGTCTTTGTATAGGCGGCACCCAAAATCCCATGGGAGGAAAGGCCACATCCTTTTTCCATTCTTGACAAGACATGGGTCATCATCAAAATCATAAACCAAAAAGATAAATCATGAAAAAGATTTCCTCACAATGTCGGTTACCGCATTAATGTTCATTCTTGGGAACAAGTACCTTCCACAAGCGAAGTGGTAGTTTGGCACAAATGAAGGCGGTGATCAGTCCTTTAGCTATCATGAGTTGTTAAGCTCATGGTTTACAAAAGGAAATCCCAACCCATTCCCTCACAACTGCATTTAAGCAATACAGTGTAGAAGCTTCTGGGAGGTGTGAGGAATTGGAGATGCCATTGGCACTGGATACTGATAGGCAAATGCAAGCTTTCTGAGGGGAGATCACAGACAAACGGCTGCAAGGCCTACTACAATCCTCCCATCTGCTCATTTTAAGGGAAACTAAGAGAGTGTTGGGTACATAATTCTTGAGAGCCTATCACAGAGTGAGAGGCAACACAGAGATACCGGCAATATTTCTTGCAGTTCTCTTGCACATGGGAGTCTCCAAGGCATTGGGCAAAAAAATGACCCAGATGGTTTTTGTGCATGCCTGACTGGGTGAAATTGACGCAGCATTGGACAATGTGGATGACGAAAGGACAATTCCTATGCCGCAGAATTACTATATGACACGCTTGAGAGGCCGCGAGGTAATGAAATTTCCACTGATACGCACTATTGATCCGGAAGGCTTTGAAAAACTATGGGCAGAAAGGGATAGAAATATTTTCTTCCTTCTCAGAGCTGAGAAATTGACTATAAACCTTCCCCATGGCTGGGTCACGAGGTACATTAAGGACGAGGAGTTAGAGGACGAGTTAGTTGCAGACGATGATCAAGAATGGGGGTTGGGTGAAGGGGAAGAGTGGCAAGAAAATTACCAACGAGACCCAAAAGAAAAAGCCAAAGGTCTGACACACAGGAACTGCGGTCCATATTGCCTCGTAATCCCCAGCTACAAGGCATACATGAAGCGGTGTGAGGCTGAAGATGAAGACGAGGATATCTGAGCCTTGGGTGTTTGCAACGGTCTGAAGTATATCAGGGTGGGTCGTCCTCTAAATGTTTTAATGTAATGGAATCCTTCAGTAGTATGTGGTTAGAGTATTTTGAGTTAGTTCCGAGTGTGTAGTCTGGATAGCACAGATCAATGGTGTCTTGTATAGGATGAATTCTTGGTTAGCCATTAATACATAAATGGTAACCAGAATTTTGGTTTGCATATCATGAATGGGTAGCTAGTTGGGTTGGATGGTCAATACTACAGAAAAGACCTCCTAGCAATTTTGACAAAACTCATGTAATATCTTTTGAAAATTAATATAGGGTGTTGCCCCTTGCAGCGTTTACCAATAATAAAAAAACAAAACAAAGGGATAATGTGGAGAAATGGAGCACTCTTATTAAGAAATGGAATGAAGATCATTAGAGGGGAATGGATAACCAATAGGAACAAAACAAAAATAAATATGAAGACAATGAAATCAATAATAATGGGATTAAAAGATAGAGAAAAAATAATGAAAGATTATAGCTATGGATGGACAATGGCCAAAATATGCATGACTCAAGATGAAAATTAAATACCAACAACAAAGTCAAAGATGCAAGGGGAAAGACATTCATCAAAAGCAAATAAATAATATGGAAGAATTACAATGATCTTGAAACCCGAAAATATTTTTTGGTGGGAGATTTCATATTTAATTTTGTGCTCAAAACTATTGACAAAGGATCTAAAAGTAGCAAAAACAAATTTGATTATGGGATCATCCCCCCTGCATAAAACTTTAGGGGTGAATACAATTCTAATAGGAGAACCAATAGGGTAAATCCAATCTACATGGTGTATGATTGAATTAGATAGGGTTGTTGTAGGATCCTCCATACGATATTTGAAGAAAAAATCTTTCTTAGCAAACTAGCAAATAATTGGCCATGGAGGGATCAAATTAAAAAATGAATTCAAGCTTCTTCCAAAAGGCTTATTCATAATTGAATGCCCTGACATTTAAAAGAAGAGTGAGATATTAATGAGAGGCCTATGTATGATAGATGGACTTGATTTTACTTACAAGAGTGGGAAGTTAATTTTGATTCCATGAAATAGAAAGGCATAGTATCAAGGGTAAAAGTACAAAGTTGTGTCACACTTTCGACCAACTTATCAACACAACTAAATTTAAGTATTTATAATTAAAAAACAATTTTGGTCTAGCATATGATCTGGTAAGATTCATTATAGATAAGTTATATATGTCCACAACTTTTCCAACTATATTTGTTAGATAAATGCATATCTAGCACCACTTTGAAGCCAATTTATCGAAAAAATTAAATTATTTGAAAAACTTGATGTTTCAACAACTCCTAGTCATGTAAATAACTTTTTTTTTAAATATAAAAATACCCTTTTGTAGATCCATAAGTGAAGTTTTCAAATATATATATTTAAATATTTTAACTTATTTATATTTTATTTTATTTTTACTAAAAGTAGGTTATTAGCACAAATATATTAGGTTAAATACCATGTCAAGAAAAATACTAAAACTTATTAAAAATATCTGAAAAAAATATGATGCATTAGATAAAAGAATCTATATCAAGATAGTATAATTTGTTTTCTATTTTAGATAAATAATCAATATAAAAGTTGATGTCGAATGGAAATAGTTGTGTTTCGGTACACAAACATTTTAATATTTATTTAAAAATATATATTTATCAAAATTGAAAAAAAATCCATGCACTAAAGTTTCAAGTTATAAGTACACACAATTTTTGAAGGAAAAATATTAAAAAATTTCTATATAAAGATTGTTGTCTCATGTAACTTCATTTTTTCAGCATTTTATCAGCAGCAAAATTGTAGTGTAAATTTATAAAAAACTATAATCAAATATTTTTAAAAAAATTTCAAAAAATTACAAACATAAAATATACTAAAAAATACACATTTTATTAGTTTACATCATTTAAAAATTCAAAACATATATGCCACTTTTTAGTGATTCAAGTTTAAAAGTTGGATAAGTTTTGGTTGTTTCATTTATAAAGTGTGACACATCTTTGTACTTTTACCCTCAAATGCCCAACATGGATATGATTATACAACCTTGTAATAGAATATTGAGAAGTGTAGAAGGTAATTATGAATTATTAAAATCTAAAATGGAGAATAAAGCAATAATAAACCCAAATTCAATAATCAAATAACCTACTTCAAAAAAGCATGTGCACAAGTAAAGTAATTGAAATAAATACCAATTTTACCTCCACAAAATATGTCTAACCTTACCCCATTGCATGTGATAATGCTAATTTGATAGTATAACCTTATCATAACCTTAACATAACCTTAGCATAACCTTGTTTAGCAAATGAGTATAATATGTATGAAAGATTCATTAAAAGTTATGGAGTTTGTGGAGAGAGTGGATGGCTAAATGATGGAAGTTTTATAGCTTTTATAGATATTTCATTAACGGTGTAGGATGACTGGAGAGATCAATGGATGAGAATGGTTGAGAGATCATAATGAACATGTAAGTGATATGTGTCAAGATGAAGGGTTTAGATGTGGAGTTAAGTGGTTGCATGGATCAAATGACAAGTTTAGTGGGTAAATGAAGTGGAAGTGAGTGAGAATGAAATGGGGTTGTTTTTAAGTCAACTCACTAAATTTAGAGATGGTCGCCAATTTTAGAGATGGTCGCTAAATTTTGAGATGGATGAATATAAATAGAATGATATATTTAGTAAATAAATAAAATATTAATTTTATTTATTTCTAGAGGAATGGAAAAGTCAAATTAAATAAATTAAATAATTTATTTAACTTTTAGAGGAAATATTAAAAAATTATTTAATTATGTTGGATGAGAGGAATGTAAAAATTATTTAATTAATTTGAATGGAAGAATAATTAATTTTTTTTTAAATAATTAATGTGAATGAGGAAAAAATATAAATAATTAAATAAAGTGGCTAGAGGAAAATGATTAATTACTTAAATAATTAAAAAATATTTAATTAGTGTTGATAAGAAGAAATGATAAATTAATTAAATAATAAAAATGATTTAATTAATAGTGGGAGGATGGGCAGGCGTCCCTCCATGCTGGCGGAGGGAGGTGGCATTTGATGCCATGGTGGATGGGTGACGGGGCTTGGAGTGTTGTGTAGGCACTCACGTTTGAAATATGAGTTAAGGCTTGTCTTATCGCATAATATACTGTTCACATAGGAGGACAGTTATGGCTCCCTCTCCAACACATTGACATGAGTGCTTTTTATGGTGAAGGTTTCTCTCCCCTGTGCAAGGATAGCTTGCACGTTGGACGGGGTACCATTCGTGGCTGGCGATGACAGCCTTGTGTTTCACATTTTCTATTTATTGTAAGCCAGCCTCATTTTGGTGAACAACTTTCTTTGCAAACGGAAGTGGTGTATGCGGGTATCCTTCTCTCATCTTTGTCGAGTGCAACCATTGTTGGTTGGCTCATGGCGAAGGCTTCAAAATTTATTATTGAGGTCTCGATGGTGGGCCTTGTGCGTTTTAGGGCTGATACTCTGATTTCTTTGAGGTCTTCAGCGAGGCAAGTGACATTCAGGGAGGTTACTGACCATAGATTAAAGTGAATTTTGCTAAATAATGACCCGTTGGGGGTGGTGGCCGTGAAAATGGTTTTGGACTTTGGTCATTTGGAGTGCTCAGAGTATGGGAGGGACAATTTGCACGTCTCCTCTCGGTTCCTGACATCTCTCCTGGATAGTAAAGTTCTGAAGGTAGAAGCAAAAAAATTGCTAGTTAAAATGTTTAGAGAGGACTTGGCGGAGGGAGTGGACGAGGTTTTGAGTGCAGTGATTGAAGGAAAGGGTTGTCTGAGGCCCTGTGACATGGAGTGGTTTCGAACGAAGGAGATAGTGAAGATCTTCCCATTCCTCTTGGATTTGCATGGGTCGGGTTTGATGAGACATCGAATGCTAGTGGCGGTTGTGGTCGAATTTATGAAGAAATTCTTTGGGTTGTTGGTGGCTGGAGGCGTGGAGTGGAAATCTGAATTTGTGGAATTTGCTAAATTAAACAAGTTTATGTAAGTCGGGTTTTGGGTAGAATTTTTTGATATGTAGGGGCTGGGGTTAGTTTATTAGTTCCTTTGGAAGCCCTGTTAGCGAAACAACCACGAATATGGCTTTTGTGGTGTCTTTTTGGCTAGATACTCTGTCATTCTCGTAGCTAGTTTGATTTGGTAGCTGGTTTTTTGAAGATGGTTATGCTAGTTGGATGACTATTTAGTTTTTTGAGTTAATTTTCTCCTTCCATGGCAGACGTTTGTAAATGCTTTTTTATTAATAAAATACATACTAATCTTGCATACCAAAAAAAAATGATTTAATTAATAGCGATGAGGGAAAACAATCAACTAATTAAAAATTATTGAATTAAAGAGGGAAATGTGTCAATCTAATTAAATAATTAGATGAAGGGATGATGATGAGAAATGATGATGTTTTGGTAGAAATAAGTTCATTAATTTTGTTATTTATGGATTTGATTGTGTGCAAGTTTTTTCATCAACATTTCAAATCACACTCAATGATCTGTCATTTCTCATCTCCTTCAATTTTCTATCTTGATGATGGATCATTGAGTGTGATCTGAAATATTGATGAAAAACTTACACACAATCAAATTTAAAAATAGCAAAATTAATGTTCATATGGATTATGGAAATCTAATAGCATTAAGAAATAAGTTCATCATTTTACCCCTCTTTGAGACAATGTGCCATGTTGTGTTATTTCAAAGATATGTTGTTGGTATGAAAATTTTAGGTGATAACGTACCCCAACGTGTCCTAGTGGACCAAGCGATGAACTTTGGTTGGTAGGTTTCCCCCTCAATAAATCTATTGGAAAAATTAAAATTCTGAATTGAATTCATGATAGGTAAACAAGGTAGGATTAGTGAAATAGAAGGGGTGAGAAAATGGAATTAGATGGAAGAAAATTGGGGGATAAAGATGTATGGAATGAAGAAAATGGTTTAGAGGAAGGTAGGGCAAGAAATTAGAGTATCTAGGATGATGATGAGTTAGTATGGAAGAAGAAATGAGATAGAATGTAGGGTAATGAAGAATGAATAAATTTTGTTGATCAAATATTGAGTAGTGAAAGCTATGAGTAGGTGATGGGGTGGATGATGGATATGGGATGGATAAGTGGTAATGGGATGGAAAAGAGGTTTTTATTTTTCTTTTGGTTATGCTAAAAACTATAAAGAGCAATCCTTATTTTGATATAGCAAATGAAAATTATGCACCAAGGTATGAAGAACCAAGGTGACGTTATATCTATTGCATGGAATTTGACTATATAAACAAATAGTATTATCCTTATTCATACTAAACATACAAAAACCTTGTTTGAATGTGTGAGAGAATAAGAATTAGAGCATGGTACCTAGTGCACAAAAGATATGAAGAACCTAATGTGCAAAGGACATTTGTTATGCAAGAAGCTACCTCGACACACCCAAGGAAGGTATTCACCATGATCGCATCTTAAGAACATCCCACAAACATGGCATATGAAAGCAATGGCCATGCCCCATTTTGTGCCCCTTTATACACACCAAGATATTGAAATATCAAGGTGGATTCAAGTAAGCGTTAGGAGGAGACAAAAAAGATAAATAAAAAAGAAAATTCTAATTGACAAAACATATCATAGCTATCATATCTCTTGCCAAAGAGAGTGTAATTGTTATCTTGGATTGTGCCTATTGTAGGAAATATATCTGTTAAGGCATAGATTGGGATGATGAATTAAATTATTTAGGCAATAGATATGTAGGTAGTGGGATTTTTTAGTAGTTGTCTTAACTTGTGTTTTGTCATGAAAGATCATGTTTTCTTTGATGCATAGTTTATTTCTTACTTGAGTTTCAATCTTAGGTGGCGATGATTTATTATGGATGGGATGGATGGTGTTTATATGTATATGTTTATGGATATCAAGGCCCTTTTTTTGTTGGTTTATTGATGGAAGATGATAATGGAAATGATAACAGGTAAAGAAATTAGAGTGATGAATGATGAAGGGATGTGAATGTGTAGGGATATCGAAGACCTCTTGAGATCTTGTCGCTAGCTAAGCTAAAGTTGATTGATTTGATCAATCGATTGATGATAATGATAATGTTTTTGACAATAAAAATAAGGCAAGGATTGTGTTCTTAATGATAAGAATAACATGATGTTTGGGAAGGATACATCCCAATGATGATTTGGTGGATAAAATGGATCAAGATTTGTAGCAAGACTAGGAAAAAAATTGATAGATGGTTTGATATTGTGTTAGAATGTATGAAAAGATGAGATTGATGGGGATTGTTTGGAATATGGGTGATGGAGGTTAGTTTCATGGAAAAAAAATATTCATGGGATGGTCGAAAATGGTGGAAAGTTTTTTGTTTATTTTTAGGATATTTTAAAAAATGGATTTTTGGAATATGTGATTTTTTTAATTTTTGAAATATGTGTTTTTTGGATTTTTGAAAGGTGTCCAGATCACTAAGTAATCTAAAAGACATATATCAAGATTTATTCCAAAGCAAGATGTAATCATCTACCCCCAATGTCTAGCAATGTATGGGACACTATGAGTGGATAAATGGATTATTGTGATGGATGAATATGTGAAGGATGGGAGGATATAAAATATGCAAATAGATTTAGGATAAGGGATTTTATTTCCAAGGACTATCTCATAATAGGATCATGTTTTAACCAAGCTAACTATTTGGATGGTGTTATGTAGGTGATGGTATGACATGGGATAGTATGTGCTCAAAGCAAATAACCATGTCAAGAGTTTACCAAAACCATGTTTTGAAGTATATGCCCCTAGTTTTTGTCAAGATCAAGGCAAATAGGGAAGATGGATGAAAATGAAATGGATTGGATGGATAGTGGTGTTAAGATAAAATAGCATGACTTATGAGATAATATGCTCCCAACTGGAATGGTACGCATAGATAGTTAATTTTACACATGACATCCATGAATGGGTTTTCATCATGGTACCTGTCCAAAGCACCATAAGAATGGTTTTCATTGTTGGAAGGATTATTTTTCTTTGCCTTTTTTCCTTTTTTTTTTACTTTTTGCTACACATGGTGCCTATAAACAGGTTTTCACCATGGTACTTGTCCAAAGCACCACCGAAGTGGTTTTCACCATTGGATAAATTATTTCTCTTTACCATTTTTTATTTATTATTTATTTTTTAGATTTTTACCTTTTTGAACGATCATCAACTATGCAAGACCACCTGGTGGTGCTAATGTAGATGTTGTCATAATGTGCCAATGATGTCTTTCCTTGAGGATTTGCTTTGTCAAGATAATGGAACTTATATATAGTCCATGGATGTTATTGTGATCCTTGTTGATACTAGGGTTGAATTTATCTAAATATGCACATTGTGATAAAGTGATGTATTAAATTCCTTATGATAAAGTGTTGTTGCTAGGACACGATAAATGTGAGATGTGGAATTTTTGGATTCTAGGTGGGGTGTTGGATGTTGATGGGTGATGTGAGATGTGGATGGATTATTTGATAGTTTGGATGTAGGATTTATATTTTCCAAACTTAGGATGGTGGACGATAAGTGTGGATGTGATATTTTGAGTGTGTTTGGGACCAACAATTCTATACATTTTATGTGTTGGTATTGAAAACTGTTTTGAAATAAGTGGACACTTGTGATAGATGGAGGGAATTTTTTGATATGGCTCTACAATTGTAATGACTATTGGATTTGAATCAAATGCTTTACATGATCTAATTTTCTTTGGAATCTATTTTGAATTTATGTGTCCACTTTGAATTTTGGATTTATTAGCTTCAAAAACTTGACTTTGATCTTTTTTTTTACAAGGATTTTTTTTTGTTGGTCCCAATTAGTGGGTTGAAGGATTTGGGAATGATGGTTTATTATATGGAGGGGAGGAGAACTAAAAATAACTTATTGTAAGGACTATTCATGGCCCCTATTTTGATGCTTGTATTAGATGAAGTGGCCCCCAGTATCATGAAGGTATCACTAACGTCATTGGATTTCTTGATCGATAAATAACCAAGACTTTGATATTTAGGATTGTCAAAAAATTGTATTGGCTCTATAATACCTTGTTCATGTAGGCCTAAAGATTTTCCTTACTACATTTGTTAACAAATCATGTTTATAATTTAGGATATGTGTTGTGTTGGAAAAAATATGTTCTCTTCTTAATGCTATTATGAATCATCAATGGTGGTTATCTTTTCATCAATAAGAAAGCTTTCTTTGACAAAAGTGAGTGATCCAAGTTGATAGGATACTAGTGCTTTCTTTATATTCATGTGTGTTGATTCATCATTACATGGGATGTTGATTGAATCCATAGTAGCTTGTTGATCAATATTATTGACATGATTTTTAGGACTAAGGAACTTGGCTTGTTTCTCAAACTATGTTGTTGCCTCAAAGTTGATATAAAAACCCTCTTCATGGTTATTTGCCAGAATATCATCATGGGGTCCCATGAACTTAACTATAGCTTCATCATTTTTCAAAATGTTTATCTAGAGAAAAACTCTTTTTTATGGATGAACAAGGGGGAGATCATCTATGTCTCCAAGGGAAGAAAGTGTCTCATATGTGGAAGTGGGGGCTATTAGAATATCTATGGAGTCAACTTTAATATTGGGATCATGGATGACATGGAAAGGGATGATGGGATCATGAAATTCTAGAGAGATGGTATCTTGGTCAATGATAGGATGAGATTAGAGGATTTGGGTAACTTGATCTTGATTCATTGCAAAGCTTTCTTCTTTATGCTTTGGATTATGTTCTTGACATATATTTCATTCTAATAATGGGTAATGAATAAGGGAATCTTGGATAGCCTTAATATGTTGGCATGGTGGTTATGGATTTTAAATAGGAATATATGGAGTAGGTATGAAAGGTGATGGAGGGAATGATATTATTTGGTCTAAGATTTCTTGATCATAGATAGGAATTGTATCAAATTTTGGATTAGCTCAAAGTTCATGATTATCTATCCTCTTAGAGAAAATATTAAAAGGTATCATTATTGGATGATTTGATTAATGGGAAAGGTTTGGATTGATGTTGCAGAGGTTTTGAGGATGAAGGATTGGAAGGAGAGATGGAGGCTTCTTAAGGGAAAGCTTCTTCAAGATGACTTATTATGGAATCAAATGAGGAATATGTTATGGCCATGACAATTATTAATGCAATTATTTTGCAATGAGTCATTTCTAGACATAGATGGATGATTTTGATCATGCTTAGGAAAAGCATCTTGATATATGCCTAATTTCTCATTATGTGAGCTATGGATATTATTGATGTGATTTTTTTTGATGGATTGCCAGGATCATCTTCAATGGTTACATCACTTTGGTCAATGAAATCATGAATGATACTTTTTAATTTTATGTAACCAAGGGTCTTATGTCCTTTGACCTTATGATATTCATAATATTCGTTATCTTTATACCACAAGGATTTGAATTGAGGTTCATATTTTCAAATTTTAGGTAACATGATGTGATTGGATTGGACCAATTTTTGTAAGGTCAATTTGGTAGACTCCCCCTAGAGGAGTTTATTTTCATCACGAAGTAGAGCTATACCTAGGTGGTCCTCTAGGAATGATGAAACCTTGAGTTTTTTGGTGTATGTTTAATGATGATTGTAAATTTTATGATGGTTGTATGTTTTATCCCATAGGTGAGGTTTGTCATTAAATTGAGGGCCATTGTTCTTGTTTTCCTTGTAGATTTTCACAATACCCTTAGTGGTGGGATCCTTTTCAATTATTGTCACTTTCTCTATAATTTCATCAAATGTGTTAACGCATTGAACTCATAAATGAAGCCCATATCCCAGTTTAGATTTTTAAAAAATATGCTCACACGTTTTTTTAGGTAGAGGCCATGGAAATTTTCTTTCCATATTCCTCCATCATTATAGGAAAGCAATGAATGATTCTCCATTTCATTGTTGTTTATTGCATAAATTAGCCATAGATATTTCATGTTCAATATTATAGGAGAAACGATTGGTGATTTTTTTCTAGTTCATGAAAGGCCTTGATGCCATGTGGTAAATGAGAGAACCATTTTATTCCTTCTCCTCCTAAACTTTAGGGAAAGAGGCACATTAAGTATGTCATTATAAGCAACCTCTAGGAAAGATATGTAGAATTCTCATATATGCTCTTGTGGATCACCTCTTCCCTTATACTTGTCAAATTTAGGAATTTCAAAGTTGTGAGGGAAAGGTATCATTGAAATTGGTTGATTGAATGGATAAGGGTATATATCCTCAAGTGTATTATTCTTCTTTATATGTCCAAGTTCAATGTTCGTTATCTTATGCAAGCTTTGGATTTGTGATGCCAAGCCATTAGTGGGCGTGTTGATGGACATATCAATTTGAGGTTGAATGGTGAAATATGAAGGGATCAATAATTGATGTTGTGGAATATTAGATGTATTGAATGAATGATTCTGATATTGGAGGATAAATGATTATTGTTACAAAATATTGGATGTACCGAATAAATGATTGTGATATTGGGGGATAGATGATTATTGTTGTACATATTGTATACATTGAATGAATGATTGTGATATTGGGGGATAGATGATTGTTATTGTGAGATGTTATAATTTGAAGGGATATATGATTGATGTTGTGGAATGTTAGATGAGGGGATATATGATTGATTTTGTTGGATGTACGATTGATGTTGTGAATTGTTAGATGAGAGGATGGATGATTGATTTTGTGGGATATATGATTGATGTTGTGAAATGTTAGATGAGGGGATAGATGATTGATTTTGCAGGATGTATGATTGATGTCGTGGAGTGTTAGATTCAAGAGATATTATGAATGTTTTGGGATGTATGATTGATGTTTTGAAATATTAGATGAGGGAATAGATGATTTATTTGGTATGTATTAGTTTGTAGGAATGATGAATATGGAAGATTGTGGATGAACTCGAATGCAAGTGTTTTCAAGAATGTTGAATGTGGAAGATTGTGGATGACTTGGGATGTAAGTGCTTATGGGTATGTTGGATATGAAAGAATGTGAAACATATGGGATGGATGAAGAGATTTTATGATTAGGAATGGATGTGGTGAAATGATTAGATGGAATGGATTGCTAGTGATAAGTTGCTTGCAAAGTGCTATTGTGTGGGATGTTTTGTTGGATAGGTGACATATGTGTGTTTGTGGGGATGGTGAATGGAACGAATCAAGAATGGAATTGTGATGGATTTGGAAAGTTTGTATTCATAGATATGTTAGATGTGTAAGAGTGATTTAGGATATTTATTGAGGAACTTTGTGAATGATTTGGAGTAAAACATTAGTGGGAATAATTTAGGTTGTATGTGCTCATGGATATATTGGATTCTTGTGAAGCGTATGGAATGTTTGTAGGAATGTGAGATGTGATAGTTTATGAAGCAAATGGGTTATTTGTATAATTTTATGTGATAGGTTGTGAAGCAAGGGAATATTGGTATAACTTGATGTGAGGGGTTGTGAAACAAGGGGAACATTGGTTCTATGAGGTATGGATGAAGAAAATTATGGATTTGGGATACATATGATTAGATAAAAAAAGGAGTTTTATAGAGTGGATTAGCGTATTGTTTAGAAATTTGTATGGAATATGTTTCATGAGGAAGTATGGATGGTTGACTTGACATATTCAACATGGAAGCTTGAGGCAAAGATACATTGAAAGATTGAGGTATGGGTACACTTGTATTAGATGGGATGTGTGATAACATGATACTTGTGGGGATTATTCCCTAAGTGTGGAAATATCAAAATCTGAAGGCACTTTAGCACTTTTTTGTGTTAGAGTAAGAAAATATTTGTTTGGTTCCAAAGTAAAGAGGTTATCCATTATTTTTCTTACTTTTATATCTTGTTGCATCTTTGATAACTTTTCTTGTGTCAATTCATCAGACTTATGTGTGATGTCTTCTATTAGAATCTTTGAGGGTTAAGGTCATGGGGTGTGATACTCATTAGGGTTAAACACATGAGAAGGCATGCTAGACTTGGGTCGTGTACCACCCATGGTTGTGGTAATGTTTAACTCACTTTGATTAGACTTCATGAGTTTCTTATGTTGAGACCTTGTTTTAGGCATACAAATTTGAAGACCTTGTGAGATGAGGATGTAAGATGGAATTTGGGTGATGTGATATGGATATGTTGTTTCTAGTAAAATCTACTAAATATACATTCATATATTTGGAAAAAGGGATGTGATGATTTTGGATAAGTGCATTTGGTATTTTGTATTTATGTAAGATAAAACCTCAACAATTCAAAGTAAATCTAGATCTTCGTGTGATGATATGTGCTAATATTTGGATATTTTTACTTGTTCTAGACTAATGAATCCAAGTAAAAGGATGATAGTGGATTTACTAACTTAAAATTAGGCGAGACTCATAAATGAATTTTCTCACAAATAATTGTTGCTAGCTCAAATATTTACTTGAAATAGGAAACGTCTTAATTAAAAGGTTAAATTAGTGATAAAGGATGGAATATCTAGATGAGATTGTGACTATTTTGGTTGTTTGATGTTTGGATGATTGATTATGATGATGATAAGGATATTTGTCCAAGCCTAGGGTAATAGTTCTAAAGTCCAAAAGAGTGATATGAAATTTATATGAATTTCAATTTGTTGATGGATAATGAATGGTGATTATAGGTCACGTGTACTACAAGTCTCAAATTTTAGGTATGATTGGTAAAAGTTTTTGGAAACTAACTTTTGGAGAATTTTGGAAATTTTAACATAGGTCAAAAGTGTGACTATATGAATTAGATGCACAATTGTGGGTATCAAAAGTGCCAAACTACTGTCAAAAGAACCACCATAGGTGTAAGAAGCGACAAAGAAAGTTTAGAAGTGATAAATTAGGTTTAGAAGTGACATAGTACGGTTTAAATGTGTAATTCTATCAAAAAAATGCTACAAGTTATCAAAATAGGTTTAATCAAGACTCGTATCAAAAGCACAAATGTGCAGCCAAATACACGATTTTTAAAATCAAATAATGCCAAAGGATAGTCAAAATCACCACATGATATTCAAATACACCAAAATAGTCAAATGCACCAAAAGATAGTCAAATATGCCAAAAGATAATCAGATGCGCCAAAAATAGTCAAAAATGCCACTATGGATATTAAATGTGCCATAATAGAAATCAGACGTGCAATTCTTCCTAAGATATGCACAAAAAATATTAGAGATCAAAAGTGCAACACGAGGTCTCAAATGTGCAATTTTAGACTTAGAAGCATAATTTTGGGTAATTGTTTGGTAAATTTTTATAAGTTTTGGATTGTTTTTTGAAAAATTTGGCAAGAGATATAAACCAACAAATAAGATGGTTTATGATTTTAAGATATTAATTATAAATGGTATTTTACTACTCTTTCACAAGAAAACATGCCAAGCACGATAACAAGCCTAACTATTCATTAGAGGTGTGTTGCACTAGTGTGGGCCCAAGCAATAAAATATCATAGGATTGCACATGTGTATCAAATATCAAGAGGGAATAGATAGGGTTTCAATGGCTCAAGGGCTCACCTTTCCCCTTCCCTTGAAGGTTTTACCTCCAAAGAAATATTATCTCTCCTTAGGACAATAAATGTTGGGTAACTTTAGGCATGCTAATGTACCTTACATCACAACTAAATTAATGGTTGAATGTCTTAGTCTTCTAAAAAAAAATTCATAGTAGTACCTGAGAATAATGAGCCCATTTGGCAATGCTTGATACTAGGAGGTATCCCTTATCCTCCTCACCAAACAAGTTTTGGCGAACCAAAGGTCTTGTAGCTTGACTTGAACAATGTTGGTCACACTTTAAGGTACAACTTTCACTCTCCCCCTTTATATACCCTACTAGAAAATATGGTTGAGGTCACCCTTAAGGTGATGGAATCCCCAAGTAGGCTCCTTATTGTAAACAAAAAAATAAGATATTTGTATTTTTATCCCCAAGCTCACACAAAGTGCAAGGGGGGAGCATAGGTCCAATTATACTTCTCAGGTAAACTTAATAGATATGTGAACAAAAGAGTGTTTTTGATACCGAGGCTTGCACAAGAGAGATCATACACACTAAAATTTCACCAAGCACAACATACAAAATTCATTTATTAAAACCCAAACAAAGTGTGCAACTACTTAATAAAAAACAATAAAAATCATGCACCAAATTCATCAATAGTTTGCTTTTTACCTTGTCTTCTCCCAACGATTGCCAATTTGCATAACTTGATTAGTTCCAAAAGATTATGCAAATGTTAGGTTAGAAAAAAATCAATTCGAAAGAATCAAAAGTGTCATTGTAACAATCAAGAATGCCAAAGTAAATATCAAAAGTTCTAATGTACCTATCAAAAGCATAGTTCTATTTATTAGTTGCACTGAAGTACGATCAAAAGTGCCACTTTATTGTTAAAAACATCATTTTAATAACCTACACTTTCAAATAAGAAACAAAAAGAGATCAAATGTGTCGTTGTAAGTGTTAGATGTACCAAAGCGTTATCAAAAGCACCACTATGTTGTTTGATGCATTATTCTACTGTCAAAAGTGTTGTTATAGGATCAAATGTGATACTCTACACCTGTGACCTTAAAAAATCATGGAAACTCAATACAAACTATTAAGTTTAGGGAAGTGGGTCCCATTGGTTGTGCCAAAATGTAGAAGGTAATTATGAATTGCTGAAGTATTAAATGGAGAAAATCCCAAATCCAATAATCAAATAACCTACTTCAAAAAGTGTGTGCACAAATAAAGTAATTGAAAAAATGTGCCTAACCTTACTCCATTGTATGTGATAATGCTAATTTGATAGTATGTGGATTGCTTGTAAAACCTTAGCATAACCTTGCTTAACAAAATGAGTATAATGTAGATGCAAGATTTGTCAAAATTTGTGGAATTCTTGAAGAGAGTCAATGGCTAAATGATGGGTGTTTATAGCTTTTACAAATATTTGATCAACAATGTAGGATGACTAGAGAGATCAATGGATTAGAATGGTTGAGAGATTATAACGAACGTGCAAGTGACATGTGTCAAGATGAAGGGTTGAAATGTGGAGTTAAATGTCTGCATGGATTACATGATTGCATGGGTGAATGAAGTGGAAGTGAGTGAGAGAGAACTAACGTTGCTTTAAAGTCAACTCACTAAATTTAGAGATGGAAGAATACAAATAGAATGATATATTTAGAAATAAAATAAAATATTGATTTTATTTATTTTTAGAGGAACGAAAAAAGTCAAATAAATAATTTATTTAATTTTTACATGAAATATTAATTAATTAATTTAAATTTAATTATGTTGGATGAGAGAAATGCATGATTTAATTAAATGATTAAAAAATATTTAATTAAAGTGGTTGGAGGAAATTGATTAATTAATTAAATAATTTTAAAAATATTTAATTAGTGTTGATAAGAAGAAATGATAAATTAATTAAATAATTAAAAATATTTAATTAAAAGGGAAATATGTTAGCTTATTTAAATAATTAAAAATTATTCAATTAATAGTGATGAAGAGGTTGATAAGGGATGATGGCAAGAAATGATGATGTTTAGGAAGAAAATGAGTTATAGTCATTTTTAGGTTTCTACGAGAAGTAACCATACTAACAAGGATTATGAATTCATTAGGATCCTTCATCAAAGTGGATGAAAATGTCACACAAGGAGAAGCTAGAATATACACATAGATGTGCTTGTTCATTAATCTTTCTTGCTCATTACCAGAAAAAATGAATTAAGTTCTACAATGGATTTGTTGGAGCATAATATTACTAGGAGTCTATACATAGGTCTAAAATAAACATTTATAAAAAAATTCTAGCATAAGGTATATAACCTTATAATATAAATATACTTTTAATATTATAAAAATAAATATATCAATACAAAAGATTTATTTTTATTGTTAAATAATTTATTACTTAACTCTAGTGTTATTTTTTAAAAGGTATTGTAACTCCCCATACAAGTGCTACCTACATTACTTCCCTATAATTGAGGTGATTCTCATTGGTAATAATATAAAAAGGAGAACTTAGATTTGATGAATTGTTCACCTTGCATAAAGGATTTCTTAAGGACATTTGGAAGGAGGAAGGGATAATCCCCAAATTTATGCATTTATAAGTGTACAAATAATTATGTAAATTTTCTTAGTAGTGATGCTTTCTAGGATTTTGGATTTCCCATCTATAAATTTGTGTTCAAGTGTAATTATTTTATTTTATTTATTTTATTATATATTTATTTCTTGTATAATTTAATTTCTGTGTAAATTGATTAGCATGCTTTAAGATCTTGGTTTCATAAAATGATACTTGGACACAAAAAATAGAATTGGAAGGACCACAAATGGTTTATGAGAAATATTTAAGAAACAACCATCATACCTCATAATATAAATTATCAATAATTGTAGACACTGAAAAATGTCTCGAATCATATCATACACTCAAATCGAGTATCCTAACATCATTTCCTTTTGGAACTCATCCTCTTTTTTGCTTAGCTAATTAATTAATGGCATCATTTGCATCTATTAACCTAATTCATTTAATCAGATTAATTCCGCCTTTCATGCTAACATTTCGTCTTGTTAAATTAAATAAACCAAACTATTTAATTTAAATCCCTAGATCTTCTTATTTAATTAAATAACCCTAAGGTATTTAATTAAATGTCATTCCACCTTTCCCCCTTTCATTAAATCATTTTATTTAATGAATATCATCTAATTCTTCTAAATCCCCTAATTGCATAATTAACACTGTTTAATTATCAATTATATCTAATTCCCCCCATTTGCAAGAGAATATTCCTCCTTTGCACATTCCTCCAAAAAGGGGAATATTCCCATGAAATACTCTTTTGCACAATTTAATTTAGTTTTAATTAACTAAATAACTTTTTTCCTCACCCATGAATATTCCAAAGAATATTCTTTTCTCCTCACTCATTTGAAAAAGGAGAATATTCCTTTTTATAACAAACTCACTTAGCTTCATGTGCAAGTTAACTTGTGACTTCTTATGCAAGTTAACTTGTGACCTCTTATACAAGTCAAAAGTGTGTTTGTTTGAAGGAATGTGAACCCTTGATTAAATCTCATCTTGCATTCTCGCCTGTTGATGACAATCCATGATCCATGCTTCTAATTTCCTCCATCCTTGACTGTTGATTAGCCTTTTTTATCTCAACCCTTCATTTTTCATTTGCTCTCCTATAAATAGGTCACTATTTGGAGACAAATGAATCCATCTTTCAAAAGAAAACTTATGTTGTTGAAATCACTCACACTCACACTCATATTTAGCACACATTTAACATCTTTTAGTTCATTTTAAACTTTAGCTTCCATTAATGTCTTTCATGATCACATAATGCATCCATTTAGCTTATTTATTAATTAGGGTTTAGATCTTTTAGCTTAGAATCCACTAATATTAGCTTAGATTTTGCATATCTAGAACATTTATAGCATAAAATCATATTAAACTTGCTTGCATAATGCTCATTTAGATTAAAATCACATTTTCATACACATCTCACAACTATTCCATCAATTTTCTTCAATAAAATTGATTGGTGAAAGCTCATTTATCCACGAGATTGGGAAAGGGTCATCATTTCACATCAACACGACACCACCCACAACGAGATAAGTTTTGAATGGATTAGAGTAGACATTTAAATGCTTTCGTAGTTTAGAATGCTTAGTTTTGATAAATGTTTAGTTTAACTTTCATTTGAATGATCCTGTTGAGATTTGACGTTAGTGGTTTCATTATGCTTTGATTCTTCATGGATCAAGCGTAATTGGCCCATGCTAATCCATTCAATCACATTTTGGCGCTAGGAGGGAAAAGCCAATTAAATTTAATCAATTTCTATCTCAAATTTTGTTTTTCTGACTTTTGCAGGATATTGCGATGCTCAAAAGAATTTCAATGATGCCTTTGCTGGGCATCACCATACAGTGACGCTATTTTCATTTGAAACAATGATGCCTATTTAATATCTCGACGTTGATTAAACCAAACAACAACGCTAATACTTTTTAGAGATATCAAAATTTGTAAACGGTGACGCACTTCAAACAACAACACTATCGTTGTCACTAGTTTCTCTATAGAGTGACACCCAAGTTCACCAGAGTGAAGCCCAAGTTCACCAAAGCGACGCTATCATGAATAGCGACACCCAACTCTGGTAAGAAATTTGACGATCATTTTTCAGCATGTGTTTTAATTTTTTGCTTCATCAAATTACTAACATGCATTTAACATTGTTTTGGTTTTTAGGCTAACTAGGTTTTGCAGGTTGGACGTTAAAGTTTGAAGTGAAGAAGCATTCTCATCTTAAAATCTTATAATTGTAACAAGCGTTTGATGCTTTGGGGCAATTATAACCCAATTTCTTATGTTTTTCATTTTATGCTTTAGGACCTCACTAATTTTCATTTGGGTTTAAAAAGAACACTCAAACAGGACTAAAATTGAACCCTCATTTCATCATTGTATTTTGGGTTTAAAATTGAACAAGGAAACTTAACATTTCATTTGGTGCATAAAATGAATTCATCTTAGCTTTAGAGGTTAAAATGAATGAGTGTTTGCTTTGTTGTGACACTTGTAGTGTGTATCCAATCCCCTTACACTTTGTGTGATCTTGGGTGAAAAGAAACACTCCAAGTGTACTTCGTTGTTTGTGTGCACTTATAGTATGTATCCAATCCCCTTGCGCTTCATACGATCTTGGGTGAAGAGAAATACTTAAGTACACCTTTATGCTTTGTGTCACCCTAAAGAGAGGACTTACTATGAGATACACCTTGCAACAGGAAACTCATAGGCAAGTTCTTGCAAGAACGTTTACCGGCAGGCTATATTAAAGGTTGGGAAATCACAAGAAAGTGCCTTCTATCTTGGACTGTATAACATACTACACCTAGTACCATGCCTTAAGTGGAACGAGAATGGTAGTAAGAGCATTAAGTGGCAAAGCGGGTGTGTATATGGCTGGGTGTTCTTGATTTGTTACTAAGAACCAAATTATTTAGTTACCAAAAATCCTTAATGCTTGTTGGTGCAAGAACAATCATTTTGAAGCCACCCCACATTTGTACTATTCATTGTTGAAATAGAAAAATCCTTAGGATCTTCGGATCTTCAGGATTTTGAGATTTGGTGGTCCTGAGAAGTGTGTGTCGTGGAGGGGAGTCAGTGTCTCCAAATCTCTAATTGTTCGCATTGTCTTAGTGTTTGGAGAGATCCGAGTGGGGAATCAACAAGTATGGTCATTCAACCTAGGTGGTAAATGATTGTGAGTTAGTTTAATACTTTGCTTGGTTCCAAAACATTACAAACAGACATTCACAATCTTCCTCAAAATTTCAAACCCTTTGGTCTAAATATGGATACCTTTTGAAAAATCCTTGATATTAATGCTTGTTCTAAGGATTTCTATCCTTATAGATTTCTAAATATCTTGACTTATATCTCAATCCATATTTTACCAAGTTAACATAAGCAACTATGGCTTGAACTTCATCCTTTTCACAAAATGGACATTGTGAAATTTATGATGTTTTTGACATAGACATTTAGTTTGAAAGCATAATCAAGACAAGTGTTTGAGGTAAAATAAACTCACTTAAGCAAGATAAATTGAAAAATTGAACCCCACACAACCATTTGGAGACTGAATGCTCCTGTTGAACAACCCGATCTTACACCTGCTATTATTCAACCAAACTTTGAACCCATTGAAGGAGAACAAACCGATATCATTAGTAGTTTAAGAAGCTTCACTTTTGAAATAAAAGAAACAACCCAGTGGAGAAATGCAACAAATGTCATAGACAAAGAAGAGGAACAAGCTGATATTGAGGCTAGAAGGCCCATATTACCACCACCCACATAGCAATAAATATCCTCCTTTTCTTCCATAAACTTGAACTTTTCTAAATGATTTCACGCAAAATAAAAATCCCCAAGAAAAGGTCTATAGGTCATCATTTCAAACTTAGGCATCTTACTCCAAAATCTCTAAAAAAAACACCTTGCAACACTTCACCAAAATAGAACTAAGTTGTTATACTACTTCTACAAACGTGTTTCAAGGAACAATCTAGACTTGTATATGTTCTTTTTTGGGCAAAATCTTGGTCTTTTTCACGATAACGAACCTATCTAAAACATTGGGTCTTTAGGATTTAAACATTTTAGAGGTCTAGCATGTTTCTCACTACCTTGGTCTTGTTAAACAAAGGTTCACTTTAGGTCAACATTGGGTCAAACATTTCATTCAACCCCTTCATCAAAATTCACCCTTCACCAAACTTTACAATTTTTTTGAATACACCAACACTTTTTGACTTAAACATCTATCAAACCAATCCCTAACATAGCTACTTTGTATGTGGAATGTATCCTTTTCCATGCACTTGGTTAAGTTAGTTATCATCTTTGAACTAGTTCATCTTGAAGGTCACGAATCTACCCTAAATATTTCCAAGTTCATAAACATCCTTTATCCAAACATCAAAACATCAAACTTAAGTCAAAAGTGTTGTCCCAAAACATTTGCAGAGATCACTTTCCACATCATCCACCTTTTCATTTCCCATTATCATCATTGCTCCAAAAAGATTTAGAGCGTCCCTTCTACCTAGATTTGAGTCAACTAGAGAGTTCAAACATTACAAATCTCAACACAACTCTCCTAGAGGTGACCCAAAATTTATGGTAAAGAAAAGATCACAACACAAGAGAATCATGGAGAAAACCAAAGTCACATTTACCTCAAGTGATACAAATCCTCTAGAATTTGATCCAATAAGTCAGGTTACCCCATCATAGTAACCTTTGTCTCCATCAAGGCCATATGAGATAGAATACATCACGAATAACCCATTTGGACTCACTAGAGAAGAAATCATGGAGCATCAAGCCTTAGAGAATATAGTTCCCAACTCCCCATCTTTTGTTTTACAATCATTGACACAAGGCTTGACATCATTACTATTTCAACAACTCCATCCTTAGGGCTAAATCAAACATCAACACCTAGTATTGCAGCTAATCTTGCTAAGGATTTTGGCTATACTCCATTTGAAAGCAACACATTGTGGGAACTCTTGAAACCAACCCTCCATCCCAAACGACCACTTAGACACCAACATTTAGTGCTCCTCTTGTTCCTGAAGATCCCAAACAACCGTATAAACCACTTACACTTCATTATTCCACAACAAATTCAACATTTCGAGGACACCCCTCTTCATCTATACCTACGAGTACCACAAGTGTGCCCAAAATTATGCAAAGTAGTGTTATGCCTTGCATAACCACCCCATTTTATTTTGGAACAAAATGGGTCCCCCTTTTGTTTCGTTCATCTTTGGTTGTTTGGTTGGGTCTTAGGAGTTGCTTTGTTTTCCTCCCAAGTCTTTCTTTCTTTTGCTCTGTCGGAAGTGGAGCCGGAACCAAATCTGGACTTTGAACTTTTCCAAAGTTCCTAGTTTGGATTCAGTTCCGACTCCGGGTCCGCCTTCTCTTTCATGTTTGCTTTCGTTGTCGGTTGGTTCATTTGGCACTCTTAGGATGGTTGGACCTTGGAGTTGTTTGTTGTTTGTTTTACCTTGTGTTTTGTTTTTCCTGAGCGAAAGCGAAATCGAGATTGGAATTGAACTTGAAACTTTTAAAATTCCAGATCCTATTCCTATTCTGACTCCGACTCCACTTGTTTACTTTGTTTACTTTTTTTTGTTTGTTGTTGCTTCGATGTTTGGGCTAGGTTCAGTTTCTGTTCCAGTCCTGCTTTCCTTCGTGCTTGTTGTTCTCGTTGTTTCTTGTTCTTGCGTCAGGACCAGAGTTGGAATTGGAACTGCACCCGTAACTTTGTAAAAAGTTTTCAGTTCAGTCTTGGTTCCATCTCTGCCTCCGATGTCTGTGCTTGCTTGTCCTTTCCGTGGGACCCAAATCAGAATGAAGTTTGGGTGAGAAGGCTTTTTGGAGTTTTCTTGTTCCAGTTCATTCTCGACTTCGCGCCTGCCTTGCTTTTAGTGTTCTCAAGGAGTTGGCTATTTGTTCACATTGTTCACTCTACCTCAGACCAGCTGCATTAATGGCATTAATTGTGGCATCTTCACACGTGCGAATTGATTTCAAATCTCTAATTATGTTTAACTGGCTCATTATCTCTATTATTCGAAGAAGTTTAAGTGCATTAGAGCCAGAAAGACCTCGAGATGAGTGATTTTATTGCGGAAGCGAGTCGCGGAGCAAATCTTGGTCGGATTTCCGTCTTTCCTTGAGAGCATTTTGAGGTAGGTTTCTTCTCTTTTCTGTTTTCTTGTTTTGCATTGTTTCATTGTTATGTCATCGTGTTTTGGCGTGTTCGGAGAAGGTTTTCTTCTGAGAATTCTTTGCCCATTGTTTGTTTGTTTGTTTTGTTTGTTTTGTCTTTTCTTCCTTTTCCATTCCATTTGTTGGTTTTTCGTTTTGTCATTTTTTGTCATTTTTTCCGTTCGCTATCACTTTCATGATAGGTGGGTTTTATCATGCCCTAGTTTCTAATTAGGGCTTCTATTTGCGGGGGTTTTCTGTGCCTGAATGACGAAATTCGTATTGGAAACCCTTTTCTTGTTTTATCCTGTGTTGACTCCATGATTTTCGCATTGGGTTCTTGTGTGCCCTAATTTTTAGAGTCGGCGTGTCGAGCAAGCTAGGGTTTGCTCGACAACCTATACAAAATGGTATTTCTCGGGTTTAAATTGGATTTTGTATAGATGAGCTATTTGGGGGTTAAGCCCTTACTCTTTTAATTTCCTCATAAGCCCATATGACCCGGGTCTTTAAAGTTCATGTGACTGTGCCTTTTGAAATACCCTTTGTTTCACATCTTGAATTGGCGGGAGCAGACTCAGGAAGGAACTCTTCTCAAGGTTGTTATCATTTATGATTAGATCTTGAAGTGATTCTGCTCCCAGTCATTACGGTTTTTAGTCTTCATGCTTGTTCTTTATCGGAATCAGATTTGGGGTGGAAGTTGAATTTGGAAGTAACAATTAGTTATGGTTTGATTCCCGTTCCGGTCCCGATCCTGATCTTCTCTTGATTCTTGTCTTGTTTCCGTTCCGGCCCCGCCATATGATAAAGTGTGTTTCTATTCCTAATCCTTCTACGGTTTTGCCTTCGATGAAGGCAGGATTTGACTAAGTAAATATTATCTTAGGAGGGTAGGGAATGGTATTATATGATTGACTAACTTGGATGTTTTGTTCATCTAATACAAAAGTTTACTGCAGAAATCAAGGAATGTTGGGAGCATCAAATGAGGCTTCCCAGAGGAGCCAACTAGGTGAAACTTCATGGCAAGGAACTAGGTCTAAAAAGATCAAAGTAGAGCAGCTCCCTTATACCTTGAGGTATAAGCATGGGGATCCCACTCTTACTGCTAGTAAGGTCGATTCAAAGTGGGCAAACATTACTGACACCAACCTGGGTCCTTTTAACTTTGAGGAGTTGGTAGATGATACTTTTAATGAAGATGTTACACTGAGGGCTGGGAGGATTGCTCAATTTGGTCTGGCGCATGTTGCTCTATTCCCTTTATTTGTTCAATGTCTAGAATTGATTTTGGCAGCCACTAGGGCCTATAATGCTGCTACTAGGCAGTGTGTGGATGTGAAAGGGAATGTCATCATTGACCTAACATCGCAAATGCAGGGATTTATGTTTGTTGTACCTCCTCCACAAAATCTTGTTAGGTTAAATGAAGTAGAAGCTTTGAAGCTTTACAGTGATAAAAAGGATTCTAATAGAAATTACATAAATAAGAGTTGTATGAGGTTGGAGAAGAAGTCTCTTACCAAGCTTCCAGACCAGCCTAAAAGAGCAAATTTTGGCAAGGAAATTGGGGATATCATCATGATGCTCTCTAGGGTATTTGGGAAGAGGGATGCCTCCCAATTTAAGGAATGGATGTTCCCATTCATCCAAGTTATTTTGGAGGGTCAACAATAGTTTGACTGGCCTATGGTGGTGTTTGAAAGCATTCACAGTCAAATGATGAGAGTGAGAGAAACCAAGTGTTTCTTTATGACCTCCTATGTGGTTTATGCAGTTGCTTGGATGGGGATCTTTCCTGGACTCCAAACAGTGGGTGTATTAGGAGAAGTTCAGGGACAAAAGAAGGTATGGGAGCACTATAATCAGCTCACCTTACAGGCATCAGATTCACATTATAGAAGGGTAAATGATGCCTTTCTTTATGTCATCATTAACAAGCTTAATGGTGATGCGAGATATAGGCTTAGCAGTGAGGCAATGGATTTTGTCAATGAGTGGGGACATTGGTTTATCCAGTACCCCACATTCACTTATTTCAGGTTAGTAGGCTTTGATGGTCACCCCCATTTACTTCCTAGATGTTGTGGTGATAGGATCATTTTGATGGAATTTATATATCAAGCTTTGGTTGTTAACTACAAGTTTGGAACCAAACACAAAACTGGTTACCATAAGTTTCCAATGAAACTAGGAGTATTTAGTTGTCCACACATTGTGGCAGCTAAGGCTATTTTTGATGAATTAGTCTATTTGAAATTGGGCTTGTACACTGCAAGGAAGCACTATGATCCCAAATGCAAGTTGCAGGCTTTTCTTCCCAGTCTCTTTAACAAGCATTTCAATTTATTGGAGGATTTTTGGATGGACTTGCAGGATGAATATGATCTTAGAAAAAGAAATTATGAAAGGATACCTATCTCACTCATGGTTGAATTTGGGATAAAGGAAGATATTCTAGAAACATTGTCTGATGATGGAGAAGTTTTGGGTCCCCAGTATGATGCAGACAAGATAGGCACCAAAGATCTAGACCTAGTGGATTGGAATGTTGAGGAGACAATTGACATAAAGCAGATTGCATGACCGGTGTTGGATAGGAGTATTCACTGGGTGAGTTTGAGGGTTAACCAGTCTAAGGCTCAATCGTCTAAGAAGAGGAAAGCTATAGGTACCACCCAAGGATATAAGAGAACAAAGAGAAAGATGGCACCTAAGGAACCCTTAGAATTTATGCCTTCTAATGCACAAGAGGAGGTGGTTCCTCAAGATCTCCCAGAGGTACAAGAAGGTGAAACAATTGCGGAGGTGGGGGCTTCTACATTTGTTGCAGGGGAGGTATCTACTCAACCCTTTGATACACAACAACTATGTCAAGAATCACCAAAGGGATCCCTCCATGAGGAAGCAAAGGTCTTAAAAGAAATGGAGGTTGAAGTTGAGGTACATGATATTGCAACAGATTCAGAAGCAACCCCATCTGATAAAGAGGCCCATGTAGTTGCATCCATCGATGTAACAGATGATGCAGGGACTGAACATATATTGACAAAAGAAGACCAGTGGAAACTCTTTGAAGATGCCAAAAGATAAGCTGATGCCAAGGCACAAGCTGAGGTATTAGCTAAGCAACAAGAGGAGGAAGCCAAGGCACAATCTGACTTGGCGATCAAGCAGAAGGATTTGGAAGATAGAGTTAAGGCTGATGAATTAGCTCAGCAACAACAACAAAAGGAGCAGGAGCTCAAGATACAGGAAGAGAGAGATAAGTTGATTTTGCAGCAAAAGATTCATGACCTTGAAGAGGAGAAAGCCCAACAGAGAAGATAAAAAGAAGCTCTTGAGGCCAAGATCAAGGCACAAGAAGAGGCTCATAAGAAGAGGGGAGAACAAGAACGTTTGGAAAGGGAGAAAGAGGCTGCTAAGATTATTGAATATGAAAAGAAGTCCAAGGAGGCATGGGACTATATTGAAGAGTTGAAGAAGCAACGAGATCAAATGTTAGAGGAAAGGAAATTAGAAGAGGAACGTTAAAGCAAGAGCTGGAGGCCAAGAAACTGCAGGAGAAGAAGGATAAGGAAGAGGCAGAGAATTTGGCACAGGAGAAGACACAAAGTGATCAACAAAATGTGCAGGAGGTTGATTCTCAACCTGAACATACAATATCATAGCCTTTGTCTTCTACTACTGTTGCCTCCTCTTCAGCTCAAGTTGCTACTACTCCACCTGCTCCTACATGGTTGAAGTTGGATTTGGAAAGAAAGAAGGTAGTGCAACCCTAGCCTTTAAACTGGGAAGAAATGATGAAGGAGATTGAGAAGGAGAAACCTAAAAAGAAGGCTTGGGTTCTTCACTCTACCAGGCTCACTGATATTGGAGAGATCGTTGTTGAATGTGCCATACCCATAGTGGACAAGAGTCGTGATGATATGAAAATCATTGATAATCAGTTGAGGACGGTAAATTTGGGAAGGCCTACAAGAAACCAACAAATGAATTTGATTGATATTGTGGCCTCTTCAACTAAATATCGGATGATCAAGGATAAACAAAGGAAGGATGAGCTTAAGGATCAATTGGATCAACTGCATAGATTTTTGAAAGATTTTCAACTCCCATTTCCCAACAAGCTGCTCTTCCTGAATCTCCAGTTTTGTTAACAAAGAAGGAAGCAAATGATCTGGTTCAAATGAAAAGCAAGGTAGGAATGATGGAAAAATGGTTCGACAAGCTCAACCAGGAAGTTGATGATGTTCTTGTTGAAGGTTTTAAAATTCATAAGGTTGCTCTTAAATTGACGGAGGATCTAGATCAACATGCTAAGGATCTAGATAAGTGGGATGGGGAATACAAAGAATGTGTTAAGAAGCTTGAAGATATTGGCAAGGTTCCTAAGTCAACCTTGCTTGAATATTCAATTCTTGAGCATGATAATGTAGATTTTGTGGAGAAAACTGTGAGCATAATAAGGTATAAGTCTAAGACTATTCATGGGCATCAAGAAGAAGTTTGAGAAATGAGCAAAGATTTGAATCAACAGATGGTTGAATTGGAGGCAATTGTGGGAATTTTAATTAACCTAGATTCCTTAGTAAAAGAAGGCTTGTCTTTGGATAAGCTAAGGGAAAGATGGAGGGGTAGATTTGAAGACATAATGCAAAAAGGAGATGATGGGGAAGATCTGTTATTAGATCAGTTTATGGATATCAGGGAAGAAGCAAAGGCTACTAGAAGAGAATTGATTAAGTTGAAGGAGGTATAGAAGTTGGTTTCGGCCGACTTAGGGAGGATCATATTTGAAGATGATTGGTTGGATGGACCTGATTCAGGTACTCTTCAACAAGTGTTTGACAACTATGATGAATACATCCTTGAGCATTCAACACATAAATGAACTAGCTCTCTTCACCATACACAACGCCTTCTTTTCTCCTCTTTTTGTGGGGTTTTGACATGCAGCTCAACTCTAAGTTTGATTGGGATGTCATATTTTTACACAGCAAAGCAATCAGCCTTGGAACATGGGTTCATCAGTTTAGTTATGTGTTCAATTCCAACTCCATAAATTGTGGATCTAGATTGATAATTGAGAGAAACTTGTGCGTGTGGCACCTATATGTATTATTAGGTTCTATTTTGTAAAGGTCGGCTAATTGAAGAAAGATCAACCACCTTATGATAGAAAATAGTGATTAGATCTAGGATTTTGATGTTTTAGTAGAGATACTATGGAAATATCAGTTTAACTTGGTTATTTTATAGTTTACATACATTTTCATGTTATTGTTTGAAGTTTGGACCTATTTTGGATAAGGTTAATGATACATAATCAATCCATATGCCAGTGATTTTGCTGTGCTTAAGTGTTTCTTATTTGATGAAAGTCAATAGAAGGAACTGGATTCAAGATTATAACATTGGGTTATCTGTGGGTGAAGTTGTTGTGATGTTCATTTGATCTATGTTTAATGATGAGTGAGGGATTGGTTTGAAGTAAGTTTAGTAAATGTTGATGGTATTGAATTAGCACTATGGGTGTATGCAGTAGCATAATTTATTCTGTGGATTGCATCTTGCTATGGTTGTGGTTAGGTGGAATAGACACTCATTATTGATATACATGTCTGGATATGTAAGAAATTTTATTCATATTCTTCTGGTTTTAAAACTTTGATCTATCTTTTTCTCTTATTTAAAACCCAAACGTAAAATAGTCGACTCCATGTAGTTTTGTTCCTTATTACTAGCAAAGGCCCCTTGCATAGTACAATTATATTGACCATTGAGTGACATCAACATAATTGAGAACCAATTACCAGGACCTTGGGAGTTAGATTACCATGTGTTGTCTTTCTTTTTCAGGAGAAATAGAATAGTAATATTTTGTTTAATGTTGTTGTGCTTTTTTGACCCTCAACAAGTAGTATGGACCAAGTGTCACCAATGGACCCAAAAGGGAAAGGAAATACCCTCATGTAAAATCAACCTTTAACACCACATGGGACCTCTTCATCCAATCTTCCCATTGATACATGAAACATTGGGATTGCCCAAAACACATCTACGCCATCCATCATCAACCCACATCAAAACAATCCCTTGGTCATGAACCCTATCAACCAATGTAATAGCTTGACCGCATCTCAAACACAAGGGAATCTTCAAGGAATTAGTCAAGGGAACCCTTTCAACCAATGGACCCAAGGTCCTGATATGCCCTTAACATTGCAAAATCTTATGAATGCCATCCTCATCTTTTCTATTTGTCCCCCAAGTCATGTAAAATCAAATGGGACATCAAACTTACGTTCCCCCATCTCAATCTACTACCTTACAATGAATGTTAAATCAAGAGAACCCCCAACCTCTCATCAGCAACCTGCTACTCATTCAAAACATCACCACTCAAAATCCATCACAGATGTCCCAACAATCAATTGATCCTACTGTGTGTGTGTGAAATGTGCAAAGTTAGTATCAACACAAACTTTAATGAAACGATTTATATTGAAAGATTCAAAGCAAAGTAAACTATTCTAAGCTGCAATAAAGATAAATCTTCCAAGAACGTCTCATTTTCCTCTATTATTAAATGATTCTTTTTAACCTTTTTGACCCTCATATTTCTATGTGCACAAAGGCTATTAGAATGACACTTAAGAAACAAGATTAGTATTCAACATGCAAGCCAACTATATGCCTACATGAAACTATGTGCAAACAATGATGATGAATGCTATGATAAGTGAAGGATGATGTTGATGATAAATACACAAACGGTGGTGGATACTATGGTAGTGATCTATATGATTCTATGCATGATTCTACATATGCTCAAATGTAAACTTAAAATGAACTAATCTAAAATGCAACTATGATGCAAGATGGATGACAAAATGCAACTATGAAGCAATATGTTAATCTAAGATGTAAATGCAAAGCAACAAGTGATATAAAAACTAGCTATAAGACTCCCAAAATTCTCCAAGCTCCAATGATAAACCTGCATGGTAACTTTACTTCAAAATGTGGATGAAAATACAAGGCCCAAGGGTTGTATTTATAGCCTTTTCCAAGCATATAGTGAGGTGGCAATAATCAACGGTCCAGTTTCGAATAAGAAAAATGGATGGTGAAGATGAAGAGAATCAGGATGTTGTCCCCTTGACCAAAGACAACATTCCATGTGTGTGGAAGAATCTCTTGAGCAATGGGCAACATGCCATTTGGATGGAAGATTCAAGTGTGGGAAGAGAAGACTATGTGCTTCCAAAATTGGTGGAAGTGTGGGAGGAATAAGTCATGTGCTCCAAAATTGGTGGAAGTGTGGGAGGAATAAGTCATGTGCTCCAAAGTTGGTGGAAGTGTGGGAGGAAATGAGCCATGTGCTTTTTGAAATGAGTTGAGGATAATTCTAATTAAAAATTAGAGTTATTTATTTTCATGTGACCTTGATGAGGTGGCACACAAAAAGTTGTAGAAATGTGCTCTAATTCCTAATTGGATTTAGTGAAGTTTAATTAAATAAAACAAGTTTAGGGAGCCTTGTTTATTTAATTAATTTAGAAGAAAGTGTTTTAGATTTTGGAGAATTAGAGAAGGGTGAACAATATAAATAAATTGAGCATTTATTTATACGTAGTTGAAATATTAATCAAATAGCTAGTATTTAATTAATTAAAGGTGATGACCGTTTTTAGGTGTATACATTTTTCCCCTCTTTGAAGTAATGTGTTACACGTTGCTTCAAAGAAAAATTGGATACTGATGCTCAAAAAAGTTTTCGATGCCCCGAACGATGCCCCGAAACGTTGATTTTCAGGTATTGACGGATATATGCCCCCTCGAGAGATAAATCGGTAAAATGTGGAATTTTTGATGTTTTGTGGAGGATTCAATGATTGTGTGATGATGTTTTAGTGATGTGATGATGATCCAATGTTAAACCAATGATACTTTGATTTCCGATACGATTTATCTCTCAAAATTTGATTCTACACTCTCTCCTTGAACAATTTTGATTAGTTAAATCCCATTTTTGACAATAAATCCCACCATAATTCCCTCCATTGTCCTTTAAAAAGGTAAAAAGAGGGAAAAGTGAATTCATTTGCACATTGTGAGTTTGGAGAAATTGGAGAGTGGAGAGGTAGAGGAAGATGGAGATCCCTTCTCACAATCATCGTTTCAAGCGTCTTCGCCGCCAAGGTCACCTTGCTGCAGCTGGACCTATGGTACGCATTACGAGAAACCTCCTTTAGTCATTTTCCCACCTTTTTATCAATGTTTTGAAGATGGTAGATAGGTGTTGTAGGCCATTTAGAGTCATTTTTTGCACTTTTGGGGGGTATTTTTGTTGTTTTTAAGTCATTTTTGGGAGTTTCTGGGAGTTTTGGCGCCTCTTGCTTCTATTTTGGCGCCTTTTGTCTCTGTTTTGGCACCTTTTTCATTATTTTGGAACATCCTATCTCTATTTTGATGCCTTTTGCAAAATCTGAAGGCTAATACTTTGTGTTGTTGATTTGCAGGTTTCCCAAAAACACTTGTCAAAGACATTCTTATCAAACTACTGACATATTGCAGGGGCTGGAAGTGATTTACTTGGTTTCCTTTTGGTTAAGATAGGAACGTAGCTTAATTAAGAGGCTAACGAACATCATATTTCCTTTTGGTTAAGTTAGGAACATAGCTTAATTAAAGGGTTGATGAACACCATGTCTTTTGTGCTTGATGGATGGTAGGCATATGCTCTCCCCTTAATTGGGTGACCAAAAAACTAGACCCATTCACTTTTGTGTGTGAGTGTGAGTTGAGTTTATCACATGTGTTCTCTCTTTATTCATGTGGAATAAAGATTGATCGAACTATGGGTATACTTGCTTGCTCTTGTTTATCTTAGAGAGCCTTCCTTGTGGGAAAAAGAACTCACCCAAGGGAACGACCCAACCGATAACACGCTAAAGCCAAGCGCATTTCCAACCGGTATATAAGTGTGGATACTAGAACAAAGGCTAGTATCATGAGGTTGGTTCTGACGAGAAGGGCAACAATGGTCTCTCGTTGCATGGATCAACCCCCACAAACGAAAAGTCTTTACTAAAACCCTTGTTGTAGTTTGGCCAAAACCTTTATCTATTCTTTGGTGTAACAACGGTCATTGTGAAGGCATCCACATTCTCACAATTTTTAGTAGAGATGAAAAATATGCCATGGGAGATTCATGGGTATTGATGCTTGGCTGCCCCGAGAAGTGAGTGTCGTGGAGGGGAGCCAGTGGGGTCATGCATCTAGTCATTCGCTAAGAATAAGTGCGGTTGGGGTAAAACCCGCGTGGAATTCAAAAGAATATAGTCTTTCACAACCTTAGGAGTGTACATTGCTTGATGTGTTTTTATCCAAAGTGTTTTCAAATCAAACAAAAAGTCACATATTGGAAGTGAAAACCCTGATTCAGAATTGCATTTAGTGAAAAAACCAAGTCTCCCATTGAAAAATTAGTAAAACAAAGTGAATTCTCAAAGAAACTTTCAAAAAACCAAGTCTGAACCTATTTTGGCACCTTTTGCAGAACACAAAATAGTGACCTAGGTTCATCTCTTGTCTGAAAATCAGTCTCATCTTGGGAATCCTCAAAAGTATTCAACCAATCCTTAGCTAAAACAAAGTCTGAACATGTGTGTTACCAAATGATTTCATGAAAGATTAAAATTCGGAAACCAAAGTCCATACCTCTTAGTCCAAAAGAACATAAAAAATGTCTATCAACACTTTACGAATTTAGAGAGAGGTTGACCTTCAATTTCTACAAAAGAGCTTGCAAGAACAATCCCGAATTATACATCTTTTACTATTGTCAAAATCCACAACTTTTCCAAAGATTTGAGTATCTCATTTCACAAGTTTGAATCAAAATTTTGGAATTTTCTCAAGTCCAAAATCATTCCTTAGGTACCTTAGAATCTAAACTTGTTAAAATTGACCTCTACAAGTGGAATTTTCCAAACCTAAACCAAGATATAACATCTCAAAGTACCAAAATCATCAAATTTACCACACCTTTGATTATTAAGCCTAGTTTCATCATCAGGATTTATCATCCTCTCATCACAAAATGAAGCTATATAGTCAAATCCAACTTAGTCTCATTAGAATTTATCATTCTAATTGACTTAGTTGTAATCATTGGTACTTTTCCAAAACCTAGATCAAAGTTTAGTCTAAACTATAACACTTGTATGCCCATTCAAACAAGGTTACAAAAACAAAATCTCAAGGAAAAAGGACTTGAAAATCAAAACATTGAAGAGCCAAACATTGAAACTCCAACCATTGAAACTCCGATCATTGAGACTCAAAACACCGAAACTCAAAACAGTGAAACACAAAACACCATGGCAGAGGCTGAAGAGAATCCTTTTCATGGACTCAACAACACTGACGGGGACAAAATAACCGAAGAAGATATCCAACATGCTGAACAAGACCCCAATTTCCACAAGTGTTTAGAAAAGATTTTCGAAAGAAATGGGGAAAAGTACCTTCTTATGCTAGCTAAACAAGGTGCCAAATTGCCAGACGATTTTGACATGAATCACTTGAAAGCACCACCCAAAAAGCCCGAAAATGATCCTGAACAAGTAAATGCTTTAGCTCATCAAATGAAAAACCTTCAACAACAAATATGGGATATGCAAAGGGAAACAACCACAAAGAGATATTTGGTACCAGGAATTTATTCTTATCCATCTAACAGAAATACGGACATGACACCTTCTTCACCAACAACTACATCATCCAAGTTCAATTTCTTTGAATTTTTGCAAAAATTCAATAAACCCAAATCAAAGTCTTCAAACACAAAGGATATTGAACAATCTTACCATGTCATGCATCTATCTTCATCTCCCATAAGTCAAAATAAATCTTAGGATTCTTTCACCCAAGTTAACGATTCCATCCAACCACCTTCTTTTATCATATCTTTTGCATCCAATGATTCATGTCAATCTCTCAGCCCAAGACATGACAACATACACTCCCTCACTGGTGCAGGGGCACCATATCACCTAGGTATAAATTCCTGTGTCTAGTAGGTCAAATGTTTTCTTATATTAAAAGGAGTCAATAAATCTCATCTGTAAGCCTAAAAAGGCAATAATATTAGATTACATGTAATAGAGTCATGAAGGTAAAAGCATAAGGTTTCAAGTTTATGAGTTGCATTAAGCAACATAATTGTAATTCCATCGGTTATATGCTTTCAAAAGGTGGTTTTTTGGTAGTTGTGGATGTTGGGGGGATTGAACAGATTGAAAAAGGTTATAAAATTCTTGGGGAAGCCCGAGAACAGGTTGTTTCCAAGAGAATACAAAAGTCTTTGAAGATTTCCTATTTTCTTGTTATTTTCTCTGTGTTTTCAATATTTTCTCACTGTTAGCAGGTCGTATAGGATTCACATGCCTTATTTACTCATATGAATTTGTAGGAATATGTTCTAACTTGATTTTGGTGCTTTGAAAAGGGTTAGTTTAGAATATTAGTCCTATAAACCACAAATCTCTCCATACCGAGTTGAGCAAACTTAAGGGTTTTTGGTGCCATTGTAATGGCTAAAACATCATCCCACCTACTATAACTCCTTGTGACTTGGTGGGATGATGTTGTTAGGGGTAGGGAATTACTACAAATGAATAGGAGGCATGAAATAAAGTTTTCCTGGCTTATAGGATGAAAGACAGGGTTGGAATGTATGATTTTCCCTATGAAGATGATGGCACAAACCTAATGACTGAAGAAATAACATGGCCCAAAGCCTAATGAGTGTCTTTTAAGAATTAGAGGACTCAAACAAAGATGTCTGAGCAGTTGGATTGGTTGGGAGAGATTTGGAAGTTGGAGAAACAATAATGATGCCCAAAAACCCTAGGTTCTTGTGGTTTTAGGAGGGTTTTGGCATTTGGGGTCTATATGAGCACATAGGGTCCTAAGACCTAGAAAATACCCTATTTTGAAACACAATAAAAGACTTTTTTTAGGTGTGGTAACCTGGTGTGAAGATTTAAGGGGGGTCTCTTTGTAAAAATGGCCTAATTGGAGGCCTAAAAGTGTGAAATTCTTGATTTTGAAGCTTTTGATCCAAAGGAGTGATATCTGGGTTTTTGATATGTTGAATGAATCTAAAATGGGTCCTTGATTCTATGATTTATTTCTCAGGTGTTTTGGAAGGATTCAGACAAAAGGCTAAAAAATTGGTTTTCCTGTACTACAAGGAGTGCTAGTGGTAAAAGGTGAGTTTTTGAAGGTTATGTTGAATCAGACTTTGAGATTGGATTTGAATGGATAAATTTTCATCATTGGCATGTTGAGGAACTTTTTCAGGGTCTTGGTGGAGATTGGTAGTTGCTTTGCAAATTTGAAGGGTTGAGACCCTCGAGGGTAGTTGATGCTTGGAGGTTGAAGGTGTTTCAAGGAAGAGTTCATTAGCATTTTTTTTTTTATTCTTCACCTTGAATTTGCATCATTGTGGTATCAGAGAAAGGTGTATATTTTTTTGCATTTTTCAGATAGAAGAAGAGGCAAGGTTGACAAGATGCCTCCAAAGAAGAATGATATGGCTAAAGAGATGAAGGAGATGAAGGAAAGGCATGCAAGAGAACTCAGAGAGTTAGAAGAAAGATCATAGCTCTGGAGACAAACAAAAGAAGAGAAGTGGAAGAGAGTGAGTCAGATGAAGAGGAAGAAGATGAATTTGAAGACATGGAAGAAGAACTTAATCCAAAAGACCAAAGGATTGCAAAGTTGCTGAAGGCAGTGAAAGATGACAAGCCTAAGGTAAAAATTGATGTTCCTAAATATGGTGGTAGCTTAAATGATGAAGAACTACTTGACTGGATTGCTGCATTAGATAATCATTTTGAATGTGATGAAGTTCCTAAGGAGCAGAGAGTAAGGATTGCAAAGACTAAGTTGCAGGGTCATGCTTTGGTATGGTGGGATTACTTTTAGTATGAGAGGAGGAAACAAGGAAAGTCTAAGATCACATCATGGGACAAGATGATATCAAAACTCAAAGGTAAATTCTTACCCAAAGATCACCAAGTTCAAATGTTTAAGAGATTACAAAACTTAAGACAAAGGGAAATGGATATTAAGTCTTATATTGAGGAGTTTTATAAATTGAGTCTAAGGTCTGGTCATCATGAGAATCAAGATGAAAAAATTGCTAGGTATATTGGTGGTTTAAGGCTTAATATATAGGATGAATTGGTTTTGGCTAACCCTGGGAGTGTAGAGGATTGTTATCAAATGGCTATCAGGGTGGAGGAGAAAATGAAGAGAAGGCAAGGCAAAGCAGTTAGAGGTAGAGGTAATACATCAAGAGGAAGAGGATTCATGTCTAGTTCAAAGCCAACCAATGATAATCAAGAAGATGCCATGAAAGGTCGAGCAATCTGATTCCAGAGGTGGATGGAAAGGCACAAGAGGTAGATTTGGAGGAGGTAGAAATCCTAACAATGCATTTTTAGGGAGATGCTTTACTTGTAACTATCCTGGACATCCATCCTTCAAGTGTCCTAAAAGGCAAGGCTCAACCTCTCATGGTGGAGAAAGGAGGAATCAACTAGTGCATGAAGATGAAGAGAGTGTGACTTCACCTGTAGTGAACCTCACATCAGAAGTTGGAGAAGCCTTGATGCTACACAAGCAACTTTTGAAGACTTCTAAAGAGGTGGAGCCATTGCATAGGAAGAGATTATTCAGAATCACTTGCAAGAGCAAGGGGAAGGTATGTAAAATTGTGGTTGATTCTGGTTCAGTTGAGAATATGGTTTCATGTGAAATGGTAGACAAGTTAGGATTGAAAAAGATTCCTCATGAATTCCCTTATAAAATTTCATGGTTGAATGATGATAAAAACTTATTGGTGAATGAAAAGGCTATTGTGGATTTTCAAATTGGTAGTTATCATGATACTATTGAGTGTGATGTTCTCCCCATGAACTGTTGCCACATACTCCTTGGAAGACCATGACAGTATGATAGGAGTGCCATCTATGATGGGAAAGCAAATAAGTATACAATCATGAAAGATGGAAAAAAGTTTGTTTTGACTCCTTGGATAGGGGATGAGAAAGGTAAAGCAAAAGCCATCATGTGTGGGATGAAAGAGCCTATAAAGGTTGTGAAAGAAAGAAACATGGTAGATCCTAGTGTTTTTTTGAAGACTAACAATGCAGGAACAACAAATCACAAGGTGAATACAGGGGTAAAGAAGGTATTGGAAAAGAAAATGAAGGACAATGTGATGATAGGGAGCATAGAATGCCCCGTGGTTGAGAATAGAGTGGAAAATCAAGCAAGATTTGTAGGTACAGTGGTTGGAAGGGCTGTGAAGACAGTGGTACAAGAAGTTAATAGGATAGTTAGTAAAGGACAGAGAAAACAAGGGGACAGGGCTTTGGAACTAATGACAGGGGTAGAAACACAGGCTACATTGTAGGACATAATTCAACAAGGAGTTGAGGCTAAAACAAAGAGAGTTTATGGTGAAGGAAATACTAATCATTGTTTATTTGTAGATACAGAGCATATGGAAATAGGTAGAAGAACATTGGTAGGTCCTAATGGACAGATGAAAGCATATACAAGTGTCAATAAAGCCAAAGAAGCAAGGCAGAGTAGAAAGGTGGAACAATGTGGAGCATGAACCAGTATGGGATGGTGGGAATGGCTTGTGAATCAATGGAGTTTGCACCTAGATTGGACTTATTGGTACCATCCACAATCATGTGGCATGAATTCTTCTTAGGGGGTGTATGGTGCAGGGGCACCATATCACCTAGGTATAAATTCTTGTTTCTAGTAGGTCAAATGTTTTCTTATATTAAAAGGAGTCAATAAAAATGCAATAATATTAGATTACATGTAATAGAGTCATGAAGGTAAAAGCATAAGGTTTCAAGTTTATGAGTTGCATTAAGCAACATAATTGTAATTCCACCAGTTATATGCTTTCAAAAGGTGGTTGTTTGGTAGTTGTGGACATTGGGGGGATTGAACAGATTGAAAAAGGTTATAAATTCCTTGGGGAAGCCCGAGAACAGGTTGTTGCCAAGAGAATACAAAAGTCTTTGAAGATTTCCTATCTTCTTGTTATTTTCTCTGTGTTTTTAGTATTTTATCACTGTTAGCAAGCCGTACAGGCTTCACATGCCTTATTTACTCATATGAATTTGTAGGAATATGTTCTAACTTGATTTTGGTGCTTTGACAGGGGTTAGTTTAGAATATTAGGCCTATAAACCACTAATTTCTCCATATCAGGTTGAGCAGACTTAAGGGTTTTTGGTGCCATTGTAATGGCTAAAACATCATCCCATCTACTGGAACTCCTTGTGACTCAGTGGGATGATGTGGTTAGGGGTAGGGAATGACTACCAATGAATAGGAGGTGTGAAATAAAGTTTTCTTGGCTTATAGGATGAAAGATAGGGCTGGAATGTATGATTTTCCCTATGAAGATGATGGCACATACCTAATGACTGAAGAAATAACATGGACCAAAGCCTAATGAGTGTATTTTAAGCATTAGAGGACCCAAAAAAGATGTCTGAGTGGTTGGATCGATTGGGAGAGATCTGGAAGTTGGAGAAACAATAATGATGCCCAAAAACCCTAGGTTCTTATGGTTTTAGGAGGGTTTTGGCATTTGGGGTCTATATGAGCACATAGTGTCCTAAGACTTAGAAAATCCCCTATTTTGAAACACAATAAAAGATTTTTTTTAGGTGTGGTAACCTGGTGTGTTGATTGAAGGGGGGTCTCTTTGTAAAAATGGCCTAATTGGAGGCCTAAAATTGTGAAATTCTTGATTTTGAAGCTTTTGATCCAAAGGAGTGATATCTAGGTTTTTGATATGTTGAATGAATCTGAAATGGGTCCTTTATTCTATGATTTATTTCTCAAGTGTTTTGGAAGGATTTGGCCAAAAGGCTAGTGGTAAAAGGTGAGTTTTTGAAGGTTATGTTGAATCAAACTTTGAGATTGCATTTGAATGGATAAATTTTCATAATTGGCATGTTGAGGAACTTTGTGAAGGTCTTGGTGGATATTGGTAGTTGTTTTGCAAATTTTAAGGGTTGAGACCCTTGAGGGTGAGTTGATGCTTGCAGGTTGAAGGTGTTTCAAGGAAGAGTTCATTATTGTTGGATTGACATTGGCATTGTTTTGATTATTCTTCACCTTGACTCTGCATCACTCACACATCAAGATCAAATCATTCTTTCCACTTCATCCAATGATACCAAAATTCCACAAGTTCTTCCAATCTTTGACCAAGATCCCATCTCTCAAGAATTTTATGATGATCCCCTCCTTTCACTTTTCATCCACAAGGATTCCCTTCCATCTCAAGAGAAAAGTGTCCTTCAAAGTCCTCCTTCCACTCCATATGATGAATCCATACCATCTCAAGATTCCATTGCACCCTAGGAGCATGATAATTCTTCCATCCTATCTAATGATGTCCTACCATTTGATGATCAAGATATATTTTCTACAAAATCTCATGATTCCCTTCCTCGTCAAGATCAAGATATGCTTCCATGCAAGGATACCCTTTCATTTCATGAGGATTTTCATCCTTCTCAAGATCAAGATATTCCTTTCACACCACTTCACGATGATTCCATACCTAATAAAGAGCAAGTTACTTCACCTCAAGATCAAAGTACCCCATCATCCCCATGTTAAGATCCTATCACACCTATACAAGCCATCCATGAACCCCACACCTAAAAATTGGGATCCTCCACCTTCATCCACTCTAGTTTACTTCCAACACCTATCCTTTCATCCATACCATATCCTCTCCAAAATGGACTTGCATCTTGTTTCACAAACAACACATATCCCATTGGTAGACGAATGTGTCAAAGTATGAACTACAAAGGCAAAGGATTAGGTCTTCGTGAACAAGGTATCCTAGAACCCCTTTTTTCTCAAGACAATCCATATTATCACATCCTTGGTTATACACCTAAGTTTCCTAGTTCATCAAACCTACTATCTATCCTAGGTCCTCATCCTAATCCATCAAAGCTACCATCTATCCTAGGTCCTCATCCTAATCCACTAAACCTTCCATATATCCTAGGTCCTCATCCTAGTTCATCAAACCTTCCCTCTATCCTAGGTCCATATCCTATTCCTCAAGAACAATAAAGGCACACATCCCTGATGCCCTTTCAAAATTCTACCTACACTCACTCATCCATAATATCTCCATACCATTCATCTCAATCCACCTCTCCCATTGCTCTTGGAAGCAATTTGGGTGCCAAATGTCAAAAGCTTCCATATCAAAATCCACATGTGTCAAAGGATCAACATGTCTCCTCGAAGAGGCATGCAAAAATAAAAGAAAATTTGATCCAAAATCAAAGGAAAAATCATAAAGGCCACAAAGGCCCATCAAAGCAAAAAGAAAAATTTCCAAGACCACAAAGGTCCATAAATCAAAAGAAAATTTCAAAAGGCCACAAAGGCCCATCAAAGCAAAAAGAAAAATTCCCAAGGCCACAAAGGCCCATAAATCAAAAAGAAAAATCTCAAAGGCCACAAAGGCCCACAAAGCAAATATCAAAGTCAAAAGTCACGTGGATTCCAAAAAGTCTCGTAGAAGCAATAAAATCTAAATTGACATCCAAATTTGCTAATCCAAAAGCTTCCTCCACTCTTCCATCCAAAAACCTATCACCTTCCAAATCCATTTTTCCTCCATCACTCCACCACCCTTCAAGGTGTGTGTGCCAATTTTGACCTTGCAATGCTTTCCATCTATCCATCAACAAGTCTTCCAACCTCCTATCCATTATCCAACATTCATCCCCCATCATTCTCCTTTAATCCAAACCTTTGGATAAGTCCTTAGTTCTTCCATCATACCTTTAATAGGCCAACATTTATGAGTCTAATCCCCATTTCCATGGTTTATTAAAGGGATATTTGGTCGTGAAACTTGATGCTTAAGTCCTTCAATCTCCCTATCATCCATATCCTATTTTCCATATTCCTCTTGCACTCTACACTTGGGGGGCAAGTTTCGTCCATCTTATCATTCCTTACATTTCCACCTTTTATCTTGACAAGGTTAAGGATCTTCTTGAACATCATATATCTTATCCTATTCATTTTGTCCATATCTTTCGTACCATATCTTTCATCTTATCCATATCCCATCATTCTTTAGAAATACATCCTTTCTTCCTTTCCTTGGTCTTGATGAGGAATAGGGGAAAAGTACTTGGGTCTTGTGTCCGTATCTTATCTAGTTGATCTTGATCATCCCATTCATTATCTTTATCGTCGCTTTCTTCCATTCCATATCTCCTAGCTTATCAAAATCCATGTCATCATGTCCTTTTTCAACTATGAATCTTATCATGCAAATCATATTTGAGCCTAGTTGTAAAACATTATCCAATCATCATATCTTTTGTCAATTAATCATCGACAATCATCAATCTTATAATCATCATGCCTAATGAAATCAATCATTTCTGGCATCTTAATCAATCAACCATTATCATCTTTCGACAAGAGATATGTTGCTTGTGACATGTTTTGCAATGAATCTTTCATTTTGATCTATCATTTATCCATGGTTGCATTACCTCTTTTGTGGGGCATCTTGTTCTTTCAATCGGTCATATCATCTCATTCCATCTTAAAAGGTCCTGAAAAATACCAAAAACATTAGAAAATGTCCTGAAAAAATGGTTGCCTTGATGAAAACCTAGAAAATAGGCATCTTGGTAACAATAAAAAAATCAGAAAAAGAGAAAAATACAAAAATAAATAAAAAAGATCAAAAAAATCATAAAATCTGAAAAAGTGCAATAAAAACAAGTAGTGAAAACCTGGCAACAAGCGCTATTTGTGATAGTTCAAAATTTCCATCTATTTGAGCATGTTGACCATTCGATTTCGCCATCCATCTGCCTATCCTTTGAAAGCACCATGTACATATCCTGGCATCATGGTTGTGTCTCACCCTAGACTGGGGGTAAAATCCTGAACTCACTGGGGGAAAATAAACTTTGAGCTTGAACCAACAGGAAGACAAACACAACAAAAACAATGATTAAAATGCAACCCAACATTGAACATCAATCACCATCAGAAGCGCATCAAACATCTATATCATATCAAAATCCAAAAACAGGTCAAAAGTCAGTCAAAAAGTTAAAAAAAAAATAGAGTCGTCTTATCGAACTACATTGTCTCTGAGCTTGAATGTAGGCAAGGCTAATATTTGATCAGCCCCTGAGACACCCTAGGTCAAGTCCTTTAGTGGTCCATTGTAATTAGTTGTTGTCTCTTGTCTGTTCATATCTTGGTCCTGTAAATCGGTTGATTAAGTCAAACTACGTGGTCTCTGCGCATATAACGTAGGGAAGGCTTGTCTTTGATTAGCCCCCGAGACCCCTAGGATAGGTCTTTAGGTTAGATTCTTGGTCAAAATATCGGAAAACACCTAAAAATTAGAAAATCAAAAAAATCCCAAAAACATTAGAAAATCAAACATAAAATCAAATCAAAAGGATGATACTCTTCTAAATCATGGGTTTATCACATTAAACAAAAATGTTCAATGTACTTTGATTATTGTTATCATATCTCTGGAGCCCCTCAATGATGTATCAAACTAGAGGAGCCAAGAAGGAGTATGATTTTTCTTTGTCTTGTGTCTGTGAGTTGATCATTATTACTGTGCAAATTGTCACAAGACATGCGCTACAAAGTATCACTAATGACATTCTGAATTTGCATAGGAAAATGATTAACTCTTGTCTGTTTACACAAGCAATGCTCAGGTCATCTCAATTTAATTATACTTAGATGCTTGTGTTAACTTGCACTATCAAACATCATGGAAGTAGTACTTAGGTCATCATGGTCTAAATATACCATCAATCCTTGTACTCACTTTCAACATTTTAAAGGCCCAATGATGATAAAAAGCATGACAAATTGGCTATTACGAATGAAAACTTTGGCATAAGAGATTTGCATGGTTAGAGTAGATTGCATCCATGTTAGTTTGCATTAGTTTGCATTATGGGATTTCCCAAGCTGCAATAATGATGTTATCTCTCACATTAAGGGATTGAGTACACTTGACATTTCCAAAAACACATAATTTTCATGTAGTTACACATCACTTGCATTATCATCAATTAGAAAACATTCTCATTTAGTGGCATCATCATTTGCATACATTAGAAAACATTACAACATAATTCATCCATTTATGCATCAGATCATAATATTTCCATCCAAAACAACGTCCATCGCATCTCATTTACATAATCAAAATCATTTCATTTAGTAGCATTAGGGAAGTGGTTCACTAAGCTTAAATGAGTGAGTCTCTTTAGATTTCCAAAAGAATTGGGAAATATGTTAGGTTTTGTGAAGCTTAATGTAACAAAGAATCAACTGACAACAACCTTCCCACAACTCTTGGAAAATGGATAGATTCACTCATTTAAGCTTAAGACCCTAGAACACAATCATTTGCATAATCATTTGCATCACATAATCATCATTCATCATTAAAAAACATCACACATCATTTGCATCGCGTCCATACATATTCAACATAATCATCACATGGAACATCATACATCATTTGCATAATCAAATCCATCATCCATGAGGCATATCAACTCATCATTGCATACATCACATATAAACATCACATAAACATCAACAAAAATATGTATCATCATGTGATCATTTCATATACACATTCACTCATTCATTACATCATTTATTTGCATTAGAAAAGAACAAAAACATAAAATGCATTACATATCATTGGCATAATAAAATCCATCACATACATCATATAGGCATCATTCATAAACCAACATGGACTCATAACACATTAGTTGCATCATCATTTGCATCTATAACATGTCATAACATCAGGATCATCATCATAACATGGAAATTAAATGCATCATGGACATCTATCATCATCATAATCATCACTGCATATCATATAACCTCAAAAATCATAATGTCAAAGTGTACAAAGATATCCCAAAAGTATGACGAGATACATCAATATAAAAAATGGCAATGTATCGTAAAGTCTGACATCATCAATGTCCCAACAGTGTAAACATCAAAATATGCTATGTTGAGCTCTCCCCGGACGGTGTTGGCATCACGGAACTAGTACCTCCTCCACCTGACGGATCTGCACCAGGATCTCTCCTATCTCTAGGCAATAGCTGTGTCACACCCATGCTAACAGTTCGAGATCGGGATCTACCAGATCGAGACGGTAAAAAGCTCTCTTGCTGATCGGAAGGAACCAATTCATGATATTTACCCCTGTAAAACTGCAACTCCTGAGTAGTGTGCCGAATCTCTCTAAGGAACTCTACTGTCCCCGTAGCCGCTGCAACCTGTTGTAATCTCTTAGTAATGGCCTTGACCTGCTCTGCCCGATGTCTAAAGGCATCCCTCTTTGTAGTAAGTATGACAACCTGTGCATGTACCTGTTGTATATGCTACCTTTCTGCATCTCTCTCAGCCGTCAGTATCTGAATCTGTGCCTGAGCCTGCACTAACTCATCCTGAAGTGTCTCAAACTGTGCATAAGCCTTCAATAACTCACCTTGAAAGGTCTAAACTTGTGCCTGTAATGCCTCTATCTTCACCTGTTGCTGATGAGAAGGGACTAAACTCTGAATCCTAGGGAGCATTGCTTGAGGTACAATAATACTTCTCCTTTGTCTAGGAACTGCAAAATCTAGAAAGTGACTGCTAACTGCACCTGGTGGTTCTACATTTGAACCACCGCCATCATCATCACTACCCCCACCACCACCCTCAGCACCCTTGTCATCACCTCCATCCCCAATATCACCCTCCTCCTCCTCTCCATCCCCACTTTCTCTCGGTGCCTTGTCATCATCATCAACTGGCGGAACTGGCTCATCAGGACTAGATAACCTAAAAAAAGGATGTGTGTAGAAATACTCAGAATAATCCTTTGTCATCCATGCATCTCCCACCCGTGGAACATAATCCCATACGCATGGTGCCAATGTATAATACTTGGTACAAGCAGCATCATAAGATACGCTAACTCTAATTTTTAATTAGAATTATCCTCAACTCATTTCAAAAAGCACATGGCTCATTTCCTCCCACACTTCCACCAACTTTGGAGCACATGACTTATTCCTCCCACACTTCCACCAATTTTGGAGCACATGAATTATTCCTCCCACACTTCCATCAATTTTGGAAGCACATAGTCTTCTTTTTCCACACTTGAATCTTCCATCCAAATGGCATGTTGCCCATTGGTCAAGAGATTCTTCCACACACATGGCATGTTGTCTTTGGTTAAGGGGACAACATCCTGATTCTCTTCATCTTCACCATCCATTTTTCTTATTCAAATCTAGACCGTTGATTATTGCCACCTCACTATATGCTTGGGAAAGGTTATGAATACAACCCTTGGGCCTTGTATTTTGCATCCACATTTTGAAGTAAAGTTACCATGCAGGTTTATCATCAGAGCTTGGAGCATTTTGGGAGTCATATAGCAAGTTTTTATATCATGTGTTGCTTTGCATTTCTTACAAAACAAAGGAGAATCTTTCGCTAATTTCTTACAACGGTGGAGACAAAGAGCTAGTAAGAGCAAGTGGCCTCTTCTCGATGAACAACAAGTGGGGATCATTATATCAAATCTAGATCTAGATCTATCCTTCCACTTAAAAATGCAGTACATCACATCTTATGACGATCTTTTCCCTAGAGCCGTTAACATCGAGAGAGATCTAATATTGCAGGGAAATACTCAAGCTTACAAAGACAATCGTCCCTCAACTAGTTCAAATGACAAGCCCTATGTCTGGGCTAAGAACAAAAATGTGACAAATGATGGTGTGGTAGATGCTAAGGTGGTCCTAAGTGCTCCTAGACCAAACAACAATCAAGTTGCTAACATTCAACCAACTATGCAACAAATAACACCTCCTTAGAACAATCAGATCAACAACACCGAAACACAACAAAGGTGAACCCCTAACAAGAACAACTATCCAAAATGCAAGTACACATAGTTGTTAGAACCTATCGAGACTATCATGAAGAAGTTGGTAGAGTCAAACTTGATAATGCTTCCCAACTTTGAAAACTACCAAGAACCACAAGAGAAACCATCATGGTACAATGAGAACGATCTTTGTGACTTTCACAAAATTAAAAGACACAAAATGACAAACTACATGAGGCTCAAAAACATTATCTGGGATCTTATAGAAAATGATACCATATCTGTTGAGGTACCATCCGAGGGATCAAAATCTTAAGATATACAAGAATCCCATGCCAGATCATAGCAAAGGGAACAACAATGGGAAAGCTAAGGATTACATAAACGTGCAACATACCTATTCCAATGTGGTCACTTCTTGTGATAGTGTCATTACTGTCGTCACCATCAAAGGACCTAGTGCAAAGTGTGGAGTCACCACGTGACGTGGAAAAATTACCGTCCAAGGCGTCCCATCTCAATCTAGGACACAACCTACTTTGCCAACATCAGACCACAATACAATCTCCTGGACTAGCTTAAGAAGACCCCCACACATATATCCATCTTACAACTATTAAGGCTATCCCCTGCACCTAGGGAAATCCTAGAGAAAACTTTGTCAGAATCATTTGTCCCTGATGATATTGATACAAATCAATTTCAAGCTATGGTAGGACATATCACTAATCATATTCTCACCTTCTCAGAACAAGACCTACCATCACAACCATCTCATAATCGTGCTTTACACCTTGAGGTCATTATTCATAAGAAAAAGGTCAAAAGGGTCTTGGTAGATGGAGGTGCTAGTATGAACATTTGTACCCTTCAGCTGATCAAGAACCTAGGATATTCATAGGATACTATTGAGAAAGCAAAGAGTACCACCATTAGAGCATATGATGACCAAGAGTAGGTATCACAAGGCATCATTGCATTACCCATCCAAGTGGGACCCATCATTGCAGAAACTAGATGCCAAGTGTTAGACCTTGATCTTCCCTATAACATTTTGCTGGGTCGACCTTGGATCCATGCCCTAAAGCTATAGCCTCGACCTATCATCAATGTGTAAAGTTTCCTTTTGAGGGGAGAGAAATTACCATCCATGGAGATCCTAAGCCTTTTTACTACAACAAAAATCTTGAGGCCAAGTTCTATAAGATCCCCCAAATACCCAAGAATGATGAAGGGCCTACACCATCTACCTCATTTGTTGACGTATCATCCCTTGCATTGACCTCAGAAATGAAAATACCAATAGTACAAAACATTCCTGACATCAAAGTAGTAATCTAGGATGATGGTTGTGGAAACTATAAGCTAATGAAGAATTCCTTTGTCTTAGGAGAGCTACCTCTTTCTCCTCAATCACATGGGAAAATTGAATCTAGCAATAAAGAGCCTAAAACAATGAAGATGGCAGCTACTACCTTCACTAAGTGGGGGGATTTGAACCAAGAAGATGTCAATGAGGAAGATGTCTCTAAACTGCTCTATCAAGATGAATGACCTGTCCCTACTCTTACCATGGAAGATGATAACAAAGGCTTGCAACTAATGAAGGGAATGGGTTACAACAAAATGAGAAATTGGGACAAAATGATAATGGTTTTCTAGAACCTATCATTCCAGAGAAACGACTAAAGAATCTTGGTCTAGGTTGTACTACTAGCAAGGTCACTCTTATTGGCAAAGGTACTTTCCACTAAACGAGCTGAAGCTTCCTCTTGGTTACCGACATCACGTGATATGACCTTAGATGACTTCCCCCTTGATGTTGCTGACCTATTTGAGAATAAATCCCTTTTCATGATATCCATTACATCCATTGCTCCAAGCAATCAACCAACTGAAATACATCTAGTTTACCCCCAACTTATTGACTTGGACCAACAAGGACCACCAATTCTAGATTTATTCAAAAACAATGAAGCAATCTCAAAATTCATGGGACTCCGTGACAACTTACCATGGGCATATCACAAAGCAGGTTTTGACATAGAGCTAGAAATAGGGGCATACTATGGGGAGATGATTGAATCCTTCAGTCACAAAATTGATGAAATGCAACTAACATGCAGATTTTTGAGTGAAAACCACACTGACACTTTTTGATACTAAAATAGTAAAAGGAAATGACGTATTCGAGGGTGAAAAACTCTCTGAGGTGCCCAAGGATGAGGAATTCAATCTCCCCGTTAGTGAAATGCATCCAAAGAAGTCAACAGTGCTAGCAAAAAAGGCCACTCCAATCAATGTGGGAACATAAGAAGCACCCAAGATCACTTTCTATTCTAAATCATTGTTGGATGAAGAATACAAAAACTTAGCAGCGTTCCTGAAAGAGCGAAGAGCCAACTTTGCATGGTCATACACAGATATGCAAGGGCTTGATCCAGAATTAGTAGTGCAACACTTAGTTGTTTATCCTGAAGCCAAGCCAACAAAGCAAAAATTACGAATGGTGCACCCTCAAATAGAACTCTTGGGGAAACTAGAGTTACAAAAGCTTCTTGACGTTGGATTCATTTGACCAATAGATTATCCTAAGTGGATTTCAAACCTAGTACCAGTCTCAAAACCCACTAGGGGCATCAGAATCTACACTGATTTCAAAGACTTAAACAAGGCATGCATGAAGGATGATTTCCCTGTTCCTAACATCGGCCTAATTGTGGACTTAACAGCTGGGCATGAAATGCTATCACTCATGGACAATTTTTCAGGCTACAATAAAATCATGATCACCAAAGAGGATCAACACAAAACTACATTCACTTGTTCATGGGGAACCTATTGTTGGAATGCAATTCCATTTAGGTTGAAAAATGCAAGAGCAACCTATCAAAGAGCAATGACCCTCATCTTCCACGACATGATCCACAAAATAGTTGAAGATTATGTAGATGATATTTTGGAAAAATCAAAGAAAAGGAGTGAGCACATACAATTCTTAGGACCCATCTTTGACAGACTTCAAGAATATAAAGTAAGGAGAAATCAAAAAAAGTGTGTCTTTGGGGTTACATCAGGGAAACTTCTTGGCTATATCGTCTTGCAAAGAGGGATAGAAATTGATCAAACAAAATTAAAAGCCATCCTAGATATGGAACCACCGCAAAAACTAAAGCAGATGAGAGGATTACAGGGAAGATTACAGTCCATCAGAAGGTTCATAGTGTAACTATTAGAAAAAATCCACCCTTTTTTGCATCTTCTCCATAAAGGAATAACTTACAAGTGGGATGAGAAATGTGATAAAGCTTTCCAGAAGATCAAGGACTACTTGCTAACACCTTCAATGCTCATGCTATTGATATCGAACAAACCATTGATCCTATATATCTCAGCAACATCAACAACATTAGGTGCTCTTTTGGCACAACATGGTGAAAATGGTAAGGAAAGGGCTATCTATTACATCAGCGGGACCTTGGTTGGCTATGAAATGAACTATTCACCCATTGAGAAAGCATGCTTAGCAATAGTTTTTGCTTCACAAAAATTTAGACACTACATATTATCACATCAAATCATAATCATTGCAAAGATTGACCCATTGAAATACCTATTATCTAGAGCAACTCTCATTGGGTGAATGGCTAAATGGGTAATGATCTTAACTGAATTTGACATAGAGTACGTGGTGCGCAAGGAAATAAAAGGACAAGTGATTGCAAACCAACTAGCAGATGCACCTATCTATGCAGAGAACCCCTTGATATCTGAATTCCCTGATGAACCAGTGTTCCTTGTCAATCTCACAGCTCAGTGGAAAATGTACTTTGATGGATCGTTCACCCAACAAAGATCAGGAGCAGGTATTCTTTTCATCACCCCTCAAGGTGATTGCATCCCAAAGTCATATAGGGTATCATTTTCATGCCCCAATAACATCGCTGAGTACGAAGCCCTAGTCACAGGTTTAAGGATAGTAGTTCAGTGACGAATATAGGAGATGAAAGTCTATGGAGATTCACAGTTGGTTATCAACCAAGTCAATGATGACTACCAAACTAAGGACAATAAGCTTACTCCTTACAAGATGGTAGAAAGTCTCAAACATATTTTCATAGACATAAATTTTGAGCAAATTCCTTGCATGAACAACTGAGTAGCAAATGCCATGGCAACAATCGGATCACTATTAGACATGCCGAACAACGTCCTCCAATGTGAATTCTTGGTAGAACAACTTCTTGTACCAACTTTCAAAATCCCAGAATCTGAATTCGTGTGTCATTGTTGGTCCTGGATCCCCATGGTACCATGACATATTCACCTACCTGAGTAGAGGAACCCTCCCATCCGATATCACCTCCAACCTTAAAAAGACTTTTGTTAAGAAGGCATCTCGATTCGTGATCCTAGGTGATACCCTTTACCGTCGAAGCATCAAAGGAACATGACTACGATGTCTTAACCAAGAGGAAGCCTTGACTGCTTTAACTGGAGTACACGATGGAATATGTGGTTCCCATTCTACCAATACGACTTTAGCTAAGAAACTGTTGAGGATGGGGTACTATTGGCCAACCATGGAAAGAGAAGATCATCAGTATGTGCAGAAATGTGTCTAGTGTCAACAACATGGAGATTTGATTCGTGCTTCAGCTCAGGAATTGCAACCAATGATCACACCTTGGCCTTTCTCGCAGTGGGGACTTGACCTCATAGGAAATATTACTCCAACCTCATCTAATGGCTACAAGTTTATCATAATAGCCACTGAGTAGTTTACCAAGTGGGTTGAAGCCATTCCTATGACCTACGTAACGAGAAAGAAAATTGCCAAATTTATCCTAAATTACCTAATTTTTCGTTATGGTGTTCCACAAACCCTTATCTTAGACAACAAAACACCCTTCAAAAATCATGATGTGAAAGAGCTATGCCAACTATTCAACATCCAACACTGATTCTCTACCCTGTATTATCCCCAGGGCAATGGCCAAGCTGAGGCTATGAACAAAACCATTTTGAAGATCCTAAAGAAAATGGTCAATGAAGCTGGTTGTGACTGGCATCTACAGTTAAATCCTGCTCTCTCGGCCTATTGAACTAGTATCTGCATGCCAACAGGTGAAACCCCTTTCGCCTTGGTCTACGAATCAGAAGCCATTCTTCCCATTGAGGTTGACCTCCCATCACTATGAGTGTCACTACAAAACCTAATCACCAATGAAGAATATAGAGTATCTTAGTTGAATGACCTAGAATTCCTGGATGGGCATCATCTTGACGCTCTTAACCACTTGAAAGTGTATCAAAACCAATTGAAACGAAGCTATAATAAGAAGATCAAATGTCGGTCTTTCCAGGTAGGGGATCTTGTCTTAAAGTAGAATCAAAAGAATCTACCAAATCAGGAAAGTAAAGGAAAGCTTGAGCCTAACTGGTTGGGTCCCTTTGTCATCACAACAAGCTATGGATTAGGAGCATACCAATTGTCAATTCCTAAAGGGGAACCCTTGCAAGAACCAACTAACAACTTGCATCTTAAATTTTTTTTATGCCTAGTCTTGAAGGGTATAAATTTGAAAATACAAAAAAAAAAATGATCAAAATCCAAAAAAATAAGAAAAAGGATTGAAAAAGTAAAGAAAAAATCGTCCTCTAGTGAAAATAACTTCAGTGGCAATTTGGGCAAGTACCTTGGTGAAAACCTGGAAAATAGGCGCCTTGCATAAATAAAGCACCTCCATCTATTCTTTGGCTCTTTATCCTATCATTCTTTGCATCACCATCCATCCATCACAAATCATTCATCCTATTTATTCCATCACCATCCATGTCCTTATCATAGCTTGATGTTGTGAAGTATTGCAATCCCCTTAGTACTACTTGGCATATTCCAAAGATTAGTTTGTCTTGCTTATATCAAGGCAGTCTATCATATCACACTGGGGTAAATTTGTTATGGATTAGATCGGGTTCTTGTATATATTAAGGTTATTGGGAATCTCATTGAAAATCCCAAAAAAAATCATAAAACATGTTGGAGGCTAACATTTCATGCAAATTTTGACGAAATTTAGGGCTCCCATAATGAAAAAATTGATTTTAGCACCCAATAAGTACAATTGTGAAATCCACTCAAGTGGCCTACTTTGAAAAATCACAAAATGAAGCTAGTTCAATTCCATGACAAACCACCTTGCAAGCATGATTATCTGCCATATGTGAGTGTGTCTACCTGATTGTAGCCTCTTATGATCTGATTTGAGGAAGTTTTGAAGTATCAAGTTGAAAGGTTATGGGAAAGGTTTGTTGTCTACACAGTAAAATTTGTCAAAGAGACCAACTTTGGAGGCCAACATTCATCAATTGGAAGATTGTCATGAAAAACTGGTTGGCATTTTAGATTCTTCTCATATTAATGTGCTCCCATGTCAGTTTTCAAGGCCTCAACATCTTATTTGGTATTTTTTCAAAACCAAAAGTAGATAGATTTTACACAGTTTTGACAAGTGCAATTTTCACAAAAGGCTAAGTAAGCAACTTTGAGTATTAACAGTTTTTAATCTCGATGCCTTCATGCCAATCCGTTTGACAAACGTACTCCCCTATCATAAGTCAACACATCGATAAATTTTCATGGCTCTAGGAGAACGTTTGATCTATCTTCCAAGATGATTCTGAAGGCTACTTGGCCTATTTTGGTTACAGTACAAAGTATCAAAAGCATCTTCTCTTTACTATTCAAATTAGAAGATCTTTTTAAGGAGAAGGAGAAAAACCTTCCAAATGCACAAGTTACTTCTACTGTACTTAAAGTTGTGGCTCAACATTAAAGGCTTCACGTTTCCCTCAATAGGAAAGAATCCTACGTCACATAGCTTACAACCAAAGCTATAATGATTACTTCAAGGTAATCCCAAATTAAAAGCCAAGAGAGGATTCCACACCAAGGAGGACTATGGACGATTTCAATATATAGAATATGCATGCTTTATAAGAATGCTTGAAAATAGTAGAAGAATGATGAAACACAGTTAGATAGTGGGGATTTTATGCATGCTACTATAGTATACACAGACACACACTTGTTAAATTGGAAAGCAAGGAACTTTGGCTATCATGGAACTCCTTGCAGCAGAGCAAAATTCTATAAAGCGTTCATTGTTTATACCTATAATGGAAAGCATCAAAGCATTAGGGAAAGGCAAGAACAATATATATAGTTTCTTCTACCAAGGGAGCAATAATATCCTGACATAATCACAAATGAGGAGTCTTCGTAGGGAGATGCCATGATTATAGATTTGGGGCGCATAATGACAACTATGTAAAACCGAGCTCATTGGAACTTTAAATAGTTTTTGTAACCTGCCTTGGAGATCGCCTTATTATCCAGTGTTGGATGAAAGGAAAATGGGATGAATGACTTCAATGACCACGATGCATGAAAGCACAAAGTAGTAAAGATCCGATGGAGCCAATGATGCAGTGCTGGATTATTATGAATCTTTCTTGCCCGATTGTAAGAAAGCAACATTAGAGGCGTTTCTACATCACCAGGAAAGCTCTACATATGGATGCATAGATAGAAGCCATGGATGGGCTTTGTCCAAGTCAGTATTAGACTCAAATAAATGCTATGAAGAGACTTGACAAAGTGATGAAGACCTTTAAGAGTAGATTGGGAAGATCACATTTTTGATCTTGTGAATCATAACAATCCAACTTAAAGATGGATATATAAATATATGAACCTTCAAGCCCATATTGTAAAATTGGAAAAGGAGCTCGGGACCAACAAGAGAAGATTATTAGCCGAAACTTTGCAGAGAGAGTTGGAGCCATATGCGAGATTTAATGAGGCATAAATACTTGGTTGAAATACATGGAAACAAATGGTAGTTAAGGAGCAAAGCAAACCAGATATAAGGCATTGTACATAGGCGTGTCGAAGCAATGTTATAACAAGAGACATTATTAGTGGAAATGCCCGATATGTAGAAATGTGTTTTGCATTTCAAGAAGCCATTAAAGATTATGTTGAGGCAACTGAGAAAACCCTGGTGTGCGATTTAACCGCATCCTATTTTTATTACAGGCATGCCCCTATTAATTAGTATGAGTAATAGAAGATGACATTTCACCATTGTTTGGGAGAAGAAGCAACATTTGAGAAGCATGAAACAACAATGTGCAGATGACTCTAGGCATTTCCTTGTGCCACCACTGGAGCCAAGGCATAAACCCTAAAATAGTGTAGTATTACAAAGATGAAAAAAATCATCGGTGAGAGAAATGCCTATCAATGGAACATAATAGCCAGTCCCTCCGATAGCCTAAAAAGAACGAAAAGAGTAAAACAATGACAAGAGAAGGATCAAAGAGAAACAATGATATCGACATGACACACTTCATTATCCCTTCGATAGCTCAAACACAACATATCCGAGACACTTGAGCGTATCAGAGAGAGAAGTGAACTTCAGCGGGAGATAGAGTTATGTCCCCCCACTGCCCTGAAAAAGGAAAAGGATTAGTTTGAAGAACTCATCGATGGGAGAGGTGAACGTCGACAAGAGTTATTTTGAAGTCCCCCCGATAAAGTAAAGTCCCCCCAATAAAATGATATGTAATAATATTTTGAGGGAGTATAATTTTTACCAAAGATGTAAAGTACATATGAAAAGGGAAACAAAATATTTTTATCGGAGGAATTAACTAAGTGAGTAAACATAAGCATCAACACATTGATTACGGTGAAATATTTTAAAGATAATATCACTTCAAGAGAACATAAATTTCACTGATGGTAAATGAAGTAAAATATTTTCACCGATGGGATTAAAGGGTGAGTAATTATTTTTTACCTGAGTATTTTTGTAATTGGGTGGAAATAAAGTTGCCAACAAAAGAAGTATAATTATCAAAATTGATTTTCATGAAGAGGCAAAGATGAAGATTAAAATTAAAGCATTTTAATTTTCCAAAAAAAATAAATTAATTGAATGAAGAGCTGCACGTGACAGATATGAAGGGTCATAACCCTAAAAATGCAATGCATATATGTAAGATGAAATCATATCATCGATCATTAGATAGTAGGTTAGTAAAATCATTAGTAGTAGTAGTTAGGCTCATCCATTTGCATATCACCTTCCGCTCATCCACTTTCATATTCCAATTTTTTTTGATTTTAATGTATATCTTTTGAAGCAATATAATGGAGAAGACTGTTCATAATCGATGATTTATTTCAAGTGTTCAACTATTGTGTTAATATTCAAGCCTATATGTTGTTGTGTTGTCTCCGAAGTGGTTTTCCTCAATTATTCAAATTTATACAATTTGTTAGGACACATTTGTTGTTGCCATGTGATTTTCTAGATTGGGTTCTAGCTATAGTGAATTAAATTCATCTCAAGTAATTCATTTTAATTGGTTCCTTCCAGGGATTAAAATCCTTTTAAATTAATTACTTTGATTGGCTTCCCTCAAGTTAAGAATTAAAAATCCTTTCATGATATCACAATAATTTGGGAGAATAACACTATGATTCATAAAGAAGAGTACAATAATTGACAAACTTGGAAGTTTGTACAAGGTACAAACATCCAAAGTGCCCAAAAAATTAGAGTTAAGCTGAGAAGTAGATCCACTGATGTTACATATCTGTCTCCATCATCATCATCCACCCCTTGACTCCATTCACCCAATAGGATTAAGCACTAGTCAAATTTAGAACATTTTATACAAACTTTACTTATACACTTGATTCTTGAAACATCTACAATAGGAACTGGTCATTAAGCTTTGCATCTACTTTACACCCACATGCCATTGTGAGTAGATTGCCCAAATTAGAGATCATATTCAAACCTTCAAATCTGCCTTATCATTTAGGTACACTTGCCTAGGTTTAGTAGAGCCTAAAGAGCAAGGGTTTATCAATCATATTCACCCCGTTCGTTAGCCAAAAAAATACTAAGAGGCTGACACCCTCTTAAGGTTCAAAACCTACATTTTTGAGACCTAAAGAAATGTTCATTAAAATCCAAAAACATTTGCAAAATCCTGTACAGCTAAAATCCAATAACATTAAAAAAATTGTAAAGTCAAAATCAAAAACATCCAAATCACATCAAAATCCCTAAAAAGGCCAAACATCAAAAAATACAAAAACAAAACCATGTCGAACTACACCATCTTTGAGCTTGAACGTAGGCAAGGCCATCATTGATGTGCCCCCGAGACACCCTAGGTTAGTCCTTAGGAGTCTGACATAATAAATTGACATTCCATCATCTATTTATATCTTCATCTTCAATAAGTCAAGTCAGTCAAACTACGTGGTATTTGCGTGTATAACATAGGCAAGGTTTATATTTGATCAACCCCTGAGGCCCTTAGGATAGGTCTTTTAGGTTAGGTTCTTGGTTGAAACTCAGAAAATCCCTAAACATTCAAATATCGGAAAAGCCTTAAACATTTGGAAAACTCAGAAAAGCCTTAAACATTTGAAAACTTAGAAAACACAAAAAACATTAGAAAACATTCAAAAGACCTAAAAAACCTCAAATATCTTAGAGAAAACCCTAAATAGCCTCAAAATAACCAAAAACATAAACATTCATATAAACTTTCAAAAAGATCAAAATAGACTCAAAACATTTTTTAAAATACGAAAACATTGAAAAATTCCAAAAAATTCCAAAACCATCCATCCCATTTCGCTTTTACCCGCAATAAACCTTCACCCATAATAAATCGATCGTTGCCTTCAACCTTTGGAAAAACAAATAGAAAGCAAGTATAACAAGTTATAAAGTAAGAACCAAATTGTCAAAATCTAAAGTCTAAATCATAGGTGAATGTGTCAGTGAAGTTTGTATCAACGACTTATCATAAAGCTCATCATCATCCTACATCAAACCATCTGATCAACATGTCCTAGGATGTATCCTTCCTACAATGGACATCAATATCAGAAATCACCTTAGCTAAATTAAATTGGCAAGAGATATAGATAACACTGACTATTTGTCTTTGGTATTTTCTTCTGATTTATCTTAATGACCCATTTCGAGGACCTCTCGATGATGTCTCAACGATTTAGAGAGAAAGGAATGGGGAATTGATCATTATCTTTCATTTGCTGTGCTTGTCGGTATTCTTGTAAAATAATCTTGGCCCATACTTGCTTAGTTGTGTGTAGGAAGGATGTTTGGAGTACATTGTTGACTATTGTGTATGCTTTGGTCTGATATATTCTAAGCTTCTAACTTATATTCCAATGAGGTTTTTGTATGTCAAGGTGTAAACAAGAACTATCCTATCTGTTTGACAAGCCAAATTCCATTACACTATATACAATGCCATCCAAGTTATTAATACCTTGATGCATCATGTCTATGTGTTATATCAAACAATAAGGAACGATGAAAAATCCCAATCCCAAGATATGAGCACATCATCATCATCATCATCATACATTTCTCATCACCATCTCTAATAAAGTCTCGATGGATCATAGACTTGTTGGATCTTTTGAATCAATCATCAAAATCAAGGGTCATTCATCTTGTTTCTTCTATCTTCTCTCCATGCTAACCTGGTATCATGATAGTGAACAAAAACATCATCAATGCATCCATCCTGCATTCACAAATCATTAACATATCATAAAACATACATCCTGCATCATCATTATCATTTAAGTTGAGACGAATAATATAATTTTTTTATTCTAAGCATCTTGAATCATTGCATCACATATCATTAACATGCATCACATTATTATATCATAAGCATGAACATCTACATTATCCATCCATACATCCACATGCATAGATCATCACATCAAAAAAATGCATAAGAAAATACACAAAAGAGATGCATCCATATCATTTGCTTAGCATTTGCATATCATATCATCCATCCATAACATGTCATAAAAAGATACTAAAAATGAATATAACATTGCATCCATTCCATATCATTACATCTCACATCATCGCATATCACATAAGCATACATAAAAGAAGTGCATCCATACATGATAATATATAAGCATGTTGCATCATATCTCACCTCAAATGCATCCATACATTCATAAGCATGAAATAAAGAGAACACATCATAGTATATCGAATATGTATCATCTCATATATATATATATAAAAAAAACTGTCATGGTACAATATTTGAATCAGTGTATGTATATCAATCAAAAATACAATATCGACGAGGCTATCAAAATGGAGCCCATGAATGTATATCTATGTAAAGAATCGGGCAATAATAAAAAAGTGTCTGTATAAATGAGCTAGCCCTGATGGCTGCTCCCCTCACCAGGCTATCTCTCTGGCTGATCCTCAGCCCTGGGATGTGCCCCGCTCCTTTGCAAATAGTCCAGCTATCTAAGCACCACAGGGATATCTCTGTGGTAGTGCATCTGATAGTAGGCCACCTCAGTCATGACCTCTCTATACAATCTAGTAGACATTGTCTGCACCTGAGCTGCAGTTGTCATAGTCTCTAGCCGTTGGCACCGCCCAACCTCTTGAGCCAACTACATCTTGGCGGTCTGCTTGAGTGGTCTCTCTCAGCTATCAAGGACACTACCTGTTGTCTGGCCTGGTCTCTCTCAACCGTAATCACCAAAATTTGCTAACAAGCCTGATCCCTCTCACCCATAATCACTTGTATCTGCTACTGTAGTCATATCTATAAATCATAGGGATTTGGCCCTAGCGGTGGTTGTTGCACTGGTTGCTACTAGATCAGAGGCTACTGTGGAGGCTGTTGATGTCCTAGTGGTGCTCTTGAGACCTGTCCATCATGTTGATCCTAGCCATCCTATCCTTTGCTCCTATCTCTGCCTCTGCCTACACCCCTCCCTCTCGGTCTCCCTCGTGGAGGTGCACCCATTGGATTTGTCAATCGATGAGGGGGTGTGAACCATGCATCATACATAGGTGTCGTCTGAGCATCTGCCTATCCCTGATCATATGCCCATGGTCGAGCAACCAATTACCGAAAGCCCTCGACAACCTCATGGGTTAGGATCATAGGTCCCCACGCTGCTAACTCTTGTGCTGACTTGGCAAAGATGGCGGTGTATGCATCATCTAGCCTATCCTGCCTATCTCCAAAATGTCTCGCCACCCTATTTGGTAGGTAACTCTCAATGATGGTATTCTCTAGACCCTGCATGTATTGGGTCTACCGAGCAAAGAAAAGATGCTAAACTGTAGAAGTTGTTAAAACCAACTTCAGAGTCCAAGAACACCTGCATGCAAAGAGATACCTGTCACAAGGAAGAGAATGGAGAAAAAAGCAGGAGAGGGTTTTGAAGCTCTGTAATATGAGAGATATATTATCAAAAAAATAGAATGAAAAATATACAATGGATCAATCCTTAAGAAATGAGATCATGCAAACCTAAAAGTAACCCTAATAGGTAGACATTTAATAATTAATATAATTATTAAATGTCACAATATGCAAACTAAAGTGAAATCTTAAGAGAGGAATAAAGGTAACTTAATTAACATAATTAAGTTAAAACCTTTACTCTAACACCCCCCTTAAGATGAGCAAGAGTGCAACTACAAACATGTGCAAGAACGCAAAGGTAACTACAATGCATGAAATCAAACAAGGGTCCCGACAACTAGGCCTGATCAGGTACCCAAATACAACCAAATCTCTGTAAAGTGGAGAAATAGAGAAAACCTCATGGGAAAAACTCTACTCCAAAAAGAGATGAAAGACAAGAGTGAAAGAAGAAGAGAGATAGGAGGACTCAACATGACCCCCCAAGAACTGATTCTATCACACAAGTACAAAATATGTTCCCCCCATAGGAGAGAGAAGAGACTCCAAAGTACCCCCAGAATGAGAGAACCCCTGTGCCAATGATCAAACCAATGTGTCTCCTCAGAGGAAGAAACAGATGCAACAGTCAAAGAAGAGGAAATCCCTTGATGTGAGGTGAAAATGGAAGTCCTGGATGATGCTCACTGAAGAAATGAACTGCAGTATGAGTGTTTGAATAACATCATGGTGAATCAAACAACTCAAGATGATCTTGAAATGGAATATCCACTAAAGATGGAATAAAAGGTGTGCTGAAACTGTCATCTGTGAGGAAAGGAATATCCTCTAATATGGCCTCAACAACTGCACTTGATGGCTCGATGAGTGGAGCTATAATGTCATTCACAACTGAAGAGGAATCCTGCTGAACAGATGTGATCTCAACATGAGGTAGAGGTGTAGAAGTCTCAACACTAGTCTCATGAATGAATGGAAGAACACATAAGTTCAAGTGACCAAACTTCACCTCAGATACTGCATTCTCTCTTGTAGAAAGAGAGGAAAACTCAGACAGTGGAGATGGTGGACCAAAGTGTGTGAATGCATACAATCGGGAAGAATGATCAATTGTCCCTGTCGCAACAATGTTTCTAGTCTGAATGTCTCTGATGTGGACTGAATCAAGTGTGAACTCAACTGTCTTCCTTGTCCCACTATGAGCAATCTGATAGATGGAGAGAAGGTTAGTGGACAAAGATGGTACACATAGTACATAATTGAATGTATTGTCATCAATGTCGATAAAACCTTTCCCACATACACTCATATAAGTGTTATTACCCATCAATATGTGTGGTGAGGACGCAGCCTCGAAAGATGAGAACATGTCCTGAGAAGATGCCATATGGTGTGAAGCACCTGAATCTAGTAGCCATCTAGATAAATGTGAACTGGTGGTTGCACATAATGCATGACCCTTATGTGGGGCCTGTCCATCTGTGTGGAATGATGGTGAAGAAGAAGACTCGCCTGATGTAGATGAAGAAGAGTGATGGATATTGTTCCTCTCAAGAAGAGCTGTCAAATCTGAAACCTGTTTTGCATATCCATCTATCTTCTTCTCATAACACTTGGACTCATCATGTCCTGGCTTAGTACAATAAGCACACTTAGGTCTATCTTTCTTTGATGATTTCCCCTTAGGAGAAGGTGAATCAGAGGTGTTTTGTGAACTGGAATCCTTCCAATGCTCTATGGTCTTTGGTTTCTGTTTTTGCTTCCCTTGAGATGACTGTGCTACCAACACTTGGTGTTGCGATCCTGTGAGAGCATCCAACTATGATATCTTGGCCTACTCTCGTGTCAACTGATCACTAAACACCTCAAAAGTAGGCATGGTAAATTGGTTTCCCAATGCATCCATGGTGGAATAAAATGTCGAAGAGAATATCTGAAAAACGACCTCGAAGCTTAAAAAGAATAAGGTAAATACACTCCTCATCTGTTTTGTTCTTACCACAACCCTATAGAAGAGATATTTGTTGTTTGAATTTGATTAGAAAGTCCTCAATAGAGGGAAAAGAATCAGGTACAAGTGAAGTCAATTCTGCCTCAATCTGTATTGCACAAAACTGATTGATGGTACCAAATAAATCATTGAACTTGGTCCACATTTCAAGAGGACTGCTACACCCATCAAGATGAAACAACAAGCTGTCTGAAACATGTAAGGAAATCAAACCCATAGCCTCATCCATCTTATTTCTATGCTGCATAACCTCAAATGGCCATGCCAAAACTGGTTGAACTGTATCTAAACAGGACCACAACCCCTTTGATCTGAGAAGACGTGTCATGAATGCCTTCCAAGTGTGGTAGTTATGAGGTGTGAGAAGTTCAATAGTAGAAGGGTTTTCGGTCATGTTTGGAAAGGTTTAATGAATGTTTAATGTGAAGGGTTTCTGGTTTTCTGAAGTAAATGACAGAAAGAAAGAAAAAAACTCCCCCCACAATGCAAGAAACCAAACCCCAGTAGATTTTTTAGCGAAAAAGCAGGAAAAAAACAAAAAGGATTTAGACTGAATCTTGTGTACCTGCTATTTTGTTTTGGAAAAAATAACAAAATATCTAAATAGAGCGTGAGAAGAGATTTCCGATGCCTATTCGTTTTCAAATAAATAGAGCAAAAATGAGCAAGTTATGCCCCCTGGAGTGCAAAAATATCATATTCATTTTCAAATAAATAGAGCAAAAATGAGCAAGTTATGCCCCCTGGAGTGCAAAAATATCATTTGACTTTGACTAAAAAAAGGAAACCAAATTGGAAAATTTTGAAAAAAATATTGCACTATCATGATGGGCTCAGAGCCAGCTTTCCAACGCCTATTTTTGTTTGAAAATCCGAGCTAAAATGCCCAAGTTATAGCCTATTTAATGAAAGTACCTCTAAAATGCTCAAATAGGCCTCCAGGAGCCCTCACATGCGACCAGCGGCTAAGACTTGCGACAGAGCCCGCGGTCTTCTATATGACCGGCGGCTGGGGTTGGGCGGCTGATGGGGGCTTAGCGGAGTGACGTGGGTGCTAGTGGCCTTGGTTGGCGGCCCTGGTTGGTGGCGGTGCTGGCCGAGTGGCCCTCCGGTGGCCACTGGGCGGCGCTGGGGTGGTCGCCGGGCGGCGACTGGGCGACGCCCCTATTTTAAACGGGGAGTGCATATTTGAAATAAAAAAACTTTGTTTTAATTTTATTTTTTTTGATTTTTATGAAATTTTTGACATCGAAGATCGTGCCCTTAGGCCGTACGGCCTTGGGGCCAATTTTTTTTTGCCTCCCTAATCAACTGTGGCCAAATCAGACAAGCTTTATATGAAAATAGGGGTTTTCAGCACTGTGAATCCAATGGCGAGGTCCGTTTGGGCCCAAAATGAACCCAAAGAACGAAGTAAGTCGGATCCACAAAAAAGCAACCCAAAAACCTGTGAAAGCTTGATCAAACCCTCGTAGCTCCAAAATCTTCAAAACAAGAACAAGCTGTAGTAGGTCCACTCTGATACCATGTAGAAGTTGTCAAAACCAACTTCAGAGTCCAAGAACACTTGCATGCAAAGAGATACCTGTCACAGGGAAGAGAATGGAGAAAAAAGCAAGAGAGGGTTTTGAAGCATTGTAATATGAGACATATATTATCAAAACAATATAATGAAAAATATACAATGGATCAATCCTTAAGAAAGGAGATCATGCAAACCTAAAAGTAACCCTAATAGGTAGACATTTAATAATTAATATAATTATTAAATGTCACAATATGCAAACTAAAGTGAAATCTTAAGAGAGGAATAAAGGTAACTTAATTAACATAATTAAATTAAAACCTTTACTCTAACATAAACATCATCATACCATGTTGGCATTTGAAGCCAGGGTCGCAATTTGAAGACTGCCATATCATCGATGACCCTGCGCCAGTAGGGAATGCCAAGCTGCCCTGTATGTTGTAGTGTGATAGCACCCCTGTACCTCCAGACAATTGGATCATCTGGCTCTACATCCGCCATCTGAACAATCAGTAGCAACACAATGATGTGCTCCTAGGACCAAATGTGAAGTAGAGTGACTCCTGTGTCGATCGCCCTGCCATCATAGTATACAAAATCATGCATATTATGGTACAGAGAGGCTAGCATCACTGTCCCCCAAGAATACTGAGTCCTTTGAAACAACATCCTGTGCCAAGCTAGGCCCCATCTCGAACCGAACCCTCTACTCTGTCGATCTAGAGCAACCAAACTTGAGATGATGGCTGCAACAATCAATTTGAAAGTGGGCACCTGACCTCTATACATCTTGAGGTCAATCTGCGAAGTGACTAGAACAATATCCTCTTGGTTCATCACCTCATGGAATGCATCATAACTAGTTTTCACATCATATATCACATGCTTGCCATGTATCGACAAATGCAATATCCGCCATATATCCTCAAGCGTCACTGTCTCCTCGTCGGTAGGAAGGTGGAACGACAAGGTCTCACTATACCATCGCTTGCACAAGGCTATCATCATCACCAAGTGTGTTCGAATGACAGGCATGTATGCAATGTACCATAGGTTAATCTCCCCTAAATGCTCTTGTCACAACTTAGATAAATCACCAATTCTGGAAAAAATTGTGGGCTGGTGCTCGCGGGATATCAAAGGTGAGATAACCTCCTGCACCCACGAAGCGCACAACGTTAACAAATCAAATTTTTTTGGCTAAGTTTGGAGTTTTCATCCCCAAAATGACAATAGCATTGCTATAATTCAAATTTCAAATTGCGACGCTCAAGGCATTTAAATTGCAAATCACAAGTTGCATCGCTACAAACACATGCATCACGAATTAGCTTTGGCAAAACCCTAACAGTAATTTTCAAATTAGAAGGAGCATCGCTAAACACATATGCATTGTGATTCAAAATCTGAAACCCTAATTCTAAATTGTGAACTATGTCGCTAAACACATATGCATCGCTAAAATTCAAATTATCGTTGACGATTCTCAAATGGGCATCGCTCTAGAGTGACGTTGCCAAAGTTTAAATTTCAAAATGCATTAAATGCACCAAAAAGTCAAATTTCAAATCAAGTTTCAAATCACATACCGGTGGTCCTACGCTTGGAAGCCTCTAGTACTCTTGAACTCGGTCGAAAATGTGTCGCGGGAGCACTCGTTGCATCATTTTGTCAAAGGGTCAGAGTTCATAATGCAAGAAATCCTAAAGGTTTGAATGCACAAATGAATTGAAAGTGACCCTTCCTCACCTATTTATGCTTGCAAATTAGGGTTTTTTCCCCATAATTTAACCATCAAGCTAGGGTTTTTTACCATTTTCACTAATTTTGCCAAACTAAACCTTATTTTGCATCGTTTTTCATGTTTTTGGCATGTTTTTTCCATCCCAAAGCCTTTCTGGACCCCTTGGGTAACATTTTAACCTTTGTCGAGAAATCAACCCAAAATTCAAAATTTTCACCCGATTTCTCGAGGGGGAAAGGAACCAGCTTAATCCTTCTGGTAGGGCATGTAAAAATCAATTTTTTAAAATTTTTTTTAAGCAACAGTTTTTCATCTGAAGATTATCAATCTTTGAATTGAAGCAATAACTACCTCACTTCAAAGAGGGGGAAAATGTAGACACTGAAAAATGTCCCAAATCATATCATACACTCAAATTGGGTATACTAACATTATTTCCTCTTGAAACCCATCCTCTTTTTTGCTTAATTAATTAATTAATGGCATCATTTACATCTATTAACCTAATTCATCTAATCAGGTTAATTCCCCCCTTTCATGCTAACATTTCATCCTACTAAATTAAATAAATCAAACTATTTAATTTAAATCCCTAAATCTTCTTATTTAATTAAATGTCATTCCACCTTTCCCCCTTTCATTAAATCATTTTATTTAATGAATATCATCTAATTCTTCTAAATCCCCTAATTGCATAATTAACATTGTTTAATTATCAATTAAATCTAATTCCCCCCACTTGCAAGGGAATATTCCTCCTTTGCACATTCCTCCAAAAAAGGGAATATTCCCATGGAATATTCTTTTGCACGATTTAATTTAGTTTTAATTAACTAAATATCTTTTTCCCTCACCCATGAATATTCCAAAGAATATTCTTTTCTCCTCACTCATTTGAAAAGGGGGAATATTCCTTTTTATAACAAACTCACTTAGCTTCATGTGCAAGTTAACTTGTGACCTCTTGTACAGGTCAAAAGTGTGTTTGTTTGAAGGAATGTGAACCCTTGATTAAATCTCATCTTGCATTCTCACCCATTGATGAGAATCCATGATCCATGCCTCTAATTTCCTCCATCCTTGACTGTTGATTAACCTTTTTTTATCTCAACCCTTCATCTCATTTGCTCTCTTATAAATAGGTCACTATTTGGAGACAAATGGATCCATCTTTCAAAAGCAAACTTATGTTGTTGAAATCACTCACACTCACACTCATATTTAGCACACATTTAGCATCTTTTAGTTCATTTTAAACTTTAGCTTCCATTAATGGCTTCCATGATCACATAATGCATCCATTTAGCTTGTTTATTAATTATGGTTTAGATCTTTTAGCTTAGAATCCACACATATTGGCTTAGCTTTTGCATATCTAGACCATTTCTAGCATAAAATCATATAAAACTAGCTTGCATCATGCTCATTTAGAGTAAAATCATGTTTTCATACATATCTCACAACTGTTCCACCAATTTTCTTAAATAAAGTTGATTGGGGCAAGCTCATTTATCCATGGGATTGCGAAAGGGTCATCATTTCACATCAACACAACACCAATCTCACAACGGGATAAGTTTCAGATGAGTTAGAGTAGACATTTTAATGCTTTTGTAGTTTAGAATGCTTAGTTTCGATAAATGTTTTGTTTAATCTTTGTTTGATTGATCTCCTTGAGATTTGATGTTAGTGGCTTCATTATGCTTCAATTCTTCATGGATCAAGTGTAATTGACCATACTAATCCGTCAATCACAATAATAATGCTAGAAAACCACATGATGAAGAGCAAATGGAGGACATGAATAAAAAGATGATGTGAATAAATGAACAAAGTGAAACAACAATGGAGATTTACTAGAATCTCACCAATAATATTAAAAACTTATTTGGTGACAAAGTGTTGGGATTGTATTTTAAGTATAACCTTAAAGTTGGTATGAAAAACCCTACTAAAACCCTTACATTGTATTAGAAGTATATATGCTTATCATTTATTTTATTTTACTATTGAATTTCTCTTTTTGATGGAAGTGCTACTTAGGTCATATTTCATGTCTCTTTGTTTGTTTCCAACTAACCCCATGTACTCTAGAAAACCTCCTTATATTGTTGCATAAAAAATTGTAGCACCTTCTATCATGTGGCATGTTACATTCAACAAAAACAAAACTTCCCATATTGAATTTAAAAAAATTGTATTTTTTTTCCATTGTGTGTTGGTGTGAACAAGGTGTTTTACCTAACTAGTTCACCTAGTATGTCCTATTTGCATGTTAATTTTACTTGTGGGCTAGGAATCTTTCTAGAAATCTTAGTTCTCATTGGATATTATCTTATCTTATGTCATTTACCTCTTATGTTTTAGGTTATTTAACATTCCCTCTCTCATGTCATAGGATTAAGACACTTATCATGATCTTGTCTAATCCTATATCTCACCTTGCCTATATAAGCAAGGTTTGATATGTATAATGTATTGCATATACTCATTGTATGGTATTGTATATTGTATGAATTTCATTGATCATATTTGATCTAATATATTTTGCATCCATTATTACAAATTTATGCTCTTGTTTTTCTCTCTTATGGAAGGATATTTTGGTTTTGTAGGTGATTCTGAGAGCTTGATTCCTTGAATAGCTCTTTTCATGAGGATAACACCCCTAGCTAAGTGTGAAACTCAGCTATCCTATGAAACATGGGATCATCTTCAAGTTGTAGGTTGCCTATGGTGAAGATGAACCACTAGAGTGGGTTGGTTCCCTTGATGGACCTCCTAAAAGCTTGTTGGTTTGATAGGAAAAAGGATAGAAAACTGAAAACTAAAGAATGGTTAATCCTAGAGGTGATGCACCAAAAATCCAAGACTTATACCTGCTATTTCAACTTACAACTTCTCTCAAAAAATCAACTTTACCTTGTGCACAACTCAACTTTCACAAGCTCACACAACAATGTTTCATAAGAAAGGTTGTTTTCACATTTTTGAAGGAAAGCTTAAAAGCTTTAAGGACTATAACTGCTAAAAGAGATAACACAATCTATGACCTATATGAGTTTTTTTCTTATTCTAGTATGAAATGCTTTGTAATGAGACATAATTGAGGATCTTGCATTCATAATCACAAAAAATTAGATCAAATCATCTACAAAGGCACTTGATACACAAATTTAGAGAAGGAAAATATGTTGCTTTTATTGAAATAATAGAAGTTTATGCTTCTATAAATGAAAAATACTATTTGAGAATACATAAAATGCTGCTCTATATCCCTCAAAAAGAGTTACAATCTCATCTCTTTTACATAAGGCAAAGAGGAAAGGAAGAACTACTCTAAAAGAGTTGGATGCTTTGTTTTATAGAAAATCCACCTCAGATTGACTAAAGGTGAACCTCGTGGAAGATGTTGAGTGTGCATGGATGTGGAAATGGATGTGAATTGGAGGCAAAATCATGCAAACTTTGGTGTAGAAGAGTTGACTTGACCTCTTTGACTTCTTGACTCCTGCATGCTCCTTGAAGTGTGCCCCAACTCAACTTGAATTGGTCTTCTAAGCAAGGCATGAAACTAATTGAAAAAGCTATCCCAAGGCACTTTGCATGGAGTTTTCAACCAAACGGTCATACAAGGATAAAATTCCATTATTATAGGATCTCAAACTTCTTCAAAATGCATGATTTTAGCCCCAAACTCCTCTTAACTCCAGTTATGATCATGAGGGATTCTAAAATAGGCTTAATCTACTTGAAAACATCTCCAAACTAAATGTTTAACTCCCCTCAGCTTTAGAAAGCTCATGCAGAATGATATGTACGTGAGAGAAGATAGCTAGGTGCTTGCAAAAAGCTTGAAGATGACTAGGTCTTCAAGGAGGTCTCTTAATTGTTTATTAGATCATGCATTTTTAGCAACTTTAAATTACAATCAGGTATAAATCATTGCCACTTTTATGTCCACTCTCATAAAAACAACACCTAGATGTGATCTTACTGTCTCTCACTTTCCACTAACTCAACTCATCATAGTACTGCCTTCACAAGGTTGTCATATTGCTTCAATTATAATTTTTAGCATTTATCTTCTATTCATGTATGAGACTGTCACAACCCCTAAATCTACTTTACATGATTATGTTTGCATAGTTCATTGTCATATTGCTTGAATGACATATAGTGCAACTTCTTTTATCATTTTTTGTCCTCAAATTGAATCTTCATGCCACTAACTCAGCTCATCGTAATACGACCTCTATACTGCCAAGTCTCATAGAACTGTCCTTTAATGTTTGATTCATTAATGAATATGAAAATTGGCAATGTTAATTTCATTTGGTGTCCTTTATCTGCCCATTCATTATGTTGATGGTGACTGTCCTCTGTATGACTACTTTGGACTATCATCTACTTATAAATCACTAGCTTTTAGCATGGTGGATTGTCCTCCTTCAATTTATAGTCCTTTTGCATGGTAATGATTGTCATACATCTCTTATAGGCACATTTGTTCATTGTCATGCATGTATTTTGATGGATTTGGCTCTCTCAACTGAGGCAACCTCCCATTCATCCTCAAATTTTAATCTTTGTTAGCAAACAAGCTAATCTCTTTTTCTTCCTTTGGCTAGTAGCAACAATAAAAACCTTGCCCTTATATTTAGAAAGGCAACAACAAAAGATAAAGCCGCTTTCATGATAATGACCATTGTCACCCTCCCAATAGAGTACCCTACGAGTCATAATGACTTATGATTGTCCTTTGATATCATGCTACTATTGAAGTTATTGCCACTATCATATTTATGATAGTCATAGGGACTTTCCACATGGCAACTAAGATAAGGTTGTTCTTTTAAGATCTGCCCTTATTCATGGCTGTCAACTCTCTCATTTGCTTTGGCTCCTTCATTTAGATTGTCAAAGGTGATTGTCCTAAAGAATATTCTCTCATATCTTGACCATGGACTACACATTTGGATGATTCATAGCTTTAATACATGATAAGCACTACTGCCATCAAATAACTATACATTCTTCCTTATTTTAGTCTTAAAGACTATTCCCCATCTTCTTGTAATCTATTGTCCTTCACTTCTCTGAATTGTGAATGCACTTTTGACTATGATTCCTCCTTTATGACTATCATTTATATTGTCATGCAAGGTTTCTTTGAACATTACTACATTATGCAACTGATTTGTCATCATCCTACAAGGACTTCCCCTGATCCTCATTTCAATCGACTATCTTGTCTTGCTTCATGTTATGTGGCTATCCTTTTTGTTTTGCATATTAGTGTACTTTAGTCACTTTCATAGAGTTCTTTCCCTTGGTCATGTCTTGATGATATGCCATTTTTCACACATGTCTGCTAGGGTATTCATAACTACAACCTTTGTGATTGACACCTTGAATTGTCTTTTAAGGTTTGATTCATGGTTGATTTCCCATTTTGCATGATCCTTACTCTTGCACTTTCTCAGTCATAAATATGACTGTCATCTCATGAATGTGTCCTCTTAATGCTTTATTAAATGCATAGTCTTATTTTGTTAGGTTTGAAACCTTAACATTCTCACTTGCTAACTATCTTTGCATCATGTAAATTTGTATTTCTACCCTTTATATGACTCTTTATGATCACTTGCAGGAGTTGAAATCTGTCCTTCAAACTAGACTTTATGAGTGTCATGCATATGACTTTCCCATTCTTCAACTTATTCATGAACTCCATTTACCTACAAAATTCTTGTCTTCCATACCAAAGGTCATGCATTTGGTTCCCTTCTCTCTCAAGGTTGATGGTCTATCATTTATTTTTGACTATGAATCCATTTTGTATGATTGTGAATGCATTCAATGATGACTATGAAGTCTTCACTGTCTTTTAGCTCTTTGGATCACTACATATTATAGTTTGATATATGTCCTTTAACATATTACTAGACCTTGGTCTTTCATCACCACCCTTTTATCAAACCATAGTTGTTCCTTACCATTTCATACTAATGAAAACTTCTCGAGGTATGCACTTTTTCATCACTTATCAATGTGAACATGTTTTCCCCTTGTAAGGTCTCCTTATGATGACTGTAATCATTTATTTGGCCTTGAATTGAGACTTTGAAAATTATGCCTAAGACTATCATACGTTGTTGCCTTTCTATATTTTTGATATGACTTTCCTTTAGTATTTAGTTGACTATCATGTTATACTTCTCTGCCTTTCTACTGCAATTTGAGGTCTAGTAAAGTCTGTATTTACCTATGGTGGTATGTATCTCCTCTGCTACCTGCTACGAATGAGTTCCCATTTGATACATAGAAACTCCTTGGCTTCTTCTACCTTTCTCCAACTTACTCCTTTTTAGGATATGAGTTCACTTAAAAATACCTTGGTAGTATTCTATCATGCATGTTACGAAGCATCTTTTTAAAAATTTGGGTAGTGAAAGAATGAACCTTTTATCCTTCATCTACGTGCATGCCCTCTTAATTGCTTGATGTAGACACCTAAAAATGACCTAGGCCTGCAAGCTTCATTTTTACCACTTTCGTCCTAGCATAATTATGACATTTAATTATGTCCTTGGTCCACATTCGACTATTGATTAAATAATTCATAATTATTTAATTAATTCATGTCCTTTGATTCTTCATGATTATTAAATAGTCATTTCTTCTAATTAAATAAATTTCTTAATTTATTTAATTCCCCTTTGTCATTTAATTCTTCTCGATTATTAAATAAATGAATTACATTTATTTATTTAATACGTCACTAACTATCTTAATTAAATAAATTGATTAATTTATTTAATTAATTAATCTCATCTCCTAAATTAAATAATTAAATTTAATTATTTAATTGCTAATTAATATTCTTCTCATTTTAAATAAATTAAATTATTTAAAATGTCATGTCAATCTTAACTGTCAGTCCTTTTTGATAAATAATCTGAAAAAGATTATTTATTATCTCATAAAATCCATAATTTGAATTATCTTAATTCAAATTAGTAATTATTCTTCCCAAAATCAAGCAATTGGGCAGATTCTTGATTTTTCAAATCTTATCTTCAGTCCACATCTTATCTCTTTGATTTTTCAAATCTTGCAAATCAGGCAATCTTATCTTCTTGATTTTTCGAAAATCTTTATTTCTTTAATTAATTTCCTCATTTATTCTCCACCGTCGATCCGATTTTGTCCTGATCGTTCGATTAAAGATTTTGCCCTAACCCTAATTAGGGATTCTCAGGTTTAATCTGGATCGTTCATTTTAGGTTCTCATCAATAATTTATCTCATCCGTCCATTCGAAATGGCATTTTCTATAAAATGCCATCTTCTTCTCACTTTTCGGACACACGCACATGCTGACAGTTTGCATAGTGATTATAGGCATTTACTTTCACACTTAGTTTTTCATATGCAATTTCATTATTTATTATTATAGTCATTTAATCAAGTCATGGCATTGTTTTAGGCATAGACATTGTCAATCATAGGCTTTTAGACACAGGCATTTAGATTTTGAGTAAATCCTTCAAAACTTGCTTTAGTCTTGTCACTTGTCATAGTTGCTCATACACGAATCTGAGGGCATCTTTATTTACTGCAAGCTAGGAGGTGTAACAAAGGTGAACCATGGAAGATGGAGAATTCAGGTGATATAATTCCCTTTTGTTTTCATTGTATTCCTTTGTGCTTCGTTATGTTCAATGGATTTTGATGTTATTGATGCTAACAATCTAACAAATCTATTTTTCCCTTGATTACATTGGTGAACTCGACTCCGTTTTCTCGTTTCCGTATGGTTTTTTGTTGTTTTCTGTTGTTTTGCAGGTACAGGTACGGATCGACGCAAGTGTCTTTTTAAAAAAATCGTGACGCATTTGATGCATCGCGACGCATCTGCTTACAGAAGCGCCGCAATCGCCCTGACAAGCCGCAACTGACAACCAGAATGACGCATATGATCTGTCGAGCCGCATCTAAAGACCTGAATGACGCATCTGCCATGTCGAGCCGCATCTGTCTGGTAAAATTTTTCTTTTAGTTTTGAGGTTCTGATTTTTGGATTTTTGAGTTTTTCTAGTTTCTGGTTTTCTGTTTTTCTATTTTTTCTGTGTTTTTTATTTCTACATGTTGGATAGATTAGATTTTTTGTGTTACTAATCTGTTCTTGTAGCGTGTGGCGATCTCCATTCGTGTGTCGAAGACCATTGCTTAAAAAGACTACTAATTCATTGTTTGCAGATTCGAATGTCAAAGAAGGAATAAACAAACTTTGTGCTTGTTTTTCTTAGATTAGCAAACATTTGATTTTGGTGCACATAAAAGGAACTCATGTCTTCTATGTTTGATTGTGCTTGCAGAATGGTAGGTGAGTATGCTCTCACTTGGTGAAAACTTTGTGATCAGAAAAACCAGACCCATTCTTATTTGTTATTTACCCTGACTTGGTATATCGGAGTATCCTCTCCCCTCGCGCTTTCGGGCGATCTTGGGTGTAAGAGAAACGGTTACCAACTCTAGAAATTGGGCCTGCCTGGGGATTTCATCACCCCAACGTGACTCAAACTGGCAACGGAGCTAAAGCCAAGCTACCCCCAACCGGTATATAAATGTAAACCTTAAGGGAAAACCTAAGGTTGCTTGTGCAGATGTGTCATACGGACGAAGTTGTACTCCCTTAAACCCTGTTGAGCTTAACCTCTTCAGGCTGGAGTGCCACCTTAATGGTGATTAATCTCTTGCCCCATGTATGGCCACTCGAACGGGGGTCCCTAACTAAAAACTCTTGTATAGAAAGCCAAAATCCTTCTATTTGCTAGCGCAGCACTGGTCGGTGTGAAGGCATCCACACTTTCGCAGTTTGTAGTAGAGGTGATTAGCTCGCCATGGGAGTTTCATGGGGGTTGGAAGCTTGGTTGGCCTGAGAAGAGAGTGCACTATAAGGGGGAGCCCGTGCAACCAAGCTTCTGAATTCACACGCTACAAATATGTGGTTGGGGAAACCCGTGTGGAATCTAGCGAATATTGTCATGGCCTAACCTAGGATCGTGCTTATTTGATGTGTGTTTGGTTACCTTTTAAAACGCTATGTTTGTCAAGTGTTTTCTGGTTTTACCAAGTTCAAAACAAAACATTCATCAAACAGATCAAAATTTCCATAAAAAATGACAAGAAAATCACTTTGAAATTAAACTGAGTCGCATCTATCAAACTGCAACTGATTTTCTGCAACACAACTGCTCTGCTAAACCGCATTTGAGACCTAGAACAACGCATCTGTAGGCGTCGCGACGCATCTTTCAACTCAAAAACCGCAAGTGCAAAACCGAACCGCATCTGCTAAACTGCGACGCATTTGCAGTTTCGAGCGACGCATCTGCCTGTCAAAACTTAAAACGTCATATTCGAAACTTGAGGTCCTCAATTTGTCCACCATCTGTCAAACACTGTCACCAAGAAGACTCTGTCAGAAACCAAAACTTGAAATTGCTCAAAGTCTTGACCATTAGTTTGCATTAGTTACCATAGGTTTCATACCTCATTCCTTTTCATTGCATACACTTGGCATTAGACTATCCCTAGGTTCATATTTTTCATACTTAGGATTAGGAAAATCTTAAGCACACTTTGTAAAGTCATTGTTTTCGAAATTAGACTCTCTTGGACCAAGTTATCAAACCCCCTTTTTAGTCATTGTCCTTTTTTGTGAGATTCTTCCAACTCAAAAGTCTAGTTAGGAAAGACTCACTAGTCATTTAGACCTAGTCAACTTGTCATTTCCAACAAAGTCTTTCAGCAGTCAAAATCAAAAACAAAGTTTGAGCTTAGAAGTGCTTAGATAACCTTGTCTTACATTGCATACAAATTGCATATCCTATTCACAAAAAACCAAAAACATTAGTCATTCTAGTTGTCATTTTGAAATTAGACTTCACATAGTGTCATACTTGCATTTAGTTGTCATTCCCTTTTGAGCAATCTCATTTATGGTTGAAACCAGACTTCAAAAACAAAAGAGACAAATGGAAAACTTTAGACAAGACCCCTTGTTTACTGTCAACAATCCTCCACATGACTCAAACTGGACCTTGTACGATCCATTTTCCAATTTAGACAATCAACCTCCAGTGACAACACAATCCTCATTAAACAGTACATTCAAACTCTACTTGCAAAGAGATGAAAATGGTCAACTACTTCAAGAAAACATAGAGGCATTGACACAAGACCTAGAGGCCTGTTAGCTTGCTGAAACAATAGCTCGTCAGGACAGAGACAGATTCGTAGCTATGCTCTTGAGTGAAGGAGCTAAGTTACCACAAGGATTTGACGTTAACACACTAAATTTGACACTTCATGACCCTAATGCCAACAACGCACATAACATGTCACATAGTGGTCAACTTCTAAATACTACAAGCAATACTTCCTTTGGGACCACAACGATAGTACATACCACGCCCAACATCCCAAACATCTCCAACACAACAAATGCTACATCTATTGGGGGATGACAATCATCCACAATGCCCACAACATCCACGACACTACCTCAATCGGATGGAACCACTCTTGGCTCCTCAACAATGTGGGAAAATTATTCCAATCCTCTTTTTACCGCGACAGTAAATACCACGGGGGCATCATCAAGTCACCACAATCCCCCCTTGACAACTACATCTACTACCATGAACACAACTTTGACAAATCCGTTCAGTAGTAATTCACAAAATCCTTCGGGAGGAGCCACAAGACGTATCTTTATCTAAGGACAACAACAAAAAGTTAACACGACAACACAGTCAAATGTCATTGCCTCCCAAGGTACAAACACAAACGTCCCCCTTGTACAAAACCAACAATTTACACAAGGTGGCCAAATAACACAACCCATGACATCATTGACACACTATAACAGTCATGGTCACAACATCCCCCAAATAACGACACACATGGCTGGGGGACACATCCCAACATATTCATCCAACATTCATACTCATCAACATGCACCCAATCATAACTTCCAATACCAACAACATATCACTCCACACACGTCATACATACCACAACAATCCATACCGCCACAATACACCAATATTCATGCACAACAAACAGGAACACATGGTGTACCAGGCAATCCAACACACGGAAACATAAATGACCCTACCATAGATGAACTCAAAGCAAGAATGAGGGATATGGAGAAAAATTTCCAAAACATGTACATTTCAGGCAGGAAATCAGAAATATCATATGACCTAGATGTATACCCATTTGACACAAGCTTATACATGCCTGCATTTCCGCCAGGATACGTGTCACCCAACTTCACAAAATATAGAGGCAAGACAAATCCCATTGAACATGTTTGCGAATTCGCAACCAATTGTATGGACATTGCCTACGAACAAACTTACTTAATGAGACTTTTTTCTAAAAGTCTGGCGGGTCAAGCCCTTGAGTGGTTTTCAACTCAAAAGGATATCCAGACATGGGATGAGCTCAAACAAAAATTCATAAGAAATTATGCGTACAACATTGACATGGATACCTCTATCACTAGCTTGTGCAATCTCACGCAAGAAGATTCAGGTGAGACGTTTATCCCATTCTTTCAAAAATGGAGGAGCCTCGCTAGTCGATGTCACATTGATATCCCCGAAAGAGAAAAAGTCGACATGTTTTTCCAAACACTTCTAGGGCCCCTAAAATTCGCATTGCAAATACATTGTTGCACAAACTTCACAGAGTTACTTGAAAAAGGGGTCTAGATTGAGAAATCCCTTATTGCAAAGGGAGAACTGAGATATGGTTCCAAAAACACAAACGTCAATCCACCTGCTGACAAAAACAAATATTGGGTTAAAAATAAGCACGTTACAAACGACGGTGTTGTCGACGCCAAGACTGCAAACACTGTAGGTCCTGTATTGGCCCTGAAGGGGGTTCAACAACAAAACGGACCAACAACGACGTGGACACCTCCTCCCAATAATCCTTCAAATAACCAAAGTGGTCAAAATAATCAGGGACAATACCGTCAGATGAGACAATTTCCTAGGGGTCGCACATACACCCATTTGGGTGAACCCATTGAAGAAGTCCTTAAGAAATGCATTCAACATGGGGTCATCATACTTCCGGAAGTAAAACCATATGACCCAGGACAGTTCAAACCAGCATGGTGGAATGACAATGCACTTTGCGAATACCATCGAGAAAAAGGGCATACAACCTCTAACTGTCGACAATTGAAAAACATAATAACAGATCTTATTGAAAATCGCACCATCGAAGTAGGTGGATCGCAATTCACCTCCAACTCAGATCATACTATCCACAAGAATCCACTGCAGGATCATGGTTCTCATAATGCGTCCACTTCAGGTTCACAGAATCAAGCTAACTTCGCCCGAGTCAAGTACGACTATTCTAGTGGAGCTATTATAAACAATGTCTGAACTGAAAATGAATACATCAATACCATTACGGTTAGAAGAGCACCCCAATGTAATGCTACAACTCGCAGTGGCAAGGTCACTATAGCTGGTCCACCTTCCGCTAGACAAGCCAAAATCACTATACCGGGCCCATCTACTAAACAATCACAACTCGATCCATTTGCTAAACAGCCAAAACCTGTCCCAACCACACAGCAGTGGAAACCCAAAAGTTAGTTCAACCTCATTGACCAGCTAGAAAAGACTCCCGCGCAAATATCTATCCTTGAGCTGCTTCGTATCTCTCCCGCACACAAAGAAATCCTAGATAAAACTCTCCTAGAGACGTCGGTCCCCAAGGATATTGATGTCAATCAGTTTGAAACTATGGTGGGATATCTCACCACGCCGCACCATGTCACCTTCTCGGATCAAGACTACTCATCACATAAAACCAACCACAATGACACATTACACATAGAAACTTTTGTCCACAAGCACAAAGTTAGACGGGTTTTAGTAGATGGCGGAGCAGGGTTGAACATATGCTCCCTCAAATTGGTTAAAGCTCTAGGGTTCTCTGATGCGTGCGTAGACCCAACGAAAAGCATAGTGATCAAAGCATACGATGACGAGGAACGCTCTTCACGGGGTGTTATCTCTCTCCCTATCAGAGTGGGACCGATCATTGTAGACACAACCTGCCAGGTCCTGGATTTGGAACTACCATATAACATCTTACTTGGCCGTCCATGGATTCATGCATTAAAAGCCATTCCGTCTACATGCCACCAATGCCTCAAGTTTCCTTTTGACGGTACAGAAGTCACCATATACGAAGACCCCGACCCTTTCCAATATTGTACCAACTTAAGGAGTATCTCCGAAAACCGAGTACATATTAATCGAGAAGCACCTGGCTCCTCGTCATCCAAGTATATCGACCCTTCCACACTCACGTCATCTTCCACATCCGCTCCATCCACGTCTTCCGCCATACCACCACCTTCCACCAGCTCTAAGACTGAATCTACTGTCAAAATCCAGGACCTTGGCTGCGGAGAATTCAAACTGCACACAACATACAGCATAACAACAATGCCCAGATCTGCCAAGGACTATGGTCGGCCATGTTTCAGAATGGAACCTCAGGAAACCTTCAAAGTTCCACCGAATACAGTTTTTATCAAGTGGGGAGACATGAGTGAGGAAGACCTTGCTGACATCACAGGATGGATCTATAAAGATACTATCACATTACCCCCATTACCAGTTCAAATATATGGCAAAGGTTATGACTTCATGAAGGCTAAAGGCTACGATGGTACTAGTGGCCTAGGAAAAGACAAAACTGGCCGAAGGGAACCCATAAAAACTTTTCAAATTCTGAAGTATCTTGGATTAGGGTTTGGGTCACCCACCAATGACGATCGACGTACCTCTGGACTTTCAAATGAGCGAGTACATGCTTCTGATAGTGTCGAGACTACTAGGGAAACCCTCACCGAAACAGACTCCCATGAGTGGGAATTTGGCTCAGAACGATCCCTAAGTGACTGTTGTCTTGATGATTTGTTTGTCGAACCAAGGGAACTGACCTCTGAACAACGATTTTGGAAAACATTCAAAATTGAACAAGCACCAAATAGTCAAAGTCCCACTACCACCTCCCAGGACGTACAACACCCGTCATCTAAACCCCATCAGGCTAATCCATCCGAGGTATCAGACGACATTGACAACCAGGGCTCTAAAACCTTCACTCCCTATTTTGACAACGAATATGACACTAGTGAAGGAGAATATTGGATAGAGTCCGATGTCGAGTTGGATGATGATAACCTCATTTACAACATTACTGAATCCATTTGCACACTGTTTGCATCCTCACCCCAATTCACTAGCCTTGACGATGGCATTTCTTTAGTTTACCCTGAACTAGTCGATTGGGACCAACAAGGACCGCCAGTTTTGGACACATTTCAGAATGATGAGGCAATAGCTGAATTCATGGGATTATGAGAAGGCATACCTAGTGGGGACCACAAATCCAGATTCGCCATTGATTTAGACTGCACCGCATACTTCAGCGAGACTGTTCAGTCCTCTAGTCGCAAAAGTAAAAATAAGACAAAAAGTGAAATGTCTCTAGGTGAAAACCGAAAGGCACCTCTTGACGATAAAATAGTAAAAATAAAGGACGTATCTGCGGGTGAAAACCTCTCTGAGGCGCCCAAAGATGGAGGACTGGACTTTCTCCCCGTGCAACAGGAGAAATCGGCCATGCTTATTGAGGACACAATAGGGGATAACATTTCAACTACAGAAGACCCCAAGATGATCTTATTTGCTGCATCATTGACTGACGAAGAGAAACCAGAATTTCATAAATTCTTTGTAGAACGAAAAATCAATTTCGCGTGGTCCTATGCTGACATGCCAGGATTGGACCCCGAACTGGTTCTGCATCATCTGCCACTATTACCCAATGCTAAACCAGTCAAGCAGAAGTTGCGCAAGATGCATCCCCAAGTTGCTCTATTGGTCAAGGCTGAGTTAAAGAAATTACTGGATGCCGGATTCATAAGGTCTATAGATTATGCTGAATGGATTTCCAACCTGGTACCGGTGACAAAGCCAAATGGGCTGATTCGTGTATGCACAGACTTTCGGGATCTGAATAAAGCATGTCCAAAGGATGACTTTCCTTTGCCCAACATTGACATCATAGTTGACCTAACTGCAGGATATGAGATGCTATCCCTCATGGATGGTTTCTCCGGCTATAACCAGATTCGCATTGCTCCTGAGGATCAACACAAAACAACATTTACTTGTCCATGGGGTACATACTGTTGGAACGTCATGCCCTTTGGTCTCAAAAATGCAGGTGCCACATATCAAAGGGCTATGACCACGATCTTTCATGACATGATGTACAAAATAATGGAGGATTATGTAGATGACCTCTTGGCCAAATCAGCAACAAGGAAAGATCATTTGAAGGTACTCGACATAATTTTCAAAAGACTTGAAGAGTACAAAGTTCGGCTAAACCCTAAGAAGTGTGTTTTTGGGGTCACATCAGGTAAACTATTGGGATACATAGTTTCCCGAAGAGGCATAGAAGTTGACCCGGCAAAGGTCAAAGCAATCATAGACATGCCTCCGCCCAGAGGGATCAGTGAACTCAGAACTCTGCAAGGTAGAGTGCAATCTATTTGCCGTTTCATAGCCCAATTGGGAGATAAGTGTCATCCATTTCAATATCTGTTGCGCAAGGGTATCCCCTTTGTATGGACGGATAAATGTCAAGAGGCCTTCCAGCAAATCAAAGATTACTTGCTGTCAACACCAGTCCTCATGCCTCCTATTCATGGAAAGCCATTAATTCTTTACATCTCGACTACTAGTTCAGCACTGGGGGCATTGCTGGCCCAAAATGATCATGAAGGAAAAGAAAGAGCAATCTATTACATCAGCCGCACACTGATAGGCTATGAGTTGAACTACACATATATTGAACATGCATGTCTCGCTGTTGTCTTTGCATCCCAAAAACTAATACACTATATGCTCAGTCATCAAACACAATTGGTCGCTAAGATTGATCCACTGAAATATCTACTAAGTCGGGCGGCATTAACAGGCCGGTTGGCAAAATGGGTCATGATATTAAGCGAGTATGACATACAATATGTTGAGCGCAAGGCAATAAAAGGACAGGTAATAGCAGATCAACTGGCAGATGCACCGATTCAAGTCACTCATCCACTAGTAACTGATTTTCCCGATGAGTCCATTTTTCATTCGGAACCGGCAGCACCATGGAAGCTATATTTTGATGGGTCTCATACTGGTCATGGCTCAGGCGCTGGAATCTTATTTATCACACCACAGGGGGATTCAATTCCTAAGTCATTCAGGATCGCTTTCCCTTGTACAAATAACATTGCCGAATATGAAGCACTAGTCACATGTCTCAAGTTGGCAATTAAATGGAAAATTCAGACATTGCTTGTATTCGGGGACTCCCAGCTCGTAATCAACCAAGTGAATGATGACTATGAAACAAAGGACGAGAAGTTGCTTCCCTACAAGAGGATGGTGGATAGTTTCCTGACATACTTCCAATTGATTTCTTTTGAACAAATCCCCAGGGCACAGAATAAGGCAGCTGACACAATGGCTACTATTAGTTCTCTCTTGGATATCCCTAAAAATGTGTCACAATTTGAGTTCTTAGTAGAACAGCTTTTGATAACGACATATGATATCCCAAAGTCAGAAATGGTTTGCGAACTTGTTGGTCCCAACTCTCCTTGGTATCAGGACATTTACGACTACCTAAAATCCCAAACCCTTCCGCCGAACCTGTCAAATAACCAAAGGAAGTCCTTCGTTAGAAAATATGCAAGATATGCCATTGTCAGTGACACCCTATACCGCCGTAGTTTCGACGATACCCTCCTTAGATGTCTTGACACCGATGAAGCATGTACGACCTTACGAGAAGTGCACGACGGTATATGCGGATCTCATTCGAGTGGTCCTACTCTGGCTAAGAAACTAACGAGACTTGGGTATTATTGGCCGACCATGGAAAAAGATGCAATTGAATATGTCAGGACTTGTCGCAAATGTCAAATACATAGTGACTTGGTCCATGCTCCAACACAAGAACTCTGGCCGATCACTTCTCCTTGGCCCTTTGCTCAATGGGGACTCGACCTCATGGGTAAGATTCATCCAACCTCATCCAACGACCATAAATTCATTATTACCGCCACTGAGTATTTCAAAAAGTGGATTGAAGCCATCCCATTGACATACATTACCGGCAAGCAAATATCAAAGTTCATCCTCAACTACATCATTTGCCGGTATGGCCTTCCGCAGTCCATCATCACTGACAACGGACGTCCGTTCAAAAACTAAGACGTATGTGAGTTATGTGAGCGATTCCATATCCAACACCACTTTTCATCTCCATACTACCCACAAGGAAACGGCCAAGCTGAGGCGTCCAATAAAACCATTGTCAAAATTTTCAAAAAGACTGTCAATGACGCTGGCCGCGACTGACACATACAACTTAACCCTGCTCTGTGGGCTTACTGAACTAGCATTCGTACACCTACAGGAGCCACCCCATTCGCCCTAGTCTTTGGCGCTGAAGCCATCTTACCCATTGAGGTCGAAATTCCTTCGCTACGAGTCTCCTTGAAGGGTCTAACTAATGAAGAGGAGTACTGACAATCACGCTTGCACAAGCTAGAAATGCTGGAAGAAAGAAGACAAAACTCACTGAATCATCTCCAAGCATATCAAAACCGCCTTTGTCACAACTACAATAAAAAGGTTATGGTCAGAAAGTTTGACATTGGCGACCTAGTTCTCATGCAGAACCCCAAGAATCAAGTAGACAGAGAAAAGCTAGGAAAATTTGAACTAAACTGGCTAGGTCCCTATATTATCATATCTTCTTTTGGTTTCGGAGCTTATCAATTGGCAACTCTAGATGGAGAACAGTTGACAGAACCCATCAACGGTTTACATCTCTGAAAGTTCTACGCATAGCATCAGAGGATGGAGCTGAAAGCCATAAAACACAAAAAAATTAAAAAAATGGTAAAAATTGTCACCTTGATGAAAACCTGGAAAATAGGCATCTTGGTGACACCAAAAAAATAAAAAAGTCAAGAAAATAGTAAAGAGAAAAATGATTCGTTCAATAGTGAAAACCTGGCAAACAGGCGCTTTGGACAAGTACCATGGTGAAAACCTGGCAAACAGGCGCCATGCGTAATCAATCATTGCTCTACCATCTATTGTCACTTTGTCTAACTTGGCCTAAGATGAAAGGTATGTTCGCCATAATTCTGCAAATCGCCATCACATCCTACCCTACCTGTCATAGTAGATAAATGATTGGCATCAAGTCCTGACGACTGTCCGTCTAGCAAGTCAGCAGCATCCCGTCCATATTCCTTGCAAATGGCTAAGTCTTAGACCTGACTGGGGGCAAAATGTTTATCATGAAATTGCAGTGGATGTCACACATGATCTTGACAATTGGCAAAAAGTCCTAAAGAAAGACAAAAACATCATAAAAAGTCCTGAAGAAAGACAAAAACATCATAAAAAGTCCTGAAAAAAAGAAGAAGACAAAAACATCATAAAAAATCCTGAAAAAAGACAAAAACATCGCAAAATATCCTGAACAAAGACCAAAAGCATCGCAAAATGTCCTGAAAAAAGACCTAAAAATCATAAAACGTCCTGAAGAAAACCACAAACCAAAACGTCAGACTGTTCAAAAAATGCAAACGTAGTGTCATCTTTTGTCAAAGTCAGTCAGGTCAATCAGTCTTTGTCATTTGTCCGAACTACGTTGTCTCTGTGCATTTTCTATGTAGGCAAGACTCACATTTGAGTCCCCGAGACATTAGGTCAGTCCATTTAGGTTTGTCAGAATAAAATCATGACGCAATCTTTGGTCACCAAGACAAAGTCATTGGTCGTGTCAAACTACGAGGTCTCTGAGTGTATGACGTAGGCAAGGCCATCTGTTGATGAGCCCCCGAGGCCGCACTAGGTCAGTCCATTAGGGTTCATGGCATCACACTGGCACACACGTCAAAAAGTCTTCAAGACAACATGAATCTTTCCCAAACGAGCAAAACTCATCATGACAATCATTATCACAACAAGACAATATCATCGACACATATCATCATGACAATATCGACATATGATCAACACAAGTCAAACCCAGTCAAAACAAGTCGAACTTAGTCAAAACAAGTCAAATTATCACAACTAGTCAAACTATCAACTCTTGGTTACCTTTCAGATGGGTCCTTCTGAAGAATAACCTCTGTCATTTATGCCTTAGGATGTGTCCTTCCTAGGAATCGGCATTGTCATTTGACATTTTCGAGGGATCCTTTCTGACACTTAAGGATCATTCCTCTCGACAACAACATTCTTTCAGATGTGTCCTTCTGAAGAACAAAACTCTGACATTGGTGCCTTAGGATGTGTCCTTCCTAGGCATCGTCCCTATCATTTGACATTTTCGAGGGATCCTTTCTGACACTTAAGGATCATTCCTCTCGGCATCACCGTTCTTTCAGATGTGTCCTTCTGAAGAACAAAACTCTGACATTGGTGTTTTAGGATGTGTCCTTCCTAGACATCGACATTATTCAGGATGTGTCCTTCTTGAATATGGCAAACTTCGGCATTCATCATCTCAACATCATTAAAACTTGACATCCAGACACACTTGGCAAATACTTGGCATTCGTTTTTGGCTTTTTATCATGTTACTAGTTTTTCAGCGAGATCCTGACACCGGGATTTAGAGAAGCAGCGATGTATCATGACATTTGTCTTGTCTTTTGACACTCATGTTACTAGTTTTTCAGCGAGATCCTGACACTGGGATTTAGAGAAGCAGCGATGTATCATGACATTTGTCTTGTCTTTTGACACTCATGTTACTAGTTTCTCAGCGAGATCTCGACAAAAGGATTTAGAAAAACAACGACGTATCATGATAATGGCTTTATCTTTTGTTCTTTCAGGCAGTCATGTTGCCAGTTCCTCAAGGATGTCCTGGCAACAGGATTTAGAGGAGCAACGACGTTTCATGATTTGTCCTTGTCTTTTTTTGCTTGTGGATTGTCTTGACAAAAAGACTGGGGCAACTTCGCCCTTGTATGAGTTAGGACATTCCTGGTTTGTGACTGTCTGTTTTTCAAATGGATGACCTTGCACACCTTGGTCTACGTCATATCATGGTGTTTGTTGTCCATTTGTGTCATTTTTACTGCCCAATGATGATTAAGAGCAATAAATATTAAAGTCCTACTGCAAGTTTTGAAGGATTTGGTCTAGGAACTAACATGCATCTCCTTTTGTCTTCTCATCTAGTCTTGCACTCTCATTATCCATATATTTTGCACTAACATTTCTTTGTCTCTTCATATTCTAGTCTTCTCATTAATTTTGAGAGCATACCCATGTTCTTGGAACCCGTCTTTCCTCTCGAGGGGGCATACCATAACCCTCCTCGTCATTCTTCCTCATCTTATTTTGCACTGGGGCACATTTTTTGACTTATTTTCTTTGTCACAATGCGACATGCTACATTATGACAAAGAGGGGCAAAATGTAGACACCTAAAAATGACCTAGGCCTGCAAGCTTCATTTTTACCACTTTCGTCCTAGCATAATTATGACATTTAATTATGTCCTTGGTCCACATTTGACTATTGATTAAATAATTCATAATTATTTAATTAATTCATGTCCTTTGATTCTTCATGATTATTAAATAAATAAATTTCATTTATTTATTAAATACGTCATTAATTGGCTAAGTCTTTCTTTAATTAAATAAATTTCTTAATTTATTTAATTCCCCTTTGTCATTTAATTCTTCTGATTATTAAATAAATGAATTACATTTATTTATTTAATACGTCACTAACTATCTTAATTAAATAAATTGATTAATTTATTTAATTAATTAATCTCATCTCCTAAATTAAATAATTAAATTTAATTATTTAATTGCTAATTAATATTCTTCTCATTTTAAATAAATTAAATTATTTAAAATGTCATGTCAATCTTAACTGTTAGTCCTTTTTGATAAATAATCTGAAAAAGATTATTTATTATCTCATAAAATCCATAATTTGAATTATCTTAATTCAAATTAGTAATTATTCTTCCCAAAATCAAGCAATCGGGCAGATTCTTGATTTTTCAAATCTTATCTTCAGTCCACATCTTATCTCTTTGATTTTTCAAATCTTGCAAATCAGGCAATCTTATCTTCTTGATTTTTCGAAAATCTTTATTTCTTTAATTAATTTCCTCATTTATTCTCCACCGTTGATCCGATTTTGTCCTGACCGTTCGATTAAAGATTTTGCCCTAACCCTAATTAGGGATTCTTAGGTTTAATCTGGATCATTCATTTTAGGTTCTCATCAATAATTTATCTCGTCCGTCCATTCGAAATGACATTTTCTATAAAATGCCATCTTCTTCTCACTTTTCGGACACACGCACATGCTGACATTTTGCATAGTGATTATAGGCATTTACTTTCACACTTAGTTTTTCATATGCAATTTCATTATTTATTATTATAGTCATTTAATCAAGTCATGGAATTGTTTTAGGCATAGACATTGTCAATCATAGGCTTTTAGACATAGGCATTTAGATTTTGAGTAAATCCTTCAAAACTTGCTTTAGTCTTGTCACTTGTCATAGTTGCTCATACACGAATCTGAGGGAATCTTTATTTTCTGCAAGCTAGGAGGTGTAACAAAGGTGAACCATGGAAGATGGAGAATTCAGGTGATATAATTCCCTTTTGTTTTCATTGTATTCCTTTGTGCTTCGTTATGTTCAATGGATTTTGATGTTATTGATGCTAACAATCTAACAAATCTATTTTTCCCTTGATTACACTTGAAATAAATTCTAATCACATTTCTTGCTCTTTTCCTTTCCTTTTGTCTCCTCTGTGACTCTCATGTAGTGGAACAAATTGTCCTATTAATCTTGGCAGGTGAATGTGGCATGAACACTGATTCTCTTCTAAGGGTTACTAAGGGTAGGGTTTCAATGTTTTAAAAAGGGTATTGTAGTTCAAAAATGCACCCTCCTTATGACTTTGTGAGACCTAAAACAATGCCCCTTTAAAACAAAAGAAAAATTAAACGCAAATACCATTCATGAACCCTTTCCTTTAGGAAACCCTTCATAGATCTTTCATGATATCAAGGTCTTCTTTTGTCATGAAATATATCAGTCTTAAATAAAATTAACATCTTGGTTTAATAAGATAGGATGAAAAGTTTCATACCTCTAGGATATCCCCTTCTTTGATCAATGTTATGTTGATCCTTTAGTCCTTGTTTTAATAAAAAATCCTCCCATATAGAGATGTCATCTACTTTTCAGGGCCAACCTCTTTCTCATTTGTCAAAACTCTTCATATGGACCACTATATTTGGATCTTTCTTAGGTACCTTCCAAGTTTTTGAAGCCTTGGCATCAAACTCTTTTTTTCTCTCAAGTAATTATTCAAAACTCTTTTTCAATGTTTCATCTTTGATGTAGTAATGAGCAGATCTGCACAACTTGAAAATCCACATATACACATCTACATGGGCTAGAAATAACAAACTTCTCAAGGATCTCCAATCATTTAACATATTTTCCTTATCAAAGCATGAAATTCTCATCGTTGAAATTGAAAGTAAAGCCATTGACTAGTATAACTCTCCTTAATGACCTCCATTGAAACAATAAAAAACCCTAGTTGCCATAGAACAACTTGCAAACTATTATAAACAAGATTTGAAATGTGGTATTTTTTTTGAAACTTATTCTCTCACCCTCATGAAGCTTGAAACCCTAAAATTTTTCTCTACATGAGCTTTCTTCCATATCTACCTTTTTCCTTCAACTTGGACTTGGCACCTAGTTTAGAGTTTGATCTTTTTCTATTTATTTCTAATCTCCCTTTTGCATGCACATAGAGTTTGATCTTTTTCTATTTATTTCTAATCTCCCTTTTGCATGCACATAGAGTAACTTTTCTTGCCTTTTTCACTTTATCACATGAAAATTTTGAGATGAGTTTTATGTAAAACCTTCTTTTAACATTCATGTAAAAACTTTTTTAAACCCCTTTTTCATTTTACATTATATGAAATTTTACCATTAAAATGGAAAAATTTAAAAATAGACAAAAATGGACTACATTCTTGGTGACTTCTGAGAGTATTTTTCCTACTAAAACTAATAAGACCAGAAACCTTGTATATCCATTATGAATAGGAGTCAAGAGAGTGTGAGACGAATTGAAAGCCAAACTTTAACAACAATCACCAACTCTTCAAGAACAATAACTAACTATGCATCAACACTTATTGAAAAGGAAAAAACTCAAAGCAAATGTACATCAACACTTATTAACTTGAAATAAAAATTACCCTAACCTACAATAATTGGTAGTGGTAGTGTTCAAACAAATATGTTAACTGGTTCTCTGAAATAGCTTCCTTTTCTCATCAATTTGCAATGTTTTACATGGTTATGAACAAAAAGATATGGAGAAATAAAAAAAGTTTGATCAACTGTTGCAACAAATTTTGGAGAATAAAAAAAAGCCCGCCTACCTCATCATATTAACCATACATTATGCTATTTTGAAATCGATAGGTAAGAGGAGTGCATACTTCTTCAGTCGTAACTTCATGCTTGGTGCAAGCATGACTTGTCGTACCTTGTTGGACTCTCTGTTGGATAGATGTTTGATAGGACATTCTCTTGAAAGATCAAACTTGAATCTCTCGCTACTAGTTTCTTGCTTATGCAATGTTGTCCCCTCATCTTGCTGATTGGGTTGCTCCATTTCCAGTCACTCAATTAGAAACATGGTCACTTCCACTTTTTGCTCATGTTGCTCATGATTTACCTCCTTTAATGGTGCTAGCTTTTCATCCAATTTTGAACCAAATACCTCAGAATCATCCCAAAATAGGTCTTCTTCAACATCTTATTTTCTTTTGTGTGGGATAAGAATGATGTTGACTTCGTTGTAGCTCTCTTGAGGAATCAAAACACCAAGGTCTTCAACTTCTTGATGTTGATTTGTGTTTGATACTACTATGACTAGATTTATACTTTTTGTATCCTGCTCAATGGAATATGGAAGATAATCAAATGAGACTATTAAATCATGGCTTTCATTACTTGTTTCAAGCTCTTCAAACTATTGCCTTGGTTGATCATGCTCATCCACCTCTTATAATAGGTCTGATTTTTCATCTTGTTCATCATGTGCAAGCATATCAACAATGAAAATTTATGCCTATTTCTCCATAAATACCTCCTTTTTCTGCTCACTAAACCAACTGCTTTGATAAACAATGAGTCCACCTTTGTAAAGGTGAATGGTGATAGGACAAGAAAGCTAATCATAGAAGTTTTTTTGATTCTCTTGAGGATGTATAAACTTTGGAGATGACTGCTCTTGAGGTATACTAGGTTGCTCTTGATTAGATTCTAGATCTTGCAAAAGATGAAGGTTCGTAGAACTTGGAATTTCAAGCTCAAGAGATCGATTTCAAGACTTAGAAGGTTTACCTTGCCTCAAACTTGAAATTTCATACTTGGGAAGCTCTTCTTTCATAGGAATTAAATCAAGCAATAACCTCATTTTCTCTTCTTTTGTAGCAAGCTTTCTTACAAGATACTCCTCATATTGCTTTCTTTGTATCTCCTCCTCTTGCTGGTATTGAGAATTTGAGTAAGCCAACTCTTACTACTTTAAGTTATACTCTTGATCTCCTTCATACCCTTGATTTCCTCCAATCTCACTCATCTTCCTCTAAAATTCCAATATTATATCCTTGAAGCTCATTTGTTTCGATGCTTTGAGCCTGATTGGGAGAACAGTATGCTGGTTAGAAACAAAATGGTCTTCTTGGGTACAATTTTGAGCATATGTAGGCTACCAAGAAGATTGAGTGGGGGTCGGTGGGTGGTAAGCATATTGAACATGCTAGTTTGTTTATGTGGCAAATGAATTTGGGTGAAAACCAGCTGCATGCTCAACTTGATATGGCTAGTAAGGAGGTATATAAGTAGGATTTTCATGAAATGGAGGTGGAAAGATGTTTTTTTCCATGAAATTTTGACATGTTAAAACATTCAAAACTTTGAAATCACTTTGAAATAAAAGAAGAATAACTTCTTTTCTTCATAAATTAAACATACCAACACTTAGTCCACTTGAAACCAGTAGATTAAATCTTTGAGAGTTTCCAAGTGTGTGAAGATATTGCCTCTAAAGGTAGAAATTATTGATATACACACCAAATACCAACAATAAAAGGAAAAGCTTTGAACTATGAAAGTTCAAACAAGTCCCACTAAGCATGCCAAAAACTGTTGTCACGAGGATAATTCCCTTAGCTAAGCGTGAAACTCATCTATCTTGTGAAACATGGGATCAACTTAAAGTTGTGGGTTTCCTATGGTGAAGATGAACCTCTAGAGTGGGTTGCTTCCCTTGATGGAACTCCTAAAAGCTTTTTGATTTGATAGGAAAAAGGATAAAAATTTAAAATTAAAGAACTATTGATCTTAGGAGGTGATGCACCAAAAATCCAAGACTTATACTTATTTCAACTTACAACTTCTCTCAAAAAATCAACTTTACCCTATGCACAACTCAACTTTCATAAGCTCACACAACAATGTTTCATAAGAAAGGTTGTTTTCACATTTTTTGAAGGAAAGCTTAAAAGCTTTCACAACTACAATAGTTGAAAGAGATAAAACAATCTATGACCTATATGATTTTTACTTATTGTAGTATAAAATGCTTTTTAATGAGATATAATTTAAGGATCTTGCATTCATAATCACCAAAAAATAGATCAAAACATCTACAAAGACACTCAGTACATGAATTTAGAGAAGACAAATATGTTGCTTTTATTGAAATAATAGAAGTTTTTGCTTGTATAAATCTTAAAATACTATTTGAGAATATATAAAATGATGCTCTATATCTCTCAAAAGGAGTTACAATCTTATCTCTTTTTTATAAGGCAAAAGAGGAAAGGAAGAACTACTCTAAAAGAGTTGGATGCTTTGCTTTATAGAAAATCCACCTCAAATTGATTGAAGTTGAACATCATAGAAGATGTTGAGTGTGCATGGATGTGGAACTAGATGTGAACTGGAAGCAAAATCATGCAAACTTTGGTGTAGAAGAGTTGACTTGACCTCTTTTATTTCCCGACTCTTGCATGCTCCTTGAAGTGTGCCCCGAATCAACTTGAACTGATCTTCTAAACAAGGAATGAAATTGATTGAAAAATATCCCCCAAGGAACTTTGCATGGATTTTTCAACTTATTGGGTGTACAAGGAAAAAAACCATTATAATAGGACCTCAAACTTCATCAAAATGCATGATTTTAGCCCCAAACTCCTCTTAACTCTACTTATAGTTAGTGTGCTTCTAAAATAGGCTTAAACTACTTGAAAACACCTCCAAACTGAATGTTTAACTCCCCTCAACTTTAGAAAGCTCATGCAGGATGATATGTATGTGAGACAAGATAACTAGGTGCTTGTAAAAAGCTTGGAGATGACTAGGTATTCAAGGAGGTCTCTTAATTGTTTAGTAGATCATGCATGTTTAACAACTTTAAATTACCATAAGGTATAAATCACTGCCACTTTTATGTCTACTATCATAAAAACAACACCTAGATGCCATCTTATTGTATCTCATTTTCCGCTAACTCAGCTCGTCATAGTACTACCTTTACAAGGTTGTCATAATGCTTCAATCATGATTTTTATCATTTGTATTCTATTCCTGTATGATACTATCACAACCCTTAAATATGCTTTACATAATTGGGTATGCATAGTTCATTGTCCTTTGATTTTATTCATGAATGACATATAGTGCAACTTCTTTTATCATTTGTTGTCCTCAACTTGAATCTTTATGCCACTAACTTAGCTCATCATAGTACTACCTCTATAATGCCAAGGTCTCATACAATTTTCCTTTAAGGTTTGATTCATTGATGACTTTGGAACTTGGAAATGCTAATTTCATCTGATATCCTTTATCCACCCATTCATTATGTTGATGGTGACTGTCCTTTGTATGACTGCTTTGAACTGCTATCTAGTTATAAATCACTAGCTTTTAGCATGGTGGACTTCCCTCCTTCAATTTACAGTCCTTTTACATGGTAATGACTGTCATACATCTCTTATAGGAATATTTGTTCATTGTCATGCATTTATTTTGATGGATTTAGCTCTCTCAACTGAGGCAACCTCCTATTCATCCTCAAATTTTCATATTTGTTAATAGTCAAGCTAACCCCTTTACCTTCCTCTCGCTAGAAATAATAACACAAACCTTGCCCTTGTATTTAGAAAGGCAACAACAGAAGATAAAGCCCCTTTCATGATAATGAGCACTGTCACCCTCCTAATAAACTACCCTATGAGTCATAACGATTGTTGATTGTCCTTTGATATCATGCTACTATTGAAGTTATTGCCACTATCATATTTATGACAGTCATAGGGACTGTCCACATGGCAACTATGCCGAGGTTGTTCCTTTAAGATTTTCCCTTACTCATGATAGTCAACCCAATCATTTGCTTTGGCTCCTTCATTTAGATTGTCAAAGGTGACTGTTCTATAGACTATTCTCTCATATCTTGATCATGGGTTGTGATTTAGATGATTCATAGCTTTAATACATTATAAGAACCACTACCGTCACATAACTATCCATTCTTCCTTATTTTATTCTTAAAGACTGTTCCCCATCTTCCTTCAATCTGTTGTCCTTCACTTCTCTACATTGTGAATGCACTTTTGACTATGATTCCTCCTTTATGATTGTCATTTCTAGTGTCATGCAAGGTTTCTTTGAACAATATTGCATTATGCAACTAAGTTGTCATCATCCTACAAAGGACTGCCCCTCCTCCTCATTTTAGTCATAAGAGTGTCCTGTCTTGCTTGATGTTATGTGGTATCTTTTTTTTGCATATCACTGTGCTTTAGTCACTTTCATAGAGTTCTTTCCCTTGGTCATGTCTTGATGATATGCCATTTTGCACACATGTCTGCTAGGGCATTGACAACTACAACCTTTGTGATTGACACCTTGAATTGTCTTTTAAGGTTTGATTCATGGTTGACTTCCCATTTTGCATGATCCTTACTCTTTCCCTTTCTCAATCATAAATATGACTATCATCTCATGAATGTGTCCTCTTAATGCTCTATTGACTGCATAGTCTTCTTTTGTTAGGTTTGAAAACTTAGCATTCTCACTTGTTGTCTTTGCATCATGTAATTTTGTATTTCTCCCCTTTATATGACTCTTTATGACCACTTGTTGGAGTTGAAATATGTCCTTCAAACTAGACTCTATGAGTATCATGCATAAGACTGTCCCATTCTTCAACTTATTCATGAACTCCATTTACCTACAAACCTTTTGACTTCCATACTAAAGGTCATGCATTTAGTTCCCTTCTCTCTCAAGGTTCATGGTCTATCATTTGTTTTTTATTTTGAATCTTTTTGTATGACTATGAATGCATTCAATGATGACTATGAAGTCTTCATTGTCTTTTAGTTCTTTGGTTCACTACATGTTATAGTTTGTATGCTTCCCTTCAAATACTATCCTTGTTTGATCTATGCCCTTTAACATATGACTAGACCTTGGTCTTCCATCATTGCCCCTTTATCAAACCATAGTTGTTCCTTACCATTTCATAATGATGAAACTTCTCAAGGTTTGTAATTTTTCATAACTTGTCAATGTGAACATGTCTTCCCCTTGCAAGGTGTTCTTATGATGACTATAATCCTTTGTTTGGCCTTGACTTGAGACTCTGAAAATCATGCCTAAGACTGTCATACCTTGTTGCCTTGTTGTCTTTTTGATATGATTGTTCTTTAGTATTTAGTTGACTGTCATGTTATCCTTCTGTAGACACTGAAATTTGATCTAGGCCTGCAAGCTCTATTTCTTGCCACTTTCGTCCTAGCATAATTAAAGTACTTAATTATGTTATTCGGTCCATTTCCATCTATTAATTAAATAATTTTAATTATTTAATTAATTCATGTCTCTTTATTCTTCCTGATTATTTAAATAAATAAATTTTATTTATTTATTTAAATGCATCGCTAATTATCTAATGTCTCCTTATAATTAAATAAATTTCTTAATGTATTTAATCACTTCTGTCCGCTAATTCTTCTAGATTATTTAGATAAATAAATCTTATTTATTTATTTAAATACGTCAATAATTTATGTATTCCTCTCCTAATTAAATAAATTGTTTAATTTATTTAATTATGGCCACATGTCACCTTTTTCATTTTAAATAAATAAAAAAAATCATTATTTATTTAAAATTGTCAAAAAATCCTTATTTTGGCATAATATGGGCATTTATTGCCTTCTATCATTTGATTCTCCATTTTTGAATTAAAATGATTTTTAATTCAAAAAGATGCCTTTTTGCATGCAAAAGTCATTAATTTGATTCTCCATCCTTTCTTTGGCCATTTTTGTCCTTATTTTGGCTTTCGATCCTGACCGTCAATTAGACCTTCAATCTCGTCCGTCCATTCGAAATTGCTTCTTCTTATAAAATGGCAATTTCAAATTCATTTTGGCTCTCTCAAGCATTCACTGAATTTCTGGTCTTCATTTTCATAGTTACTTTCCTTCATATTTAGAGCTTCTCTTAGGCACTTAGAGTCATTTTTACATAGAAAAATCCTTCAACACTTGTGTAGGACATGACATAGTCTTAAGTTGCTCGAAGAATTTGAGGGCAAATCGTTATTTGCAACAAGCAAGAAGGTATAATGGAGGTGATTCATGGAGGTTGAAGATGTCTGGTAAGATGTTTCCTTTTGTTTTCTCCTTTTTTCTTCATTATCTCTTTGGATTTTTAAATTTAGTGTTGTTAACCTATTAACCATAAAATTTCCAGAGATACATTTGGTGAACCCGACGTGTTTTTTATTTTTTTATTTTTATTTTTTATTTTTCGTACGGCTTTTTGTCTCTGCTTTGCAGATACAGGTTTACGAACGACGCATTTGAAGACTCCTGAACCGCATTCGATGCATCGCGATGCATCCGAAAAACATAACGACGCATTTGAAACATCAAACCGCATATGCGACCTTCTATGACGCATTCAACATAATCGTGATGCATTTGACAGGTATTATAACACATTTGCATTATTGTGACGCATTTGTCTGCAGAACAACGCATTCGGCTAGTAAACTTTGACAAAAACTTGTGTGACGCATTTGCTCTGTCGTAACGCATTTGTCTACTCAGTTTTTGTATTTAGGTTGCTGCATTTCTATCATTTTAGTTATTTCTATTTTTTTTTTCTTGCATCCTTTAGAATAGGATTTTCTGGTTGCTGATTTCTAGTTGCAGCATGTGGCGTTAGGATTCTTGTGGGTCAAAGGCATTTGTTGAAATTACTAACATGTGGGTTTGTAGCGCTCGTGAGTCAAAGACATATATCCAAACTACTGACATGTGATTTTGTAGCTACGCTTGTCAAAGACTAATCTTTCAAACCATCTGTTTGTGATTTTTTTAGTTTAGGAATACTTCTTTTGGTGCACTAAAATGAACTTCTGTTTGTAGGTGTTTGACTGTGCTTGATGTGGTAGGTGATTATGCTCTCACCCTATGAAAACTTGGTGATCAAAAAACCAGACCCACTTTATTTTTGTAACCTTTAAGACTTAGTAACCAAAGTATCCTCTCCCCTTGTGCTTTCGGGTGATCCTGGGTGTAAGAGAAATGATTATTGACTCTAGAACTTGGGCTTGTTCTGGTGGGAAAAAGTACTCACCCCAAGACAATTCAGACCGGTAGCACCTTGAACCCGAGGGACTTCCAACCGGTATATAAAAGTGGATTCTTGGGGAAAGCCCAAGAATCACGCGTATGGTTTCGACGAGATGGATCTGAAAGGGGACTCTCATCGCATGGATCATGCCCTACGAACGGAATGCCCTTACTAAACACCTATTGTTTTAGAAGCCACCCATTTTTCAGCCGTTGCTTGGTATAGTGCAAGGCATAGTATCATGCCCGAAGACACTCACTATTGATCCCCTTGAGTAGAGATAGCATTTCTTGGGAAGTGACTACCCAAGAATCCAAAGTTGGTGTGCTCGAATGACGTTAATGAGCCGTGGAGGGGAGCTAGTGCCACCAAACTTCTAAGCTATCCGCTCTCGAGAAGGAAAGGTGTTTAGCACCAATCTGGGGTATATCGGTGGGCTATATCAAGTATACAAACCCTTGGCCTATTGGCCTATTAGGATCGTGCTTGTCTCATGTGTATTAGCATACACCAAAACATTGTGCTTGTCAAGTGCTTCCTAGATTTTTAAACATTATTCACCACATTTACACTTCTGGACAAAACATTCAACCTTTGACATATCAGATTTTCTCTCAATAGATCCGAAAACTCAATTTTAACAAATTGTGACGCAACTATTAAAATGCATTCATTGACCTAAAATGCATTTGCAAATTTTTGAGACGCAATCGCTCTGTTAAACTGCATCTACTGCCATAAACACCGCATCTGAATGCATCGCGACGCATCTGAAATTTTAAGAATCGCATTTGCCAAACACTGTCACATTTGTTAATTCCAGAACCGCATTCGCTTCCTCAAACGACACATTTTCCTGATAGAAACAAAACCCTGATGCAAACCATAATTTGAGTCTAAAGATTGTCAACCTACTGTCAAACAATTCTTCCAAGAGGTCTCTGTCAGAAACGAGCTCTCAAATTGCTCAAAATCTTCATTTTTTGCCCATTAGTTTGCATTTTTGATCATAGGCTTAATCTTTCAAATTTTACTTTTATCCATTAGGTTCATAATCATCATTTTTAGCATTATCTTGACCTTAGGTTTTCATTTTTGCATACTTTGGATTAGGCCAACCTTATCACAATTTGCAAAATCATTGCTTTGGAAACTAGGTTATCTTGGACTTCGTCATTCATTTCTATCTTCAATCATTGTCACTTTTTGTGAGGCTTTCCAACTCAGCAGTCTAGCTAGGAAAACTCACTAGTCCTTTTGACTTTGTCACCTTGTCATTTTCAATAAGTCCTTTGGTAACTAAAATCGAACACAAAGATTAAGCTTAGAGTGCTTAGGTACCCCTTTCTCCAAATTGCATTCTAGTTTATATCTTGCATACTTTATTCCCAAAAAATACAAAAACATTATTCATCCTAGTTGTCATTTTGAACCTAGACTTTGCATTAGTTGCCTCTTTAGTCGACATAATCATCTTAGTCCTTATTTTGCACCTTGTCATCATTGTCATCCTAGTCATAATCGTCACTTTCGCTTTTCGGCATTTCACATTTCCTTAGGTACACATTATCATCTCATTGCATTGTCATCCTTTATCACACAAAAAGACAAAAACATAGACTAGTGTCATACTTGCATTGTCATCATCTTCATTTGAGCAATCTCTTTGATGGTGGAAACAAGACTTCAAAGAAAGAAAAGACAAATGGCAGACTTTGGACAAGACTTTGACAACAACACCAACAATAACACCAATCCCAATGACTGGATCTTTGATGACCCATTTGGCAATTTGAAAGCACAATCTTCCATGAACATGTCAACTTCCTTTCAAAATCCACTTTTTGAACAATTCATACAAAGAGATCAAAATAGACAAGTCTATGTTGAAACCTTAGAGGCAGTAGCCCAAAATCCTGAAGTCGCTTCGTTTGTAGAAGAATTGGTCTTGAACGATCCCAACAGATACCTTGCTATGCTTTTAGACCAAGGCATAAGATTACCATAAGGCTTTGACATTAATACCATACAACCTGTCTCTCCTAATAATACGACACAAAACACAACATCCCAACATGACAAGAACAATACCTTGATCAATAACATTGTCGTTGCTACGCAAGTTTCCACTACCACTATTAATGCGACATCTAGTGGCACCATAAATCAAAACACCTCCTCTTCAACCAAAGAAACATCTACTGGAGGAACATCTACTATGACCATGCCTATAATTTCCACGTCATCTTCACAAACAATAGGAGCTACCTTTTCACAGACCATGCCTACAACATCCACATCATCTTCACAAATGATAGGAGCCACCTTTGTGTCTACATCAGTAGGAACCACTTCCTCAAATCCTATGTTCGGCTCTTCATCTATGACAATGGGGGCATCTTCATCACATCCTTATGGTGGAACCTCATTTAATCCCTTTGGATGAAACTCACGACACGTTTTCATTCAAGGCTCTCAACACAACATTAACACATCATCGCAAATGAACATACCACATGGACAAGGGCACAATACACATATACCACATGGAAACTTCCAAAGAACAAACACCAACATGCTACATGGACAATTCTTTCAACAAGGACAAGGAACTCAAATGACACAACAAATGTGTAACTTTGGCAATCAAATGAGTCAGGGATTCCAAATACCTCAAATACAAACAAACATGGCTGGGTCACATATTCCCACATGCTCATCCCAAATTCATACTCAACAACAAATTCCACTCACAACTGGCAATACCAACAAACACCTAATCAAAACATACCTTACTTTCAGGCAACCAATGATCCCATTGTACATGCCTTGCTAGCAAGAGTGGATGACCTTCAAAAATAGACAAAAAATATGAAAAATTCTGACAAGAAGATGCAAATTCCATACGACTTATGTCCATATCCTTTTGATACAATGTTGTACATGCCACCATTTCCACATGGTTATGTGGCTCCAAACATCAACAAGTACAAGGGTAAAACAAATCCACTTGACCACATCAGAGAGTTCGTAACAAGTTGTGTGGATATTACTCATGAGCACACATATCTAATGTGACTGTTTCCTAAAATCCTCGCAAGACCAACCCTAGAATGGTTCTATACAATGCAACCCAAAATACAATCATGGAAAGAACTTGCTGAAAAATTCGTGAAAAATTACACATACAACATTGACATAGACACCTCCATTACCAATCTATGCCAACTCACAAAAGAAGATTTAGGTGAAACCTTTTTACCATTCTTTCAAAAATGGAGGGGCCTAGCAAGTCACTGTCATATAGACATTCCTGAAAAGGAAAAAGTTGACATGTTCGTACAAATGTTATTAGGCCCACTGAAAAATGGCTTGCGTGTTCATTGTTGCACAAATGTTGCGGACCTGGGTTGAATGAGGTGTCCAAGTTGAATAAGCCCTCATAGTCGAAGGAAGACTAAAAAACGGTCCTAAAAACACAAACGCAAACCCTCCTCTTGCTGACAAAACCAAATTCTGGGTTAAGAACAAACATGTTAGAAACGATGGTGTAGTCGATGCTAAGGCTGTCAACGCTATGGGTCTGATGATTACCCTAAAAGGGACACAACCACAAAACACACAGATGATGACACAAACCTATGCTGCTAATGTTGTCCAAACAAATCAGAATAACCAAGGCAATCAAAACAATCAAATTCAAGGGCAGCCTAGACAACCAAGACAATTCCCTAGAGGTTGCACATACACTCCTTTGGGTGAACCTATTGAAGAAGTCCTCAAGAAATGCCTTCAGAATGGTCTCATCACACTTCAGGACCCCAAACCATACGACCCTGGGCAGTTTAAACCATCTTGGTGGGATGATAATGCATTTTGTGACTATCACCAAATAAAAGGACACAAAACTTCTTCCTGTAAACAATTGAAAAATTTGGTACAGGACCTTATTGAAAAGTGCATCATTGAAGTTTGCGGAACACAATTTGCTTCTAATGCGGATCATACAATACACAAAAACCCATTGCAGGATCATGGTTCTGGAAACCCTTCTACGTCAAATACAAGTAATTGAGCCAACCATGCATGTATTGGATATGACTATTCTGGGGGACCTATCGTACATCACATTAGAACAACTGATGAACATGTCTACACGCTCACCGTTAGAAAGGCCCCTGAATGCAATGTCACCACTCGTAGCATAAAGGTCACCATAGCCGGCCCTCCTCCCCCTAGACAACCAAAGGTAACAATAGCTGGCCCGTCCACTTCGTAGTCGCATTCGCGTCCACAAAGCAAGTAGTCCCAACCTAAAGGAAACTTTAATCTTATTAACTAGCTTGGAAAAAATTTAGCACAAATCTCTATCCTTGAGTTGTTATGCATCTCGCCTGCCCATAAGGCCATCCTAGATAAAACATTGCAAGAATCATCCATGCCCCAAGATATTGATGTCAGCCAATTCGAAGCCATGGTAGGATATCTCATGACTCCCCACCATATTACCTTTTCTGACCAAGACTATTCGTCATCCAAATCCAACCATAATGATGCCCTTCATATCGAAGTCCTTGTTCATAAACATAAGGTCAGAGAGTCTTAGTAGATGGCGGAGCAAGACTGAATATATGTTCTTTAAAATTGGTCAAGGCACTAGGCTTTTCTGATGCTTGCGTAGAAGCCACAAGAAGCATTGTTATCAAGGCATATGATGATGAAGAACGTTCCTCTCGGGGTGTAATTACACTCCCAATTTGAATTGGGCCAGTCATTGTCGACACCACTTGTCAAGTTCTGGATTTAGACCTGCCATACAAAATTTTACTCGGTCGACCTTGGATCCACGCTCTGAAAGCCATCCCTTCCACGTATCACCAATGCTTGAAGTTTCCTTTTGAAGGCACTGAGATTACTATATACAGAGACCTTGATTCGTTCCAATATTGTACCAACTTACGAGGTGTCTCAGAATGCCAAGTCCCTATCAATAGGGAAGCTCCGACGTCTTTGTCTTCTAAATTCATTGACCCCTCAGTACTCGTGAAGCCTTCTGCCTCTTCATCTACCACATCCATTTCTGCTTCTTCGACCACCACAACCATCTCCCTAACACCTTCCACTTCATTTATCACCCCAAACGTTGACCCGAGTTTCCAAATTCAGGACTAAGGATGTGGAGAGTACAAGCTGAATACAGCCTATTGCATAACCAAGATGCCCAAGTCTCCCTAGGTCTATGGCAATCCTTGTTTTAGAATACAAGAAAAAGAAACTTTCAGGGTTCCTCCAAATACAATTTTCATAAAGTGGGGTGAAATGAGTCAAGAGGACATAAATGATATACTATCTTGGATTTATAGAGAACCACGAGACTTAACTCCCTTGCCGGTAACAATATATGGAAAAGGATACAACATGATAAAAGCAAAAGGTTATGATGGAAAAAGTGGTCTTGGCAAGGATAAAAATGGAAGGCGTGAGCCACTATTAGTTTCAGAAAGACCAAAACATCTTGGGTTAGGGTTAGGTCCATGAGAGTCTGGCGATCCAAGTACCAATGTGCTTCCATGTGAGTTAGTGTATGCTTCAAACTATGTTGAGACAATTGAGGACACCTCCTCTAAAACTGACTCTCATGAATGGGAATTTGGCTCTCAGCGATCCTTAAGTGACTGTTGCCTAGACGAATTGTTCCTTGAACTTGGTGAGCCTACATTTGAGGAACGATTCTGGCAAAGGTTTAAGATTGATACAACACCAAATGCTGTCAAGTCCAGATCATATTCTATTCCCATTCGTCCTAGCCCCGACATACCAGCCCAGTCATCCCAAACTGACGACCATCATTCAGAATCACCTGAGCCATCACTTGCCACTACTGATCCTGACCCTAATGCTACTCCCTTTGTCCCTTACTTCGCTGGTGAGTATGAAACAAGCGAAGGAGAATACTGGATAGAATCTGACATAGAGCCAGACGATGACAACTTCATTTTTAACGTCTTGACATCCATTTGCATGCTCTCCACATTATCTCCTCAATTTGCAAATGCTGATGATGGAATATCCTTAGTTTACCCTGACCTAATTGACTGGAACCAACAAGGCCCACCAGTAATGGACACTTTTCAAAATGATGAGGCTTTAACAAAATTTCTAGGACTACATGAGGGCATTCCAAATGGGGATCACAAAGTTGGATTTTCCATTGACTTGGATTGTGCTGCTTATTTCGGGGAGACTGCGCCATCCTCTAGTTGCAAAATTAAAAAGAAAAATAAAGCAAAAAATGACACGTCTCTAGGTGAAAACTGAAAGGCACCTTTTGACGACAAAATAGTAAAAATAAAGGACGTATCTGAGGGTGAAAACCTCCCTTAGGCACCCAAGGGTGGAGGATTGGACTTTCTCCCCATAGATAGAGAAAAATCAGCAATGCTCATAGAAGACACCATACCAGTTAATATAGCTACCGTGGAGGAACCCAAAATGGTTCTCTTTGCGACATCATTGACAGAAGCTGAACAACCAAAATTTCAAAAGTTCTCAGAACGCAAGATAAACTTCGCATGGTCTTATGCTGACATGCCAGGGTTAGATCCTGAGTTAGTATTACATCACTTGCCATTATTGCCAGATGCCAAGCCAGTAAAACAAAAGCTAAGAAAAATGCACCCGCAAGTTGCATTATTGGTTAAAGATGAGCTCAAAAAGTTATCGGATGTAGGTTTTATCAGGTCAATTGACTATGCTGAATGGATATCCAACCTCATCCCTGTCACCAAGCCTACTGGACAGATTCACATATGCACAGACTTCCAATATCTCAATAAAGCATGCCCTAAAGATGATTTCTCTCTGCCGAACATTGACATCATTGTGGACCTTACAGCTGGATATGAAATGTTGTCCCTTATGGATGGTTTTTCTAGTTATAATAAGATTCATATTGCCCTTGAAGATCAACACAAAACTGCTTTCACATGCCCTTGGGGTACATACTGTTGGACTGTAATGCTGTTTGGTCTTAAAAATGCAGGTGATACATATCAAAGGGCAATGACAACAATATTCCATGAAATGATGCACACATTAATGGAGGACTATGTGGATGAACTTTTGGCAAAGTCATTGACAAGAAAATACCACCTTTCAGTATTAGACAAAGTTTTCAGGAGGCTGGAAGAGTATAAGGTCCGGTTAAACCTGAGAAAGTGTGTTTTTGGTGTAACGTCAGGCAAGTTGTTGGGGTACATAGTCTCCCGTAGAGGCATTGAAGTTGACCCCGCCAAAGTTAGAGCTATATTAGATATGCCTCCTCCTAAGGGAATCAGTGACCTAAGAACGCTACAAGGCAAGCTTCAATCTATCAGACGGTTCATCGCTCAACTCACGGATAGGTGTCAACCATTTCAATATCTTCTATGCAAAGGGATCCCCTTTGTGTGGACAGATAAGTGTCAAGAAGCATTCAACCAGATCAAACAATACTTATTGTCACCTCCAGTTCTCATGCCTCCTATCCAAGGAAAACCATTAATTATGTACATCTCTGCAACTACTTCAACACTGGGGGCATTACTAGCATAGAATGACTATGAAGAAAAAGAATGAGCCATATATTATATTAGTCAAACACTGGTGGGGTATGAGCTAAATTACACACCCATTGAAAATGCTTGTTTGGCAGTTGTATTCGTAGCCCAAAAATTAAGGCATTACATGTTAAATCATAAGACACACTTGGTAGCCAAGATCGATCCCTTGAAGTACCTCTTGAGTTGAGCAGCATTGACAAGACATTTAGCAAAATGGGTCACAGTCCTTAGTGAATATGATATTCAATATGTCGAGCGAAAAGCCATCAAGGGACAAGTAATAGAAGACTAGCTCGCAAACACACCAATACCAGATAACCATCCTCTTACAACAGAATTTCCAGATGAGTCTGTATTTCACGCGAAGTCCCAACAGCCTTGGCAATTATACTTTGATGGATCTCACACTAATCATGGCTCAGGAGCTAGAATACTATTCATTACTCCACAAGGAGATTCCATCCCAAGGTCATTCCGCATTGCATTTCCATGCACTAATAACATGGTAGAGTATGAAGCACTAATTACAGGACTCTGAATGGCTATCAAGTGGAAAATCATGAATTTGCAGGTCCTCGACAGTTCTCAGTTCGTTATCAACCAAGTCAATGATGAGTACGAAACCAAAGATGAGAAGCTAATCCCTTATAAACAGATGGTTGATAGTTTTCTGACATATTTTCATAGGCTATCCTTTGAATTGATTCCAAGAACATAGAACAAGGCTGTTGACGCTATGGCAACAATTGGATCTTTGCTTGATATTCCCAGCAATGTCCCACAATTTGAGTTTTTGGTTGAGCAGTTATTGGTTCTTGCTTATGATGTCCCCGAATCCGAAATGGTCTGTGAGCTTGTTGGTTCCAATTCCCCATGGTATAAGGAAATTTTTGACTACCTTCATTCGTAGATCCTTCCTCAAAACCTTTCCAATAACCAAAGAAAGTACTTTATCCGCAAAGCTGCATGTTATACCATCACCAACAACACCCTTTACCGTCGTAGCTTCGACAATACCCTTCTCTGTTGTCTCAAAACTAATGAAGCAAAAGCGACCTTGCAGGAAGTACATGAGGGTATATGTGGGTCTCATTCGAGTGGCCCAACCTTAGCTAAAAAGATTACAAGACTTGGTTACTATTGGCCAACACTAGAAAAGGATGCAATGGAATTTGTAAGAACATGTCACCAATGTCAGATTCATCGTGATTTGATTCACGTTCCAACACAAGAGTTGAGGCCGATCACTTCTCCCTGGCCTTTCGCACAATGGGGACTTGATCTCATGGGCAAGATTCACCCTACATCCTCCAATGGACACAAATTCATTATCACTGCCACTGAGTATTTTACTAAGTGGATCAAAGCCATCCCGCTCACTTACATTACCGACAAATAGATCTCCAAGTTCATCCTCAATTACATCATTTGTCGGTATCGCATTCTGCAATCCATCATTATGGATAATGGTCGTCCCTTCAAAAATTAAGAGGTCCGTGAACTATGCCAATATTTCCATATCAGTCACCGCTTTTCCATGCCTTATTACCCACAAGGAAACGGTCAAGCTGAGTCATCTAATAAAACCATTATCAAAATTCTTAAAAAGACTGTCAATGACGTTGGCCATGACTGGCACATCCAACTCAACCCTGCTTTGTGGGCATACTGCACGAGCATTCGTACTCCCACCAGTGCCACTCCTTTCACCCTTGTCTTTGGAGCCAAAGCCATCTTGCCCATAGAGGGAAAAATTCCATCTTTGCGAGTCTCCATGAAAGGCCTCATCACAGATGAAGAATACAGACAGTCAAGACTGCATGAGTTAGAAATGCTAGATGAACGCAGACACAATGCATTGAATCATTTACAAGCATACCAAAATCGTCTTTGCAGAAGCTATAACAAAAGGGTGATGACTCAACAGTTTGACATTGGCGACTTAGTTCTCATGTAGAATCCCAAGAATCAGTCAGATAGGGAGAAGCCAGGAAAATTTGAACCCAATTGGCTGGGCCCTTACATCATCATAGCATCATTTGGTTCCAGAGCATATCAGTTAACTACTCTCGAAGGTGAACAGTTGACATAGCCAATCAATAGTCTACATTTGCACAAATTATATGCATAGCATCAGAAAGCCTGTCCAAAAACCAGTAAAAATACAATTTTTTTGTTGAAAAATGCAAAAAATTGTCACCTTGATGAAAACCTGGAAAACAGGCGTCCTAGTGACATAAAAAAAAATAAAAAAATTTGACAAAAATAAAGAGAAATAATTCATCCAATAGTGAAAACTTGGTAAATAGGCGCTTTGGATAAGTACCATGGTGAAAACCTAGCAAACAGGTGCCATGTGTAGTCAGTCATTGCTGTGCCATCTACTGTCACTCTATCTACCTGTGTCCCTAGGGAACATACTTTTTCCCGACATTCATCATAACACTTCACCACGACATCATGACATTTTCGTCCATGGCTGACAATGGTTGAAATCAAGTCTTGCGTATTGTCCACTGTCCACGCTAGTCATGCCTTTTCTTTCCATTCCATTTTTCTTGGATCATTCTCAACTTGAATAGGGGAAAAATTTTATCATGAGACTGCAGTGGGTACCGCATGTGATCCTAAAAATCATAAAACGTCCTAAAAAAAAGACCTAAAAATTGAAAAATGTCCTGAAAAAAGACCTAAAAATAAAAAAAATTTACTGAAAAAAAGACCTAAAAATAAAAAAATGTCTTGAAAAAGACCTAAAAATTGAAAAATGTCTTGAAAAAAGACAAAAACATTGGAAAACATCCTGAAAAAAAGAAAAAAAGAAAAAAAACACCAAAAACATCACAAAATGTCTTGAAAAAAGACAAAAACATTGCAAAATGTCCTGAAAAAAGACCAAAAACATCGCAAAATGTCCTGAAGAAAGACCTAAAAATCAAAAAACGTCTTGAAGAAACCACAAAAAATACCAAGTAGTCTCAAAAAATGCAAAACAAAGTCAAATTTCATCATGTCCGTCATATTAGTCAAATCTTTGTCATTCGTTCGAACTACGTTGTCTTTGCGCATTTGCTACGTAGGAAAGACTCCTATTTGAGTCCCCGAGACATTAGGTTAGTCCTTTTAGGTTTGTCAAAATTAAATCATGACTCAATCTTTGGTCAACAAGACAAAGTCATTGGTCGTGTCGAACTACGAGGTCTCTGAGTGTATGACGTAGGCAAGGCCATCTGTCGATGAGCCCCCGAGGCCGCACTAGGTCAGTCCATTAGGGTTCATGGCACTACACCGACACACACGTCAAAAGTCTATAGGTCAAGGAAAATCATTAAAACAAAGTATGGCAATCATTTATTCAAGCATGACAATCATATCACCATGACATATCATCATATGGACAATACAAGTCAAAATTCGGTCAAATCTCAGCCAAACTCAGTCAAAACAAGTCAAATGATCACAACCTGTCAAACTATCAACTCTTGGTTACCTTTCAGATGTGTCCTTCTGAAAGATACCCTCTGTTATTCATGCCTTAGGATGTGTCCTTCCTAGGCATCGTCACCGTCATTCGACATTTGAGGGATCCTCTTGACAGCTAAGGATCACTCCTCTCAACACTAGTATTCTTCAGATGTGTCCTTCTGAAGAACAAACTCTGTCATTTATGCCTTAGGATGTGTCCTTCCTAGGCAGCGTCACTGTCCCTGTCACTGGCATTTCGAGGGATCCCTTTTGACATTTAGGGATCAAATCCTCTCGACATCAACATTATTCAGGATGTGTCCTTCCTGAATTTGGCAATCTTCAACATTCGTCATCTTGGCACCGTCAAAACTTTGACACCCCAACATCTCATCGTCATCAAACCTGACATCTTGACATTAGAACAATGGGTATCTAGAAACACTTGGAAAACACTTGGCACTTGTGTTTTGACTTTTTATCATGTTACTAGTTTTTCAGCGAGATCCTAACAACAAGATTTAGAGAAGCAGTGACGTATCATGACGTTTGTCTTGACTTTTGACACACATGATTACTAGTTTCTCAGTGAGGTCTTGATTTCGGGATTTAGAAAAATGACATATCATGATAATGGCTCTATTTTGTATTTTGGCAATCATGCTGCTAGTTTCTCGAGGATGTCCTTGCAATAGGATTTAGAGAAGCAATGGTGTTTCATGAATTGTCCTTCTTGTCTTTTCTGCTTGTGGTTGGTTATGACAAAAAGACTGGGGCAACCACACCCTTAGTATGAGTCGTGATCATCCTTGTATGCGGCTGCTTGTCTCATGTGATGGTACGACCTTGTACACCTTGATCTATTTCATATCATGGTGTTTGTTGGCCATTACAACAGTCTTCCCAATGATGATTAAGAGCAATAAATATTAAAGTCCTATGGTAAAGTGGTGAAGGATTTGGTCTAGGAACTAACTTGCATCTCCTTCGGTCTGGTCATCTTCTCTCATCCATCTCACGATGATATCCTATGACATACAAAAACATAAGTGCATACATGATCATATAAACATTGCATTAGGTCCATACATACATCATCCATACCATTAAATCATATACATTTCATTGCATAAGGCATTAACATAATCATAAACATGGCATCCATTCAAATAAATGCATTATGCATATCATTATCATCATCATCACAAAATCAACATAACATATAAATAAGCATTGCATCATCATGGCATCATAATCATAAGTAAGCATCATAGGAAATACATGATACATCATAAATCAACATCATACATAAAGCATTACATCACATATCTCATAATGCATAAACCAAATAGCATCACATAACACACATGTGGCCCGCATCAAAACTGCATCATCATATAGCATCATCTCACAAAAATATACAATGTCACAGGATAGAGTCAAGAGATATCACAAAAATAGAGCTTGTAGGCTCAATGATCTATACATAAATCTATCGTAACAAAGAACCAATTGTAGCAAACATGCCCCTAGGAAAGGATCTCATCATCCCCTCGTGACAAAGAGTGTGGTGGCTAAGGATCTGTGACTAGCGCTGAGATAATGGGTGGACCTGTAGCAGCCTCTGTCTATGCAACCAATGGAACTGACACTGATGGCATCATCTCCATGGTAATAGGCACCTATGATGACACTGCGACCTGACTCTGAGAGGCCGAAAGATCTGTCACTAGTGGCAACCTCTGTACGGACCTCTTCCTTGAACTAGTGGACCCATGACTACGGCTCGAATGATGACTCGAGGCATGTTTGTGTGAGTGGTGGGACCTATGCCCTGATGTGTGCCATGTAGAGGCAGACCCTCCTGCACTGGTATGACTCCTGCTGCTGCTCCCACTCCCTGATCTGTGACTGTTGCCTGTCCTCGTCTGTGAGTGAGATAGTGTAGGATCTTGTCGCTCGGGTGGCACTGCTTGCTCATAGAGGGTCCTGTACTGTCCTTATCGAGTGCTCAACCTGGCTAGCTCACGGGCTATATCCCCTAAAGGCCTTGAACATAGTGCTGCAAAATCTACACACCACTGTGTTGACTCCTGCCTTTGGATCTCAGCTTGGTCCCGCTCGACCCTTGCTAGCTCAAGCTTTGACTGCAGTGCTTTGACCTACACCATACTCTCATCCAGCCTCCTCTATAGATCTGCCACCCTTTGGTCCATCGTGGTGTCCTGGGGCAATGTCGAGGAAGACGGCATCTCCTCCTCTCCCTCCACCATCCTCCATCTTAGGAGTCTCTCAGCCTCATCCATGGAATCATCATCATCATCATCATCCTCCTCCTCCTCTGCAACATCCTCTCCACCCAATCCCTCATCCCGAGGCACATCCACGTCCACATCCACATCCTACTCTTGTCTGGCCTCCTCCTCGACCACAGGCTCCTTCTGTCTCTCCTCCTCCTACTCCTACCTTGGCTGCTCCTCCTCCCCTCTCTCCCCCTCCTCGGCCACCTCTGGGATAGAATCTAGTGCCACTCTAGCCACACGTGGTCGCACCCTCCTGTCTTGTCTCTGGCCATCCCTCCTCTGTCTCCGGCCATCTCCTCCATCATCCCCATCTCCTCCATCATCTCCACCCCGACCTCCATCCCTACCCCCATCTCGCCCTCCATCCCTGCTTCCATCCCTCTCCCAACCTCTGCCTCAATCACCGTCTCTGCCCCCTCGCCTGACTCTCAGTACAAGTTTTATAACTAATCTCCTGTCCATAGGTGCTGGCCCATCTAGATCTGTTAGTGGCACTGGTCGATGTTCCCTGCCACCATAGGTCATAGTCAGCTGTAGTCCCTGGATCTGCCTCTCCACCTCTCCATCCCCATTGCTGGGCTACTAGCCCATCAATCTGCTGCTCGACAAACACTACTGGAATCGCTGGCCCCCAACCTGACTCCTTGGAAGACCGAGCATACTCTGCTGTGCCTATAGGTACACCATGTTGCTCTCCAAACTACTTAAGGATACGCTGTGACAGATACATCTCTATAATCAACTGGCTCTGCACTGTCCTGCCAATCAAGTAACGATACTGTCTGCAAAGGCTGAGATGGTCAGCCTCATCCTCCCACTGCTGGCAGTCTCTATACGGTCTCCAGATGAATGGCACCATGGTATCAATTTGATGACACCACCAACCTATCTCTCCCATTCGTGTCTGCTGTAAGGCACCGGCATAGTAATAGGCGTAGGGCATCCCCTCAGCTAGCTATGGTCTCTGAATGGGAGGTCAGAATATCGCTATATGCTTCCAAGCCCAGATCATCAGAAGGGTGGTGCCACATGAAATACTCTCTGCCCTCTAGTAGGCAACCTCGTGAAGCTGGTGGTAGAGTGTCCCCAATAAACAAGGCCCCTAGGCATATACTGTCTTGTCCCACCTCATCCCCACTATCACGTCTCCCCAACCAATGGGAAACCCATGTCCACGACGGTCTAGAATCAATATCCTGCCAATCAATGTCGCCAAGAAGACATCGAATCGAGCATAATGCTTTGCCATAAAATCCTAGCAGATCTCATAGCCCTGGATGTCAAGTCTTGCGCCCTCATCTTGATAGTACGCTGTGAAAGTTTGATGGCCATGGTGAGGGTCATAGACGATTTTCTCTCCTCGGATCGACATGCGTAAAATGCGATAAACATCCTCAAGTGTAACGGTCGCCTCTCCCATCAACAGGTGGAAGGAGCATGTCTTCGAATGCCATCGCTCACATAACACAGTCAATAGTCCCCTATTTGCCTGAATAGTGGGCATATAGGCAGCATAAAACAAACCTAGTGACATCAATCGTCGTCGCTCTCGCAGAGTCAGCTGATCAGCAAACCGAAAAGTTGACAGTTTGCTCTCTCGCATGTATATGGGGGCTAGCTGTCTCTGCACAAAGCCAAATGACACGTTAGTACCTTCTAGACAATTGTCAGTATCATCAAAAAGCATTTGAAATTTGAAAAGCATCAAAATCAACCCTAGTCAAAGTTAAAGTCAAATGCGTTGCATTGACTGCACTTGCATCGTGAAACAACAGTGGCGTCCTTCCGTACTTCAAATGCAGTGTGAAATATTGATTGCGTCATTTTATCGCTCAATTGCATCGCATTAGAGCACTTGCGTCACGATATGACACATGCGTCGCTTCATTCGAATGCATTGCTCAAACAGGCGATTGCGTCACAAAATGACACATGTGGCATTTTAACTGTCGATTGCGGCTTGATATTGCGAATGTGTCACACTTTTTAGCAAATGCATTACACATCCCCGGTCTCCCCTAAAATATCCTTGCACTTGCGTCGTGACGCATCAAATGTGTCAAACATGAAGTCAAATGCGGCTTAAGCGTATGCATATGCGTCGTGACGCATTCGTTGTTCGCCCTAAAACCCTAATTTTGACACGCAAAACAAGAAAATGACAAAGTGAGTTAGGGGTACATACCGCTGGCTCTAAGCCCTCTGGCCACTTGTAGGTCTGCACGATCTCGCCATGATGCTCTGTAACTGGAATCACCATCTTCGCTAAGGTCCTCTTCGCCCTTAGCTCTCGAAATTGCAATGTGAATAGTGAAAATGAATTGACTTTTACCAATTTGTCAACCTATTTATAGAAGTCAAAATGCCATATGTGAACTAGGTTATTACTGGAGGCCCTTTTGACCAACTTTGACCACACTTTTGGCTGCCTTAAACATGTCAGAATCCAAAATCGTTTGTGCCACTGTCTTTCTGCTCATTAAATTGACTTATCGAGACCCTTTCCAAATTTTTCTATCATCGGCCCAAAATTTGAAAAAATTCCCGAGGGGGCATCGATACTCCGTACCTTCGTTGGGGCATGACTTTGACCTATTTTTCTTTGTCACAATGTGACAAGCTGCATTATGACAAAGAGGGGCAAAATGTAGACACTGAAAAATTGACCTAGGCCTGCAAGCTCTATTTCTCGCCACTTTCGTCCTAGCATAATTAAAGTACTTAATTATGTTATTCAGTCCATTTCCATCTATTAATTAAATAATTTTAATTATTTAATTAATTCATGTCTCTTTATTCTTCCTGGTTATTTAAATAAATAAATTTTATTTATTTATTTAAATGCGTCGCTAATTATCTAATGTCTCCTTATAATTAAATAAATTTCTTAATGTATTTAATCACTTTTTTCCGCTAATTCTTCTAGATTATTTAGATAAATAAATCTTATTTATTTATTTAAATACGTCAATAATTTATGTATTCCTCTCCTAATTAAATAAATTGTTTAATTTATTTAATTATGGCCACATGCCACCTTTTCCATTTTAAATAAATAAAAAAAATCATTATTTATTTAAAATTGTCAAAAAATCCTTATTTTGGGAGAATATGTGCATTTATTGCCTTCTGTCATTTGATTCTCCATTTTTGAATTAAAATGATTTTTAATTCAAAAAGATGCCTTTTTGCATGCAAAAGTCATTAATTTGATTCTCCATCCTTTCTTTGGCCATTTTTGTCCTTGTTTCGGCTTTCGATCCTGACCGTCGATTAGACCTTCAATCTCGTCTGTCCATTCGAAATTGCTTCTTCCTATAAAATGGCAATTTCAAATTCATTTTGGCTCTCTCAAGCATTCACGTGAATTTCTGGTCTTCGTTTTCATAGTTACTTTCCTTCATATTTAGAGCTTCTCTTAGGCACTTAGAGTCATTTTTACATAGAAAAATCCTTCAACACTTGTGTAGGACATGGCATAGTCTTAAGTTGCTCGAAGAATCTGAGGGAAAATCATTATTTGAAGTAAGCTAGAAGGTATAATGGAGGTGATTCATGGAGGTTGAAGACGTCTGGTAAGATGTTTCCTTTTGTTTTCTTTGTTTTCTCCTTTGTTCTTCATTATCTCTTTGGATTTTTAAATTTAGTGTTGTTAACCTATTAACCATAAAATTTCCAGAGATACACCTTCTTTGCCTTTCTACTATAATTTGAGGTCTAGTCAAGTCTATATTTACCTATGGTGGTTTGTATATCCTTTTCTACTTTCTATGATTGAGTTCCCCTTTAATGCATACAAACCCCTTGGCTACCTCTACCTTACTCTAACTTACTCCTTTTAGGATATGAGTTCACTAAAAAATACCTTGGTATTATCCTATCATGCATGTTACTAAGCATCTTTTGAAAATTTTGGCAATGAAAGAATGAATCTTTTATCCTTCATCTATGTGCATTCCCTCTTAATTGCTTGAAATTTTTTTTAATCACATTTCTTTCTCTTTTCCCTACCTTTTTTCTCCTCTATGACTCTCATGTAGTGGAACAAACTGTCCTATTAATCTTGGCAAGTGATTATGACATGGACATTGGTTCTCTTCTAAGGGTTACTAAGGGAAAGATTTCAATATTTTAACAAGGGTATTGATATTAAAAAATTCACCTTCCTTATGAGTTTGTGAGACCTAAAATAATGCCCCTTTGACACAAAAGAAAACTTAAACACAAATACCATGCATGAACCCTTTCCTTCAGGAATCCCTTCATAGATCTTTCATGATATTAAGGTCTTCTTTTGTCATGAAGGATATCAGTGTTAAATAAACTTCACATCTTGGTTTAATAAGATTGGATGAAAATTTCCATACCTCAAGGATATCCCCTTATTTGATCACTGTTATGCTGATCCTTTAGTCCTTGTTTTAATAAAAATTCCTCCCATATAGAGATGTCATCTACTTTTCAGGGCCAACCTCTTTCTCATCTATCAAAACTCTTCATACAAACCACTATATTTGGATCTTTCTCAAGTGCCTTCCAAGTTTTTGAACCCTTGGCTTCAAACTCTTTTTCTCTCTTAGTTAATTCTTCAAAACTCTTCTTCAATGATTCATCTCTGATGTAGTAATGAGCAAATTTTCACAACTTGAAAATCTACGTATACACCTCTACATGGGCTAGAAATAACAAAATTCTTAAGGTGCTCCAATCATTTCATGCATTTTCCTTATCATAGCATGCATTTTTCATCGTTGAAACTAAAAGTAAAGCCATTGACCAGTATAACTCCCCTTAATGACCTCCATTGAAACAATAAAAAACCCTAGCCACCATAGAACAACTTGGAAAATGATAAAAAAGATTTGCAATGTGGCATTATGTTTTTGAAGCTTATTCTCTCACCCTCATGTAGCTTGAAACCCTAAATTTTTTTTTCTACTTAAGCTTTCTTCCAGATCTTCCTTTTTCATTCAACTTGGACTTGGTGCCTAGTTTAGATTTGATCTTTTTCTATTTATTTCTAATCTCCCTTTTGCATGCACATAGTCTCTTTTCTTACCTTTTTCACTAGATATTGCATTCAAAATTTGAGATGAGTTTTATGTACAACCCTCTTTTAACATGCACATAAAAAAATTTCCAACCCCCTTTTTTCATTTTATATTATATGAAATTTTATCATTAAAATGGAAAATTTTAAAAATAAACAAAAATGGACTACATTAGTATAAAAGCTTGATATTTGTAAATTCCCTTCTCAGATTTGAGTGTGATTCAGGCATGACCTTTTGTTGGGTGTACTTTGGGGCAAAACGATACCTCACCATTGAGTTTGTAAGGCCCAAAAACCCCAAATTTTATATAAAGTACTCTATTCTTGGGAAATTAGAATTTTTTGGCCATTTTTAGGGGGTTTATTAGATTCTAAAAGCTTGTGGTCCATACAATGTATGAAACCATACAATATGACCTAGTAATACAATCATCAATAGGGTATGATCACACACCATTAGTCTTTAGTGTTAATCGACAAAATTTTCCAAGAAATTGGAATATTCATTGGCATATTTCTTATGTGCAATCACATATGATTTTTGTGTACCTCCTACATCAGCCACATCACATTGATATTGAACATATATTTCCATTGGTCAAAGAAGCTCACTGATGTCAAAGGAGTGATGTCAACAGATTGATGATAATTGAATATAATTACTTCTGTCATGTTAGAGCTTTTGAAATTATGAAGTATTACTATCATGTCATATCAGAGCTTTTGAGAATAGTAGGTACTGTGATCAGTTGCAAAATGCTAGTGTGATCTATATTATGAAGAAAACTACTTGTAGTATGCTTGAAATACTACCTTGTATCTTTTCCAGTTGTTGGGAGTTGTTTGGAAGTATTTGTGAAAGTATAATGTGGATTTCTACTCATGTACTATATTATACTATAATAGTGTTTTGTTTCACATTCTACCATAGTTGAATGCTATGCTCTGTGGTTTGGACCTAAAGTAAAGTTACTCATATTGTATCAGATTCAAGAGTTTCAAAGGTTGAGATTTAGCAGACAAAAAGTTAGATGTAAAAAAGTATTGTCCGTGTTGTTTAGCTAACTACGAATATGAAATAGGACCAACTTAAGATCTCTAAAAGAAGCACATAACTTCATCTATTATTGGCAGTAACAAAATTGATTTAGGATCAACCCGCTACATGTTTAATATCAATTTAAATTTAGGTCTACCCTTAGCCGGCCTAGCTAATTGCGGATGGTGTTAAGAGGTTCTTAGATGACATGAAATATGGTTAATGTATTGGGATGTATATATTTATGACTAGGATTCATTCAATGATGTGTGTGAGTATGAATGTTATATTCAAATGAAGTAATGGGAGTTGCATCCTAATCATTGTACACCATCATCAAAAGATTGTATGTTGTGAAGGAGAGCATCTGAAGGTAGATTAGATCAAGTGCAAGACGTGTAATCAATATTAAAGATCCAAAATCATATCTCTATAATTTGGAAGGACTAGTGTCCTGCCTATTGAGTTGGTTCTCAGTTTTGTTTGTTAAGGATTGGTGTCTCTAATAGGTTGGTGCCTACAAACACAATTGAGGACTAGTGTCTCCAATAGGCTGGCGCCCACTTCATGATTGTAAGTAATTCATTATTTCTAAGAGGTTGGATTTGGACAATTGCTCTAAGCATCTCTTCTTGTTGTGGTTTTTCCCATTCCAGGTTTCCATGTATATTTGGTGTTCTTTGTGTGAATGTGTACATATGTATTGCTTGATTAATACTTTTTATTTTGATGCTTTGAGATTCATGTTTGGACAAGTTATTAATGGTAATTCATGTTGAATTAAAGAGTTTTTCCTTCAATTGGTATCAGAGCTAAGTTCCTTTGAAAAATTCCAACAACTTGAGGTAGATTCAGGATGGCACACTCAGTGGCTCAAGAAGGATTGTCTTCAAATAAGGCACCACTTTTGATGGAACAAATTATTCCTTTTGGAGAGTAAGGATGGAAGCATATTTTATGGCCCTAGGATTTGAGGTTTGGAAATCAATTGTGGATGGATACAAGATCCCTGAATATCCCCCAAGAGATTAGGATAGAAAGAAGGCTTGTGAGAATAATGCCAAAGCAAGAAATGATATTTTATGTGGTTTATCTAACTCTGAGTTTGTAAAGATAATGTATTGTAGGACAAGGAAGGAAGTATGGGTCAAGTTGTACACAAAATCTATGAAGGTGATGACAAGGTCAAACAAGCAAAGCTTCAAACTCATCGAGGTCAATTTAAAAGTCTGAAAATAAAGGAAGAGGAAAACATTGACACATTCTTGCTTTGGGTTGATGAGGTTGTCAACTTTATTAGAGGCCTTAGGGAATAAATGAAAGAAGGTATCATTGTGAAAAAGGTACCTAGATCCCTTCCCTAAAAGTTTGATGCAAAATTTTATGCTTTTGAAGAAGCTAAAGATTTGAATACTCTAACTATGGATGAGTTACATGGAATTTTGATTGCCTATAAAATGAGAATTGAGAATGAAAAAATTGTAAGGAAAGAGGTGGCATTCAAAGTATATAAGAAGCAAGATGATCTTGATTCAAAAGATGGATCAAATCTGGAGGAAGCAAGCTTTGTTAGAAAGTTATAGAGAGGTTCCAAAAATTATAAAGGTAAGTTGCCTTTCAAATTTTTTAATTATGGTGAAGTAGTACATTTCATGGTTAAGTGTCCATACAAATAATATAGCAATGATGAAAATAAGTCATTTTCAAAAGGGAAAAAGTTTCAAAAAAATCAGAAGAGTTTCTTTATCAATGAGGAAGGCTACTCATATGATGATGATGACCGAGCCACTTTAAAGAATGAAGGATAAAAGGCTCTCTTCATGGATATGGAAACCTTTGAAGGAGATGAAGAAATAAAGTCCAAAAATGATGATGATGCTAAAGTAGACCTTGTGGAAGAATTGCTTTGCATTGGCAAGGAAATTAAAAGACTGAAGAAAGAATTGTTGAACAAAAGAAAGTTAAAAACAAATTATCTCATAATATTGAGAAGGTGAAGTAGATGGTATTCAAGTGGAAGAAGCAAATAGGATTGAATAAATTTTGATAGAAAGGTTGCTAACAAGAGATAAGGATTATGAAAAACTTGAAGCAGAGATTGTGTCACTAAGAAAAGATCTTGAAAAAGTAAATCATCAACTAATACTGAAGTTTGGGAAGAGCACTGAGATCTTGGATTAGATAATAGAAAGTCAAAGATCATTGCATATCAAAACTGGTAATGGTTTTATTGATATACAAAAGAATAAGGTGGTTAAGCAGCTCATGAAGTCAATTGCTGAGAGTCTAGAAGATAATGGCTCTGGAAGTTCAAAATCTGAATAAGTTGTGGCAATAAATGAAAGCAAGGTGTTGAATGATGGTTTCATCCAAGTGCACAAATAGAATAGAAGATCTGTAAGACAAGTTTCAAGAAGGAAAGGATACAATAATATGTTCAATCATTCTTTTTTCTGGTTACTATTTTAATTGCAATCATTTTGATCATAAGGCTATGAATTGCAGAAAGACTCTGACAAGAAAAAAATTGTTAGTAGAAATACATTTTCACCTTTGTATAATTTCAATATTATTTGTCACAAATGCAACAATTTTAGACACATTGTTAGAAATAGTAGAAGCAATTTTTTGAGTCCCCCTATATTGAACAGAAAAGGAAATAAGTTAGTATGTCAAAATAGTGAAACAAATAAGGTTTGGAAGAATAAACCAAAGGAGGAAAGGTCAAAGAAATCCATGGTGGCTCAAACTGCATTACATGCCCAAAAGAAGAAGAATCTATGGATCATTAACAACAGATGTTCAAATCATATGACTGAAGACAAGAGCAAGTTCATGCACTTCAAGAAGTTTGATGGAGGAGCTGTAACCCTTGGCAATAATTCTATTGCTAAGATTACTGATAAGGGTATTTTGAGTCTTGATGGTGGAAAGACAAAAACTCATGATGTCCTGTATGCAGAAGGGTTGAAGCACAATCTTCTGAGTGTAATTCAAATGTGTGATAAAGGCTACAAGCTCTCATTTAATGCTAAAGGTTGTGAAATTATAAAAATTGGTATTGGTGAGTTAGTTGTGAAAGGAAGTAGGACTGACAATGATGTGTATCATCTCAGTGAGGTAAATGGACAAAATTGATTTTACATACAAAAAGAAGAGAGTTGGATCTAGCACAAAAGATTGAGACACATCAATTTTGATGATCTTGTGAGGATTAGTTCAAAAGGAATGGTAAGAGACATGCCAAAGATCAAGAAGCCTCAATCTACCAGTTACAAACCATGTCATGAGGGAAAATAGACAAGGACCAGATTTCCTACTAAGGAATATTCTACAACAAATCCATTGGACTTGATCCATATGGATCTATGTGGACCATGAGGACAAAGAACATTCAAGGTGACAAGTATTTTATGATGCTTATCGATGATTATTCTAGAATGACTTGGAGTATTTTTTTGAAAGAAAAATCAGAAGCTTTTGAGAAGTTTAGATCATTTAAGGCTATGTTTGAGAATGAAACTAGAAGAATAATCAAGTGTCTGAGATTATATAGAGGCAAAGAATTCACTTCTAACATGTATGATGAATTCTATGAGTTTCATGGGATATGGTAACATTTTTTTGCTCCTAGAACTCTGCAATAAAATGGAGTAGCCAAGGGAAAGAACCAAACTATACAAGAGATGGCCAAAACAATGTTAAGTCAAGAAAAGGTGTCAGATATGCATTGGATAGAAGCGGTTCAAATAATAATTTATATTTTGAACAAAGCTCAAATCAGATAAAAGATTGCCAAAAAACCATATGAACTGTGGAAAGGAAGACCGACTTCAGTAAGTCATCTTAGAATATTTGGAAGCAAATGCTACATCAAGAGGGATGAAGAAAATTTGGGTAAGTTTGATTCTAGATCTGATGATGGTATTTTTCTTGGTTATTCTATGACAGGCAAGGCATATAGATGTTATAATATAAAAGATTGAAAATGATTGTGGAAAGTGTTAATGTAAGTATTGATGAAACAACACAGTATATTGATACTTTAGATGAAGAAGATAATGAAGATCTAATCCGTAGCAATGAAGACTCAAAAAATGACTCAGAGAATACAACTACAAAAAATCTAGCTAGATATGTTCAAAAGAACCATTCTGAAGATCAAATCATAGGAGATAAGGACAATGGAGTTCAAGCCCGAAGAAGAATTGAGAAAATAAATGAACAGGCACACTTTTCCTTATTATCAAAAATTGAACCAAGTTCTTATGTGGGGAAATCAAAGAGAAAGGTTGGTTAGATGCCATGGAGGAAGAATTAACTCAGATTAAGAAAAATGAAACTTGGGAATTGGTTCTAAGACCCAAAGACAAAAATATCATTGGTACCAAATGGGTCTTTAGAAATAAATTAAATGAAGATAGAAAAGTGACCTAGAACAAGGCCAAACTTGTATGCAAATGATATGCTCAAGTTGAGGGAATTGATTCTAAAGAGACATTTTCTCTAGTAGCAAGGTTGGAAGCAATCAAAATGTTTTTGGCCTTATCAACATTCAAGAATTTCAAGGTATATCAGATGGATATAAAATTTGCATTTTTGAATGGAGAATTAGAAGAGGAAGTCTACATTGAACAACCAAAAGCATTCTAATGTTTAAAAAAATTGAATTTTGTGTGCAGACTAAAGAAAGCTCTTTATAGACTCAAACAAGCTCCTAGACCATGGTATTCGAGATTGGATAGATATCTACAATAACAAAGTTTCAAAAGAGGTAGTGCATATAGCAAATTATACACAAAAACAAAAGGTGATCAATTACTAATTATTGTTGTTTATGTTGATGACACTATCTTTGGTGATAGTAGTGATGCTATGTGTAAAGGGTTCCTAGATGCAATGTAGGATTAGTTTGAAATTCCAATGCTTTGTGAGTTGTATTTCTTTCTAGGTTTACAAATCTCTCAATCAAAAAAAGGTATATTCATTTCTCATAACAAGTATATAAAAGATATTTTGAGCAAGTTTAAAATCAAAGAATGCAAACCGGTGAGTATACCTATGGTTACTAGATGTAAATTGAGTAAGGATGACGAATCTTCTCCGATGAGTCAGACATTGTATAGGTCAACGATTGGTAGTTTTTTGTATGTAACTGTATCCAACTAGATATAATGCAAGTAGAAGGGATGGTAGCTAGGTTTTAGGCAACACCTAAAGAAACTCATTTCAAGGCTGTAAAAAAAATATTTAGATATTTGAAGGCTATAATAGATTTCGGTTTGTGGTATCCTGAGAGGGAAAACTTCACACTAATTGCATATATAGATGCAGATTGGGAAAGAAGCATAGATGATTGGAATATCACAAGTGGTAGAGCTTTCTTTGTTGGTGATAGTATTGTATCCTAGTTAAGCAAAAACTAGGATTCAATATCTTTATTATAGTAGAAGCAGAGTACATTGCAACAACTTCATGTTACACTCAGGTATTATGGATGAAGCAGAACTTGAAGGAGATGAAAATAGAGCTTGGTGAACCTATTTCCATTCTTTGCGACAATACTAGTGCTAAATATATTTCCAAGAATTTGGTGACACATTCAAAGACAAAGAATATTGCAATTAAGTATCATTTTCTAAGAGATAGGATTACAAACAAATAAGTGAAGTTGGAGGAGACTAGGGAGAAAATAATAGACATTTTCACAAAACCTCTTCCTAAGGAGACTTTTGAGTATCTTCGACAAAACTTGGGAGTTATTTCTCCCTCCTCTTGAATCAAGAGGAAGTACAAGGAATGGGGGAGTGTTGAATCCATACTGCAAGTATGCTTGGTGGCCTTGTGGAATAGTTGTAAGACAAGAAATGACATAGGGGGATAAAGAAGCTCAAAATGAAAAGAGGAATGAATCTGGAGGGATTCCAATTACTATGTCTCTTAGTTGTTGTCCTTTTCAATTGATGTCAAAGGGAGAGAAAGGAATCCAAAATGCTATATCTTTCAAAAGCTTAAGGACTCCAGATTGTATCACATAGGGGAGTTTTGAATTAAGTGTGTTGGTGTGCTAACAACATTTTGTGGTTTTCCATCAACAACAAAAGGGGGATATTGTTGAACACATGTTGTCATTAATGTCAAAGAAGCTCATTGATGTCAAAGGAGTGATGTCAGTAGATTGGTGAGAATTAAGTGTAATTACTTCTATCATTTCTAAGCTTTTGAAATAAGGAAGTATTACTATCATGTCATGTTAGAGCTTTTGAGAATAGGAGGTACTATTATCAGTTGTAGAATGCTAGTGTGATCTATACTATGAAGAAAACTATGTGTACTATGCTTGAAATACTATCTTATATCTATTCCAATTGTTGGAAGTAGTTTGGAAGTGTTTTCAGAAGTATTTAATGGATTGCTACTCATACACTATATTATACTGTAATAGTGTTTTACTACACATTATACTACAATTAAATGCTATGCCTTGTGACTTTGACCTAAATTAAAGTTACTCATGTTGTATCAGATTCCAAAATTTTAGAGGTTGAGCTTTAGTAGACAAAAAATTAGATGTAACAAAGTATAGTCTATGTTGTTTGGCTAACTGTGAATAACATCTAAGTGTTTGCACCAGAGAAGGGAAGTGAGCACTAGCTGGAGGAAGCGTGTGAAGATGAAATAGGACCAACTTAATATCTTTGAAGGAAGCACATAACATCATCTACTATTGGTGACAATAAAATTGATTTAGGACCGACCTGCTACACATTTCATATCAATTTGAATTTAGGTCTACCCTTAGCCAACCTAGCTAATTTCATATGGTGTTAATAGGTTCTTTGATGGCATGTAATATGGCTAATGTATTGGGATGTATATATTTATGAATAGGATTCATTCAATGATGTGTGCGAGTATGAATGTTATATTCGAATGAAGTAATGGGAGTTGCATCCTAATCATCGTGTGCCATTATCATAAGATCATATGCTGTGTAGAAGAGTGTCTAAAGGTAGATCAGATCAAGTGCAAGTTGTGTAATTGGTATTGAAGATCTACAAATTATATCTCTATAATTTGAAAGATTGGTTTCCTACCTATTGAGTTGGTGCTCAATTTTCTTTTTCGAGGATTGGTATCTTTGGTAGGTTGGTGCCTACTTCATGATTATAAGTAATTCATTTTTTTTTGAGGTTGGATTTAGACAACAACTCCAAGAAGCTCTTCTCATTGTGGTTTTTCCTATTCCGGGTTTCCACATATGTCTGGTGTTCTTTGTGTGAATGTGTGCATTTGTGTTGCTTGATTAATACTTGTTTTGATGCTTTGAGATCATGTTTGTAGAAGTTATTAATGGTAATTCATGTTGAATTAAAGAGTTTTAAATATACTAATTCACCCCCTCCTCTCAGTATATTATGTGCCCTTCAATTGGTATAAATGCTTCAATTTTTCAATTAAAATTATTTTTAATTTTTTTTTATAACACTTGATCATCTGTGGGAAGTAGGTATGTAACAAAATAGGCTAAGCCTTAGGTGAATAGCTGATAGGTGGAACCTTTTTAAACATTAAAATGCTTATCACTTAGACAATCAGTCACATGGAGAGTCTCATGAATGCACAAGAAAACTAAGAGGGGGGTGAATTAGTTGTACATTAAAACATCAAAACCCTTATTAATATTCAGATCTGCATTAGTTCTTGAACTCTCAACAACCATTAAACCATTATCATGCATTAGCAGAATGTAACCATGAAAGTAGTAATGCAAACACATCTAAACACATAAGAACATTGGATTTACGTGGAAAACCCAATAAGGGAAAAACCATGGTGAGGATTAGCTCACAATATAAAGTAATTGCAACACCGAATACAATAGGCTCACTACCCAAAAGAAAAGAAGGGCTCAATTCTAGATTAGAAAGAAGAAGCAAGAAGATTGTTACAATGAGAAATCCATCTCAAAGCAATAAAAAGATCCACCACAACATCACCAGTAAATTTGTAACCTCTTTGAAGAATGTACACACCTTCTGCTCATTGCTTCCAGTAGTCTAACACATTAAAGCTCACACTGTACTTCACACTTTCACACTTCACAACTTTTATTTTTGTATCACACACTTCACCACACAATACTCCATCAACACAACACTTATTTATACCTTCTTCAACCTTGAAAACATTCTCCAAGGTCGACTATGCACCTCAACCGTACAAACTTAAATTGTGTCGGTACCAAGACATTCCCATGGTAGAAAGGAATGAGGGCAGACCACACCACACCTTAACTTGGACCTAAATCCACTCATACACATGATTCCACGCTTCCACAATTATTGAAGCAAATTCGTAATTAGTGTAAACACCCAAGGTCGATCGAACTTATGTAAACACAATTAAAAAATTAAGTAAATGCTTCCTTTGATCCAAGGACAACTCATGGACAACAAATATCACCTGAATACAATTTGGAATATTCCACAAACATCTTGGAATCCAACAAATTTCTTCACAAAAACTTTCACTTGAAGAAAAAACTCATCCTGTACACTCAGATAATCTTCCACACACTATAACTCAAGAAATCAACTTGCAGAGCTCCAAACTTCAAACAACCTCAACTAAAGGTAGATATAAACCTTATTAGCACATTTCCAAAACTACAAGACCAGAAACCAAACTACAAAGAAATGTGGAAAAAAACCATTTCTCCTAGACACCATTGCAATATACAGTTCACACATTGGTAAACACAATTTTCTCTTCACAATGATCTAGACTAAGAAACTCTGGATATAACACCTATGAACATCTCTAATCAACATATACGAACTGCACAAGCAAATCTTCAACATAGAAGAAATGTGGAACAAAACCAAAACACCACTTTGTATTCCAAAACACCTCTACAACACACTGTTTCCTCTTTTATTCAAATTTTCTCAAAAGCACTTGAAAACCAAGCACCAAAAAAAAATTCTCATCATATTCACCACTTCCTCATTATCACCAAACCAACTGCCACACAACAACTCAACCAAACAATACCCACAAATAGAAGTTTATCAAAGCAACACTAGAGATTGACACTAGTAACACTTACTAATGGAAACATAATGCAACTAATTAAAGCATCACAACTTTTCAACCATTAGTAGACTTGAAACAATATGAACTAGTTTACATCAATGACAACACAAATAAGCCTGTTGATATCAATGATAGCACCAACTACTCATTGTTGCAACAGAGTCTTGTCGCCTAGTCCTAGGGGCCCAATCTTATCCCCTCAAGCCATAATAAGGTATATTTTTTTCCTTTTGTCATAACTTTCTTACAAATAGTTGGAATTTTGCAAATGAGATATCGAGAGAAAGTTGGTTCTAAGCTTTTCACAGTGAAGCAAGCTATTTTTCTAAAATTTTCTATAGGTGAATTTTATTGATGATCAAAATTAAATATTCCTTTTTGGACCTTTGAGCTCATAAATATTTTCATGTTTATCCATTTTTTTTATTCTTGTGGTATTGGAAAGGTATTGAGGTGTTCTACAGTTCTATCCATGCACTTTTTCTAGATTCATCCCCAGGTATCTTATATTTATATTTATCTATATTTGCATTTTGGTTGATTTCTTGGACATATTGACACTTAGAGAAGTTTTTTCCTTTAAAGAACGTTTCATTTTTAATCTAGATCATATTGGGAAACTATATTTTTGAGTTAAGGATCTCATTTTGAGATATTCTCATATTTTTCCATAATTGGTACATCTTGGCATTGTAAGACTCTGGAAATAAATTATGGTATTAAAATCACACTAAATATAAAGTTCCAAATCAAAATATTGGGGGTGTCTCATGATTGAGTGATTATGGGGTTAATCTTATGCTTTTGTTGGATGGAGTCTCTTGATTTTTCTATTGCATGACTAAAGTTGAGAATTTTATCATGGCTATCACAAAATATCTAGCTATAATTGAATTAAAAACAAGGAATTATAAGGCTTGGCAAGATGGTATGCTAAATTATTTTAGATGGCTAGAATTTTTCCCTATCTCTATAAAATTGCTCCTAAACATAATCCTAAATCATTTGAGAAAATAATAACATTCAAAATATTAGTCATGTAGCAGGTTTTATTAGTTCATATGTGGATTCTTACACATTGATTCCCCTCAAACTCATTGGACCATGATTTGGAAGATGTATCCAGTGACTTGAATGAATCTCCATTTCTAGAGGATATAGTTGCAGATTGTCTAAAACCACTTGATAATTTTCTACCGTATGATTTTCAAACAAATATGAAGCTTGAAGAATGGGAAGAACTTGAGCATTCAAATAACATACAAAATTCTCTTAATACTTCTCCTTCAAAGACTTCATGCACTCCAACATCATCTAATATATTAAGTGTTCTTACTTCTTGTTAGGGCACAATATCATTTGGGGATGAAAAATGTATTCCAATGATATTCATTGATATCTTATATCCTCCACATATTTTTTCTTCTTATGATACTTATGTGGCTACATACATGACTTCTTGTGATTCAATGCAGTAGGATATACAATGTCTTTTAGATATGGCTACTTGGGATAGATACTCCAAAAACATTGTAGGTTTTTTTGTAGATTCCCACATTTCATATTTGTGAGGCACTATTGATTGTATACATCTTCTCTTTGATAAAGATGATTATTCTTCAATTGTAGTGAAGGAACATTCAATCCCTCTTGTTCATTCTCCATATGCTCATTCATCACAGTTTGACATGAGTGTGGATAATTTTGAGTAGCATTTGGAGGAGGCATCTTTTTATTTAAAGGATACATCATTATATTTGGATCCCATTCTACATACATCTCTACTAGATTATGGATTGTCATCTTCATTAGTGTGGCCTGGAACATGACTTGATAGTGGCAACTTTCAACATCGACATGGAGACACTTAAGAAGAATTTATAAACTTCATTTATCTTGATTTTTCTTCCCTAAAATTCTTATCTATTAGGGGAAGAGTTCATGCATCTATATTTGGTTTTATTTCTTCCCAAGGGGAGGAATGTTGTTTGTAGATATTGGATCATATTTTGTCTTCAATAATTCACCATTTTTTTAGGAGATTACACATTGTGGGGGAGCTACATAGTTTCTATTTCTTTCTATTTTATAGGGGGTTATTAATTATATATTGGTAATATAAGTATTCCTTGGGTGGATCATGTTGAGTCCTCCTTCCTTCTTTCACTTCCTCATATTTTCTCTTTTGGAGAAAAGTTTTGTCCTGCTAGGTTTTCTCCTTTTCTTTGTTTGGGAGAGATTGTGTTTGTAAATGGGTACTTGACATGGCCTAATAGTTGGGACCCCTCCTTGAATTTTTGTATCATTTGTATTTTTTTACTTCTCCCTAAGTTTCACTTAAGGGGGGTGTTGGTGTGAACACAATGTTTTTCCTAAATAGTTCATCTCATAGATATTATTCACATGGTAATTTTACTTAGGGACCTAGGAGTTTTTCTAGAAGTCTTAGTTGTCATTAGATCTTATCTTATATCATGTCATTTTCTTCTTGTGTCCTAGGTTATTTAATATTTTTTTTGTCTCATGCCATAAGATTAAGACACTTGTCATGATCTTGTCTAATCATATCTCTCACCTTGCCTATATAAGCAAGGTCCCATATGTACATTGTATTGCATATGTTCATTGAATGGTATTGCATAGTGTTGAATATTGCAAGCATTACATTAATCACATTTGATCTAATATATTTTGAATCAATTATTACAAATTTATGCTTTTTCTTTTCTTTATTATGGAAGGATATTTTGGTTTTGCAGGTGATCCTTTGAGCTTGAGTCCTTGAGTGACTCCAACATTGTCCTCATTACTGATAATTTCTTTCCCACATGATTAATCAATGATCTCAATTAGTATTTCCTAGCATTTAACACTGATGTATTATGAGTTAGTGAACTTTTGAGTGGTCCACATCTTCCTTGTTATAGGAATCTTTAGCATGTAGGTTTATTTCTCATCATTAGTATTATATTATTACTTACTATTAGTTATTTCATTTCCTAAATACCCTATAATGCACATATTGTCTATCTAAACATTAGAATGCATATTTTTTTGTATTTATTAATTAATTAAAATCATAATAAAATATGTTTTTTATTTTTCAAATAATTAATAAATATGGTCAAATATGCATCTTGATGTATGGGTGGATATTTCCATACCATGTATTGGGCATTAACTTCCAAGCTTCTTAAACTATGGGCATGTCAAGCCATTGATAGAAAGATGTGTTGATGACTATTATTGTGATGAAAGAACCAACACCATGGTTGTCATGTGCATAAAATTATGAAATGGTGAGTTTTACGCACAATATCAAAAACATATGTAGCAAGGTATATAATGAATCAATTTGCACTTACATGGAAACATATTATTAAACAACTATTTTTTCCTTGATGGCTAAAAAAGTTGCTCAACCTTTTAGTTCACCCATTGTATGCTACTTGTCACATCTAAAAGGAATTTTAAAGATAGATGTGAGTCATTGATCTAAGGAAACATTTCAAACTATTTAGTGACTTAAGTGAATCTTGCACAAGTAAGTCAATACAAGATTAATAAAATTCTTGTAGCTTCAAGAATTGATATATTCACTTAGTCAAATATTGATTGGAGTCCTAAAGAGCCCTAACCCTCTAAAATTTTGTGAAGTCTCAAAATCTAGAGCCTAGAACAACAAATTGATTGAAAGAAGAGTTTAAAGGAGTAATACCATTTATGTTTAGAGTAACCATAGAAAAGCCCAAATCATGGGTCATGCTTTCAAGTGGTTTTTTGTTTAGAATTACATCAAAGAAAGTCTTGAGGTATTATTGTAAGCATCTATTATCTCATGCTAGTCTATTTCAACTCACTCTATTTCCTAAGTTGAATACTCTTATAGTTTGAGGTTGTCATAATTTAATTGAATTAGGGTTTGACCACGTCTATAAAAATGGACTATTTTATGTTTTTTGGGTGGTGTTAGGGTTATTTTTCATTTTAACAAGTAAATTAGTGTCCATATATCCATATTCTTATAAAATAAATGCTAGGGTTCTTGTAGAATATACTATTGTTTTTAAAAAAATATTTTTTTACAATGTGAAGACATACTTTATAATCCAAGAGAACTACTTGTGAGGCCAAAACTAAGGTTATCCCTTGGATATCAAAGAACTACAAGAAAACAACTAGCAAGGGGGGCATATTTAAATAGTATTTATAGATGCAAAATAACACATTAGAGATGCAACAACCACAATTATAGGAAGGGATTTTTTATGACCATGATTTGCAAGGGATATTTTTATGACTATGTTTTGAAAGAGAAAGAAGCATATATCCATGAAATTCATGGAAATTATATTTTTCACTTGGGTGCTATTGTCAAATCACTTTATTAATACAAATATTGTGAATTGAGAAACAAAGTTATATGATGATAGACATAGCCAAATGAAAGATAGTTTAGGAAATTTCTTGTTCACTTTTAACAAGTAATTAATTCAAAAGGTATTTAGACTCAGAGAAGATGCTAAGATGACACTAAAGATGTATACCTTGGCCACAATTTATAGGAAATACCAAAATTTTTATAAAGATCAAAAGTTTCCAAAGTTTAGGCCTAGAGGAAGAGGTACATCATTGATCCCCATCCTCAAAGAGAAGGTTAAGACTCTTGATGCCACCAAATTTGAATACTACTTCTAAGAAGTGTAGCAGGTCTTATGCCAAATTTTGGGTGTCAATGTTGATGAATAACACATTTTAAAATGCATGTATTTTGTGAGGATAATTAGAATATTTTTGTCAACATATTATTTGATTATGGGACCTTCCTGGCTAAGCATTTACATAAGGATTTATCAAGCTTTAAAATATTCAATGCCCTAATTTGTGATAAGATGTCTAAAAGGTATTTACTAATATGTTTATCACATCATTGGCTATTAAATTCAAGTTTTGTGATGAGAATAGAGGAGGACTAAAGATAATAGAACTTTGGACCATGCATCTAGATAGAAATAATCCATATGCTCAATATCATAAGTTTTAAGACCTCTTTTTATCCCTAGTGTTTAACTTGAGATTCATTAGGCTAGGGTTGTCAAGTGAACTAATATTTTCCCCCAATCCCTTTCATTATGTCTCCAATGGAAAATCATAGAATAATTATGCTATTAATTTTGATTCCCAAAAATTAGAATTATCATAGTATATGGAGTAGTGGTGCCTCCCTGTATCTCATCTCATGATATACCTACTAGTAACATATTTAGAATCTATGAAACAATTATACTCTACCAATTTAAAAATTTCAAGAAGTTCCAAAAATTTGGATTCATGCCATTAGGAGTCCACATGGAAGCCAAATTCCAAATTTATAGTAAAAAAGGTTTTGAAAAGGTGGTAGAGATTTTTATATATTTATACATGGACTATGTAGGCTAGGGTTTCATTGATGAATTAAGGAAAATTAGGGAAAATTAGGGGGTTTCTAATTTATTCATTCTTTGATGAATTAAGGAGTTTTCAAAACTCCTTCCATAGACACAAGCACCTCATAAGGAATTGTCACAATGATATTAAGAGGTTTGTCCTTAAAAATGGGGATATACATTGAGTATGTAGAGAATTAAATCAAAAGGTTAGATGTCAAGTTGAGAGGCCTTCCATGAGATTGACCTCTTCAAAGAATGAATAATCTAGAAAGAGCGAAGGAAATTTCTCATAAACCCAAGCCACCTACAACTTAAGTTAACAAGCCATAAAAAAGATAATATGAGCTTTCCTATCCTCCTACTTTTGCCACAACTAGTATGCCACTGAATATATGTTACCACACTTTTGGTCATCCCTCAAAAGTCGTTTGCTACCCAAATTTTTGGCTAAGTCTCATGCCAGCGACCTTTCGGTCAGTTATCATAACCTTGTCAGTCACAACTCAAATTATTAAAACTCTTTCATTTCCTGCCACGGTAGTGTTCTTTAAAGCATGATCTTGTTCTCGTGTGGAAAAATTTGTCGAATTTACATGAACTTTTGTAAATCCCACTCTATTCATTGCTTGAGTTATTTTGGCATCTTTTATAGTTTCTATAACGCTGGTGGTGTTTTATCGAGTTATTCAAACTCTTCCCTTTGCCGCATGAAGATGATGGAGGTTTCAAAGATGTGGGGAACCGAGATCTAAAGTGCGGGCGACGTTTCTTGCTAGTTATAGAACTCATGGTTGAGTCTACCAGAGTTATGTGAATTGCCTATTTTCGTCGATAAGGTAGCCGTTTCCTTTCAAATTTTCAAAAGGTATTTATTATGAGGTGATATTGTGGAAGGATACATGTTCCAACATGACAAGCGGGTACCATTAAATGCATATCTACTTGCACATTTATTGCGAAGAAATAAAAGGAAACTTGAGCTGGTTAAGAAGAGCATAATTCAGCTGCAATATTGGGAAAGATGAATGAAGGAGGGCGTGTTGGTGCAAATATTGATTCTCGAATCATACAATTGTTTAAGGTATTTCTTCCTTACTTGGTTTAGTAGTATCTTAAATTTGTAGAATTTGAAATATTCTTCAACATTATCATTTAATTTAGTGCAATTATATACAAACCCTAGTGCCCTAGCCACCATGAGGTACAAATTTCAGGGATACAAATACATTTTCGGGTTAACTTGCACCATGCCTGAGATAGAAGATACTAAACAAGTTGTCGATAGTAGATTAATTAAAGTAGTTGCATTCGCCATAACAGTGCAGTGTTAGAATTGGTCCTCAAATGTATTAGACACTATGATTCTCAGGCCCTTGAGATTAGAAGAGAGGATAATAGATTGGTGGTTAAAATTCAAAGAACCACCTTTGCTTCATGTCTGAGAATCCTTGAAAGGGAAAAAATTTCATCCCTAGATTTCACCAATTCTCCAATTGAGTTCTCTACTAAGAAGGGTTTCTACCATAATGAGATGGCGAAGAATTGGTTAGCAAATCCTAGGAGAGGAAAATCCTAGTTACCACAAAATTTTCTCAAAAATCACTTCATGGAGGAAATATCGGATATCGTGATGATATTGCACAGACTCAGAGGAAATGAAGATGCTCATGGTTTTCAAGATTGGATGTACTTTTTTTTATCCAAATTGTGCTCAAAGGACACCAATTTTTAGATTAGGTACAACTCATTAGTGAAAGAATACATATCCTTCTTGTTTTCTTAATGATTAACAAGACTTTTTACATGTCCTCATATTTAATCTATGTCATTGCAAGCACCCGACCTTGACGAGGTTTGAGGCCAAGTGATCTTCCCCATGATTAGGTACCAATTTTTAATTACTTAGATAAACTATAGTTGTATAAGAGTTTCCTTCACCATAGAAGGATATCTGACACTTTCACCATGAGGATGACTCGAGAGTTATAGGGGAAAATTGAAATGAGACTTACTCTAGAAGCCATGCAGTTTGTTGGTTTATATGGGAGTAATTTTATTCAGTTTCAAAGGTTTTCTTACATAAGAATTTGTAGTTTTAGTGGATTTCCTATGAAACTCCACCGGTACCCTAAGGATAAGTTTGTGATGATTGAATTCTACAAGCAACTTGCTAATGTGAATAAGAGATGCCAGGGCGTAGAAGGGTAACTGTTTAGTTTCCTGTAGGTTTTGGTCCTTTCACCTGCTTCTCTATGTCAGATGCTTTGAACATTGAAAGGGAAATATCTAAGTATACTCTGCAATTTTATGATGAATATTTTCCCTTTGATATAAAATATTATGTGAAAAACAACGTAAAGCTAGGCCTGGTTTCTTTCATCTACCTAATATAGAAGATTATTGGGCTGATTGTTTTGATGAATTTGAAGTGAGAAGGAGAAATTGGATGAGGTTGTCTTTAAGATGAACAATCACTTATGGTTTGGATTGGGATATACAGGGCATTGGAGATAATGGATCAGATTTGGTGGATCCAATCTTTACAAAGCTAATAGCTCATCGACCTATCACTGCACTATGGATTGGAGTAATAAGGAAATTAAAACAATTGCATCTAGAATTGAAGATGTCTTACAAAGTACATAGGAATGGGTTACAAAAAAGAAAATAGAGCAATCACGCCCTTAGACGAGGTTGCAGGATATTCAACCTGCAGGAGGAAGTAACCAATCCCTTGTGATTTTAGGGACTTCTGTGTCAACCTCATTCCAAATACTATCAGGATCCCAAGGTGATGGTGATGAGGAACCTCTTGAGAGGAACTTGTTCTAGTAAACTTGAAGTGAATATATCCTTGATTTACCTCATTTGGATAAGGATAAAGAGGTTGATGAAGGAGAAGAAGATATAGGAAACATTGAAATTAGTACTTCTTCCTCATCTCATCATTCATCACCTATCAGAGAGGTAAATTATCCCCTTAGACCTAGGTCTTCCCCACCTTCATCACAAGATATACAAATAGACACTCCAACAAAGAGAACCTTGTTTGATTCTTCCAGTTCCAAGGCCGCTGTTGTTCCTACTCCCTATTTGGCTGGAAGATACTTTATCAAAAAAGAGAAAGGAAATACAATTAGACCTCCCAAAATAAGATATGGTGGGTCAACTACTTCAAAGAACTCCTAATCCCAAAAAGTTAAAGACTACAACTAGGCTAATAGATGATGATGGCTTAGGGAATCTATGTCTGGAAGTTGCTTTCCCTACTATATAGAAGGAAGTCACTTAGGCAACTGCAAGTGATTTTGATATTGCTATAATAAACTTGGGACCCTCTACGAGAGATGGAGATGTGCATAGCTTCTAGGTATCAACAACAAGGTTGGTGGAGTGATTTAAAAAGGACAAAAAGAGTAAGGATGAATTAAAGAAACATGTTAAGGTTTTAATCGAATGCTTAAAAACTATTTTTGATCTTCCCCCTCAACCAATTTCTCAAGCTGAATCATCCTTTGATCCAATGTCAATGATGGGAAGGGAGGTAGTAAATAAGATGAAAGGTCTCAAAGTGATTGGAAAGTCCATATAAGAGTGGAGCAATGGCATAATAAATAAAGGAAATCAAATAATTTTGGATTCACTGAATATTTACTAGAAGGTATATGCCTTGAAATCTAACATATAAAAAGAGATTGTTGCTGCTGAAAAAGAAGTGTTATGGGATCAATACTTAAATGAGATCGAAGGAATGTTGAATATGGGAATGGAGAGATTGGCTAAGGAGAAAATCATTCCCAATTCAGAATACTTAAATGAGATCAAAGGAATGTTGAATATGGGAATGAAGAGATCAGCTAAGGAGTAAATCGTTCCCAATGCAGTTGACGGGCTTTGCACACTCTAGAACGAGAGTGTGGAATAGAAAAATTAGGTTACCAAACAACGCCTTTAGGAATTGAATATGATTTTGACTGAAAGCAATACAATCATTGGCTAGTTTCATAAAAGTCTTACTGCACTCAACCTACAACCTAAGATACAAGGAGGTGGTAGAAATGAAGATGTCCAAGTCTTAAAGGAAGATTTTAAAAAGATAATCGATGAGATCTTTGGCTCTCAAGCTTTCGATGTGAAAATTTTGAGGAAGTTCAGTGGGATATACCTATTCCTATTTCAAATGTCCATATTGGCAGGAACCTATGATCGGAGAATTGAAGCTGCTCACGATAATCAGTTGGCCTGGAGGTTATAGATGGGAAAAATTTCTATTCCCCAACATAAGGAGCTTCCACATGTCGCAAAAGCCTTCCAATCTTTGTGAAAAAGAATCACAGGTCATCCATAAAATTGGGAAGTCAAGTGCCACCACTGTGACTTTTCATTGCTTTCTCTGTTTCTTTATCGTATTGTTAAAAGACTTTACATTTTTGGTTAGTTATGGGTGAAAATAAGCGGTTACTCACCTGCTTATATATACTTGCATTTGGATAAAAAAACCTTTCTCCTTTGCTTATTATTCAAGAACCTGATATTATATGCTTTAAAAATATAATTCTACATTTTTTTTGTGAATTGAAATCACTAGTTTCTCATGTGCGTCTAGTTTATGGGGATATTTACTTAAATCTATGTGTTTAAGTTTTTTTCATGTTTATGCCTATTCTTGTGTGAATGTATATGCACTTATCTCTGTAATCAATTTTATTTTACATATTATATTGGGTTAATATTTCATAATTAGATCATCTTATGCAAGCTGGTCTTTGTGTTAGTATTTGTATCATCTTTTCATTGCATCTGATACTGGAAATCTTTCTATTATCGGGTTTAACCTTTATTGCAATCTGGTTAAAAGCACACATAGATTTAATTTCTATTTATCTCAATTCATTGAATACCATACGAGGGAGTTGTACCTCTTCAATTCAAAGGGTGTTTGCTTTCTCAAAGGGAGTAGTTATCTAGAGCTGTTGGAAGCAGTGACACCTTTTAGGTAAAGGAGTTGATATCACTGAGTGAAATCTCAAGGTGCCCAATATGCTAGCCAATAGATTTTGGCGACTCTACTAGGGAAAGAGTTAAAATTGTAATTGAGTTACCTTATCTAGGTTATAATATATTGAACATTTTAAGCCCATCCTATATTCCCAGAGGTTTACTAGGGGAGAAAGAAGTAGGGGTATTTCAGACCCAGTCTTTGAATCTTTGCAAAGGAGTAACTTTTCCTACTTATCCCTTCTAGAAGAAGAGTTGGAACCAGAAGTAGACCTGCTTCTCCAACTAGAACAACCCCAAATTACTCCACTTTCCAAGCCCTAGTATAGCGTGGAACTATCCTTCTTGTAGTAAATTTTCCTTGCAATATGGCCAGTCAACAACTTGTTCCTTGGGGAGCTGCTATTGGTCCCTTGAGTTTAGGGAATAATCTACATGAACTACCTAAATGCTCTTGTAAGAACTTACCTAATTTTAGGGGTGATGGAAAGATTTCACTAGAAGAGCATGTATTGATGCTTTCTTTGCCACATGTGGTGTGCTTGGAGTACAAGATGAAGATGTAGCGGTTAGGCTATTTGTGGAATCTTTAGTGGATGCTACAACACAATGGTTCTACCAATCACCATGTGGTTTAATTAATAACTGGGCTACTATGACAAAAAAATTTGAAAGTAGATTTAAAAGTATTGATGATGACCTTTCCTTGATAACATAGGTTACATAGTTGAAAAAGTAAGCAAGCAAGCCTATGAAGGAGTTTGTAGCCAAATTTTATAGGCTGGTAAGATGAATTGATGCTGCAAAAAGACCATCAAAAGAGATGCAAAAAAGCTTCCTTATTAATGCACAACACCGATATATTGGTTTACTCCTAAAAAGGGGACTTGTGAATACATTAGAGGCTACACAAACACTTTCCATAGAAATAGAAGATGATTTTATTATATTTGGAAAATGGAAAAGAGAGATGCACTCGAACAAATCACAGGCACTTCATCGGATCTCATGATCCAAAGGTTGGAAAATGATATTATTGCCCTCAAAAGATAGTTACCTAAAAGTACCCAGCCCTATCAAGATATCTCAAGGAAGACAAATTTCCAACCTGGTAATAAGACTCTCCCTCTTCCTCCAACTCAGTAGAGGTTGGCAATAGAGGCTCCTCTTAGAGACAAGAAGAAGAATATGCGTGCCTTTCACCTCACATCTGATCATGATGGGTCATAGTGCCTTAAAATGAAAAGATTTATGCAGATGACTACTATGAAGGAAGTCGTCATAGATGTTACTGAAGAAGGTAATTCTTCTAACCACTATGGCGACTCTACAAATGGGTACCTTGAATATGAACTTGATGATGATAGAGGAGGAGACATCTACATCACTCTAGATGAGCCTATTTGTGTCATTTTTACACGAGGCCAACAAAACACTAATAAAAAAGGTACTCAAAATTCTCTAAATTTTTTGCTTACTAGGGCTAGTGCTACTTCTAAAGGTGAAAATATACTACACATAGTTGCAGAAGATTCTCTTAAATCATCAAATGTTTTATCTTTCAAAAAAATTTCAAGATCTTTTGATATTGTTGAGTTATGTAAAAAATATAAAGTACAAATCTCACAAGTAGAATATTATCAAATGAATCCTAAGGAATTGGATAGACTAATCAGGCATGTTAGCCCAAGTCAGTCTGAGTCTCATATGTGCTTAGATGAGAAAATGATTAGTTCACAAGATTCAACTACTAATGTAGCATCCAGTAGTAGAACGTCCTCATCATGCTCCATAGAGGACAAACCAAACCCTTTCTATGTGTCATTGTTTGTGAATGGGTTCAAGTTGAATAATTGTATCATTGAATTTGGTACTTCTGACAACATCATGCTTGCACAAACTGCTCAAGCTCTGGGATTAAATTTAACCAATACATTTGGAAAATGCTACTTAATGGAGTCTAAACAAGTCCCCTTGATTGGATAGGTTAAAGATGCTCAAGTTTCTCTAGCAGCTCATCTGAATAAGAGACTCAAACTTACAATCCTGGTGGCTAACATTCCTGCTATCTATGGTATGCTCTTGAGTAGAAGTTTCTGTAAAGATCTAGGAGGTGAAATCTAGTTAGATTGGTCCCATGCTACCATACCTATTGAGAGTAAGAAAGTGCGCCTAGAACTTGAGGCTAAAGCTAAGATTACAGTGTTAAAATCAGAAGACCCCAAGGTGCAAATCTTATTTGAAGAATCTAAATTTGGGAATTACATGCTTTTCTATGATGGAGATAAAGAAGCTAACACTGTTGGTTTGGACTCAACATCTAAACTCTAGATGATAGAATTTGATGGAAGTTGTTCCAATTTTGGGTCAGGAGTAGGTGTGGTGCTGATTTTCCCTTTAGATGAAAATTTTCCATTTTCTTATACATTAGAATTCGTGAACACTAACAATACGAAAGAGTATGAAGCTTTGTTATTAGGGCTATCTGAAGCAAGAAATATGGGTATTAAGATGCTCAGAGTCTTGGGAGATGTAGAGCTGATAGTCAACTAGGTTCTTCATTGTAAAAAATGAAAGGCTAAGACACTATAGGAACAAAGCATGGGATTCTATCGAGTGTTTTGATGCCTTTTCAATAAAAGCAATTCCCAGAGAAGTAAATTCTAGGGCTGATTCATTAGCAGTATCTACTTCCTTATTACTCCCACATCCAGATTTCAAGAACAAATCTTACAGGGTTGAGATGACTTACAGACCCAGCGTTCCTGACAATGTTAACCATTGGAAATTGTTTGAAAATGATAAACAAATTTAGGCCTTTTGGAAAATGTTGAGGTCTTCACTCAAACTTTCTTTGAAGGGAGTACTAGTGAGTGTAAATAATTTTTTCCTGATTACATCCGTAATTTGAAAGATGGAGTCATTTAGTTGAAGGATAATAAGATTCCTAAGGGATTGGTCTCTTTGGAGGACCTATTCAACTGACATGACAATTTTATCAAAAGAAAAATGACTGAATCAATCAATAATTCAAGGGAATTCGAAGTAGTGAATATTGGAGATCTTGACTCCCCTAAGCTGGTTTATATTGGGAAGTGTTGTTCTCCTAATGGAAGAGAAAAATTGATAGCTTTACTTATCAAGTACAAAGAGATTTTTTCTTGGTGTTATAATGACCTTAAAAACTTCATGGGCTAGAAATTTTAGCATCATATACCCTTAAAGGAAGGAATGGCTACTTTCAGACAAAAAAAAAGGAACTACAACCCTAAGGTCACTAATGTGATTTTTAGAGAGATTGAAAAGATGCTTAAGGCCAAAATAATCTACCCAATTCATCATTCTACTTGGGTAGCCAACATTGTCCTAGTTCACAAATTAGGCATCCTTGAAGGACAATTACCCATTTCCAATTATGGACCATATACTTCAGACGGTAGCTAGCTTAGAGATAATGTCAATGTTGGATGGCTTCTCTGACTATAATCAGATTAGCGTGGCAGGAGAAGATCAACATAAGACGACATTCACTACTCCTTGGGGAACCTTCACCTATAATAGGATGTCATTCAAACTCATTAATGCTGGGGAAACTTTCCAAAGGGCCATGGACTTATCTTTTGGAGATATTATAAATAAAATCATCGTCATCTACCTTGATGACTTAACTGTATTTTCTAAGAGGAGGGAGAACCATGTGAGAGATTTGGAACAAGTACTACAAAGGTGTAAAGAACACAAAATTTCCTTAAACCCTAAGAAGTCAGTGTTTGGAGTCACTGAGGGTAAGCTGTAGGCTCACATAGTATCCATGGAGGGGGTTAGAATAGATCCAAAATGAGTTAAAGCTATCCTTCAGTTGAGTCTTCCTTCTAGAAAAATCAAAGTTAAATCCTTTTTTGGTCAAGTTAATTTCCTAAGGAAATTTGTCCCAAATTTCTCAAAAATTACTAAACATATTGTAGAGATCATGAAGGAAAAGCAGGTTGTCAAGTGGAATGAAGCTGAAAAGAAAGCCTTCAAGGATATTAAGGAAGCTATTGCTTAGGCTCCTATTCTAGTCCACCCTGATTTCAAAAAGGACTAAATATCATTTACTGTTATGCTTTAGAGCACACCGTGTCTACTATCCTACTCCAGGATGATGAGCAAAATGTACAAGCACCTATCACCTTTATGAGTGTACTACTGAAAAAGCATGAGCTCAATTATTCCAAAATTGAGAAAAATGCATTTGCAATTGTTAAAGTGGTTAAACAATTTTGTTTCTATATATTACACTCACATTCAATTGTGTATATGCCAGATCCGTCTATCAAAAGTATCCTCACTCAACATGATATTGGCTGCAACAAAAGAGGAGGATGGATTGCAAAGGTGCAAGAATTTGACCTGGATCTCAAGCCTAAAAGACTAGTCCAAGGTAGAGGACTTTGCAAATTGACGGAAAAAGCTCAAGATAAGCAAGAAAAGGAAGAAGACCTTCCTCTGGTATTAACAGTTAGCCTTCAGGATGAATGGTTCTAAGACATAGCTTATTACCTTACATATGGAGAATATCCAAAGCACCTGTTAGGAAAGCAAAAGAGAAATATTAAGTTGACAGTGGCCAAGTATGTCATTTGGGAAGACACTTTATACAAAAGAGGATTGGATGGTGCATTCCTGAAATGCGTGGACAAAAGATAGCAAGAAAGGTTGTTGGAAATTTTTCGTAATGAGGCATGCAGGGGACATTTTTCCTCCATTGTAACTATGTTCAAAATACTAAGACATGGTTACTACTGGCTAGGTATGTTCAAGGATGCATACTATTGGGTGGCAAGATGTGAAAAGTATAAACTGTTCATGGGTAGACCTCAATTGGCAACACTTCTGCTTAGATCTATAGTGATTGATGGACCTTTCCAACAATGGGGTCTAGATTTCATAGGTCATATCAGTCCTCAATCGAGAAGGGGGCACACTCATATCCTCATAGTAATAGATTAATTTACTAAATGGGTTGAGGCAATCCCCGTGAAAAGAACAAATTCAAAGGTGGTCTATGACTTCATCAAGGAAAACATCCTAGTCAGGTTTAGAGTACCTCATAAGTTAGTCATCGATAATGCTACTAGTTTCTCCTCTAGTGAGATCTCCCTCTACTACTATGATTATGGAGTATTCTTGTCTCACTTGGCTATTTATTATCCTCAGGGAAATAGTCAAGTTGAATCTAGTAATAAGAACTTGGTCAACATCATCTAGAAATTGGTGGATGAGAATCAAAAGGATTGGCATAAGAAACTTTACAAAGCATTGTGGGTAGACAAAATGAACCCAAAGAAGGCCATAGGAATGACTCCTTTTGAGTTGGCGTATGGGGTAGGAAGTGTTTTTCCTCTACCATTGGAACTATTAGTATGGAAACTACAAACTATAATAGAAGATCAAGAGTTCCAAAATACTTTAGAAAAGAGGATTTTGTACCTAGCAAAGATTAAAGAACAATGTGATGAAATGGTGGATAAAATTACTATGCATCAAGCCAAATTCAAGAGGATTTTTTGATAAGAAGGAAAGCTTGAGAATATTTATGATTGGATACTTGGTGTTATTGTGGGACAAATGTAGGGAGCCGAAAGGTGCACATAAATTTTTTGATGCTCTTTGGACGGGTTCCTTCAAAATTACTAAGAAATGCGGACCTAACACTTTCTGCCTAGCCTACCTCAATAATATCCCTCTGCCCATTCCATACAATGGGCAAGATCTTAAGCTCTACCAAATATGATTGTCCTTCAAGGATTTCTTTGTACATAGTTATTTTAGGTTGTTTCTTTAGTTTTGGTGTGTTTCTTTTTGGTTATGAGAGTTCTTTGTCCAAATAATGTTATGACTATATCACCCAATGGATAAAACACTTATCATGTAAATATTGCTTTTGGGTTCCTTTCTTCATCCTTGTTAGTCTTCGTCCCTAGTTAGAGCCAATTGTTACCGCACTTTTGGTCATCCCTCAAAATTCGTTTACTACCCAAATTTTTGGCTAAGTCTCATGCCGAAAACCTTTTGGTTAGTTATTGTAACCTTGTCAGTCATCACTCAAGTTATTAAAACTCTTTCATTCCCTGTCATGGTGGTGTTCTTTAAAGCATGATCCTATTTTTGTGCAACAAAATTTGTCAAAGTTACATGAAATTTTGTAGGTCCCACTCTATTAATTGCCTGAGTTATTTTGGCATCTTTTAGAGTTTATGTAATGCTGGTGGTGTTTTACCAAGTTATCTCAACTCTTCCATTTTCCACCATGGAGATGATAGAGGTTTCAAAGATGTAGTGAACTGAGAGTTAAAGTGTGGGTGGTGTTTCCTCCTAGTTATAGAACTCATGGCGGAGTCCACCAAAGTTACATGAACTACCTTTTTCGTTGATAAGGTAGCCATTTCCTTTCAAAATTTCCAAAGGTAGTTATTACGAGGTGATGATGTGAAAGGTTACATGCACCAACATGACAAGTGGGTACCATTAAATACATATCTACTTGCGTATTTATTGAAGATAAATAAAATGAAACTTGAGCTAGTTGAGAAGAGCATAATTCAACTGCGATAATGGGAAAGATGGATGAAGGAGAGCGTGCTAGTGCAGACATTGATTCTCGAATCCTATAACTATTTAAGGTATTTCTTCCCTACCTAGTTTAGTAGCTATCTTAAATCTGTAGCCTAAATTCAAAAGATTCTTCAGCATTATCATCTATTTCAGTGCAATTTTATACAAACCCTAGTGCCTTGGCCACCATGAGGTACAAATTTCAGGGATACAAATACATTTCTAGGTTAACTTGCGCCATGCCTGAGATAGGGGATACTAAACTAGGGTAGCTGAATTGGTATAAATTTGATAAACCAAATCCACCACCCATCACACGACAAGTTGTCAATAGTGGATTAATTGAAGCAGCCGCATTCCCCATAACAGTGCAGTGCCCAGAATTGGTCCTCAAATGTATTAGGTACTATGATTCTCAGGAATGTGAGATTAGAATAGAGGATAACAGATTGGTGGTTAAAATTCAAAGAACCACCTTTGCTTCATGTTTGAGAATCCTTGAAAGGGAAATTTTTTCATCCCTAGATTTCACCAATTCTCAAATTGAGTTCTCTACTAAGAAGGGTTTCTACCATAATGAGATGGCGAAGAATTGGTTAGCAGAGACCAAGAGAGGAAAATCCTAGTTACCATGAAATTTGTACAAAAATCACTTCATGGAGGAAATATCAATTATCGTGATGCTATTGCACAGACTCGGGGGAAATGAAGATGCTCATGGTTTTCAAGATTGGATGTACTTTTTCATCCAAATTGTGCTTGAAGGACACCAATTTTTAGATTGGGCACAACTCATTAGTGACATAATGCATAGCCTACTTGTTTTATTTACAATTAATAAGAATTTTTACATATCCTCATATTTAATCTATGCCATTACAAGCACCTAACCTTGGCTAGGTTTGAGGCCAAGTGATATTCCCCGTGAGCAGGTACTAGTTTTCAATTACTTAGATAAACTATAGCTGGGTAAAAGTTTCCTTCACCACAAAAGGATATCTAACACTTTCACCATGACGATGACTCGGGAGTTACATGGGAAAATTAAAATGAGGCTTACTCCAGAAGCCATGCAGTTCATTCGTTTATATGGGAATCCCTTTATTTAGTTTCAAATGTTTTCTTACATAAGAATTGATAGTTTCTATGGCTTTCCTATGAAACTCCCCAAATACCCTGAGGATAAGATTTTAATGATCGAAGTTTACAAGAAGCTTGTTGATGTGAATAAGAGATGCTATTAGTGCATAATGGTAACTGTTCAGTTTCTTGTAGGTTTTGGTCCTTTCACTTGCAACTCTATGTCAGATGCTTTAAAGATTGAAAGGGAAATATCTAAGTATACTCTTCAATTTTATGATGAACACTTTCCCTTTGCTATAAAAGATTATGTGAAAAACAACCTGAAGCTAGGACCTAGTTTATTTCATCTTCTCGATAAAGTAGATTATTGGGCTAATTGTTTTGACAAACTTGAAGTGAGAAGGAGAAACTGGATGAGGTTGTCTTTAAGAAAAACAATCACTTATGGTCTAGACTAGGATATATAGGGCATTGAAGATGATGTATCCGATTTGGTGGATCCAATCTTTATAAAGCTAATAGCTCATCGACCCATCACTGCTATGAATTGGAGTAACAAGGAAATTGAAACAATTGTAGCTAGGATTGAAGATGTCTTACAAAGGACACAAGAATGGGTTGCTAAAAAGAAAAAAAATCAATCTCGCCCTTAGATGAGGTCACAGGATACTTAACCTATAAGAGGAAGTAACCAATCCCCTATGATTTTAGGGACTTTTGCATTAGCCTCATGCCAAATACCATCAAGAGCCCATGGTGATGGCGACGAGGAACCTATTCCAACAAACTCGTGGTGTAGAAATCCTTGATTTACCTCACCTAGATAAGGATAAAGAGGTTCATGAAGGAGAAGAAGATCTAAGAAACACTGAAATTAGTATTTCTTCCTCATCTTGTTGTTCATCACCTATTAGAGAGGTAAATGAGCCCCTGAGACCTAGGCATTCCCCACCTTCATCATAGGATATATAAACAGACACTCCAAAAAAGAGAACCTTGTTTGATTCTTCCAGTTCCAAGGCTACTACTGTTCCTACTACCCTTGTTTGGCTGGAAGATGCATTGTCAAAAAAGAGAAAGGAAATACAATTATACCTCCCAAAATAAGATATGGTGGGTCAACTACTTCAAAGGACTCCTAAGCCCAAGAATTTGAAGACTATGACTAGACTAATAGATGATGATGGCTCAGGGAATCTATGTCTGAAAGTTGCTCACCCCTGCACAAAAGGAAGTCACTGAGGTAACTGTAAGTGCTTTTGATATTGATAGAATAAACTTGAGACCCTCTACGAGAGATGGAAATGTGCATAACTTCCAGGTATCAACAACAAGGTTGGTGGAGCGATCTAAAAAGGACAAAAAAGAGTAAGAATGAATTAAAGAAATAGGTTAAGGTTTTAACTGAATGCTTAAAACTATTTTTGATCTTCTCCCTCAACCAATTTCTCAAGCTAAATTATCCTTTGATTCGACATCAATGATGGGAAGGGAGGAAGTAAACAAGATGAAAGGTCTCAAAGTGTTTGGAAAGGCCATAGAAAAATTAGAGCAATGGCATAATAAATAAAGGAAATCAAATCATTCTAGACTCACTGAATATTTACCAAAAGGAATATGCCTTGAAATCTGACATAGAAAAAGAGATTGATGTTGCTGAAAAAGAAGAAGTGTTATGGGCTCAATACTTAAATGAGATCAAAGGAATGTTGAATATGGGAATGTAGAGATTGGCTAAGGAGAAAATAGTTCCCAATACAGTTGACAGGCATTGCATAATCTAGAACAAGAGTGTGGAATGGAAACTTTAGGTTACCAAACAAGGCCTTCTAGAACTGAATAAGATTTTGACTGAAAGCAATACAATCATCAATGAGGTTCATAAAAGTCTTACTGTACTTAGCCTACAACCTAAGATACAAGGAGGTGGTAGCAATGAAGATGTCCAAGTCTTAAAGGAAGATTTTAAAAATATAATTGATGAGATCTTTGGCTCTCAGGATTTTGATGCAGAAAGTTTAAGGAAGTTCAGTGGGATAGACCTAGTCCTATTTCAAATGTTCGGTCTGGCATGAACCTATGATCAGAGAATTGAAGTTGCTCATGATAATTAGTTGGCCTGGAGGTTACAAATGGGAAACATTACTATTCCCCAACATAAGGAGCTACCACCTATCACAAAATCCTTCCAAGCTTTGAAAAAAAGACTCGCCTCATCCACAAAATTGGTAAGTGAAGTGCCACCACCGTGACTTTTCATTTCTTTCTTGTTTCTTTATCGTATTGTTAAAAGACTTTACATTTTTGGTTAGTTATGGGCGAAAAGAAGCAGTTACTCACCCATTTAAATATATACTTGTATTTGGATAAAAAAAACTATTTCTCTAGCTTATTATTCAAGAACCTGATATTATATGCATTAAAAATATAATTTTGCATTTTTCTACAAATTGAAATCACTAGTTGTTTGTGTGCATCTAGTTTATGTGGATATTTTGAGAATCTTAAATATGTGTGTTTAAGTTTTTTTTTTCATGTTTATGCCTATTCCTGTGTGAATATATATGCACTTATCTCTGTAATTGATTTCATTTTACAAATTATATTGGGTTAATATTTCATAATTAGATAATCTTATGCAAGCTGGTCGTTGTGTCAGTATTTATATCATCTTTTCATTGCATCTGATACTAGAAACAATTCTGTTATCAGTTTTAGCCTTTACTTCTTTTTGGTTAAAAGCACACATAGATTTAATTTCTATTTATCTCAATTCGTTGAATATCATACGAGGGAGCTATACCTCTTCAATTCAGAGGGTGAATTCTTTCTCAAAGGGAGAAGTTATCCAAAGCTATTGGAAGTAGTGGCACCTTTCGGGTAAAGGAGTCAATATCACTAAGTGAAATATCAAGGTTCCCAATCTGTTATCCAACACTATAGAAGCCTATGAATAAGATGTTGAATTGCACTTTCCAATTATTGTAGATCAACCACATGATAGGACAATTTTGAAATAAGTGTTATTGATAAAAGAAAAAATAAACATACAAAACAAGCCCAAGGAGAGAGGGTTTTATTTTGGTTGAGTATGAAACAACTAAATATATTAAATTTTTTTCTCTCACAATAGATGTTGTAGTTACTTTTTTTCCACCCCACGAGAAGGATAGCAAGAGATCAAGCACCCCTCCAACTCCTACTTCAATATAAGAAATATTTCAAACAATATATATGAAAGATACAAGACAATAAGGAGTTCCAAGTATTCCCCTTAGTTTTACTTTAGTATAGAGAACATAACTATGGAGCAAGGAAAAACAATGGTTAGAGAAAGTAGATGTCTAATGTTGTTAGGATGGATTATCATATATTTTATAATGCTCGACACTATTAAGAGGAGAAATGAGAAATAATTTAGTTCTTAGGAGGTATCATACATATTTCTCTTAGGAATTATACTTTAACCATAAAAATTAAGCCTTTTTTAACACGAGCTCTTGCCCTTGCATAAAACAAGCCAAAATTAGATTTCCTACCCCAATTTATATAAAGTTAACTAATTATTAAAATATTTTGGGAGGTCACTATTCTATAGGTTGCATCCTTAGTAGCACATACAACTCAATTTAGTGATGCCACTTCAAAAAAATTATACAAGGAACATGATGAATTCAAGGTTGAGATAATAAGATTGAAGCAAATAAAAAAATAAAAAAGTAAAGACAAATAAATTGAGGGATGAATTGAAGAGTTTGGAAACAAAGACATTTCCCTCTCCTCCAATTGTACCTTAAGACAAAAAATACTTTGGAAAATGACATGAATAAGATAAAAGTGTTGTTAAGGAAAAAGATATAATGACTAAAAAAAATATTAAAATTTTGGTAAATGACATATTCAAAGTCAAGACACAAAATTTGATGAGTTGTGGAAGAGCCATGAAAACATCACAAAAGGAATTATTTAAAATACTAATATTTGATGTTGAGTTGGTTAGGATAAATGTTAAATAGACACCTTGGGTGTTCACAATGAGAGATATCCATGAGAATACAAAATATACCAAAGATAGCCACCAAACAATAAAATATTTATGAAACCACCAAGTTTCTCCAACTCACTAATGCATTTCTAGATAAATTTAAGTTATACATTAAAGAAAAGCTCCAATAACTATATAATTTGATGGATTTAGGTACTTTTGATATTATAGAGGATAATGGACTAAAGAAGGACATGTGGAGTTAAAGAGAATAGTTCTACAAACTAAATCCCATTTTTACTAAGGACCCTCTTATTGCTAAGGAGAGTGATCTTATTTTTCTTAGTAGTTGAGTGGATAGGGTTATGGTATTAGAGGTGAATATGGATAATTGCATCAAGGATACCAAGGTGATGTTGGATGCTGGATATGAAACTAGCATGAATAAATTTGAAAAAATCATTAATGTTCAATATCCAATAGATAAAGAGTGCAAAGAATGGGTCAAAAAATTCAAGGATAATGACTAAGATTTTTTTTTAATGATTTATTCATTAGGGAGATTTACCATCAAGCAACGTGTTTTATGCTTTTCATTAGAATGTATTATTAAATATAGGAAGATAATAACTAAATTAGAGTGGGGGAATACAAACAAATACAAAATCACTTGTCACCTACATTAGCAATTCATAAGTATAACGAATTATTAAGAAAAGTTGTAGCACATATATGAGTGATATGATAGGAAACCTTCAAGGGAAAATATATTAATGGCAATGAGATGCTATTTTTTTAGAAAGTATCATATAGTATCATAATAATACAACACATACCAACTTTAAAAGTTATCACATGGGATAAGCACTTGAATATCGATGTGGAGTAAAGTTGAAAGGTTGTTTTGAGGCTATAAAAGGAAGTGAAGGACTCACTTATTCTCACAAGTTTCATAAGATGATAATTATTTTAAAAAATAATTTTGTCATTCCAATTAGAAAAAAATGGGGTTAGTCAAGATTATTGTGGAATTTTCAACTTTCTAATTATGTCTTAACTCAAAGGAAAAATTTGTATAGTTGTAAAGCTTCTTTTTAGGATCACTTGGTATTTCAATGGCTTTGGAAGCTTCTTGGATAATAAAAGTAAAAAAATTAGGAGGAATAAGTATAACCTTATTTCAAGGTTATATGTATCAAGGATGATGTGGTTTTGAGAAATGATACCACTCTCAAAGAAATGCAAGTGCAAGTGGGAGATTTTATTCTATTCATAGAGTAATCAATCTAATGATTTGAAGGAAATAATTGAAACCATGGGGATACATTTAACCTTAAGGCTGATGTGGTTTTAAGAGATGGCACCACTCTAAAAGAAATACAAGTGTAAGTGGGAGATTCATATATTCATCAATCTAATGATTTGAAGGAAACCATTGAAACCATGGGGATACATTTCTCCTTCTAAAGCAAAATGGTGATAATTTACTTCTTTTATCAATCTTACTATCTTCAACTATATTTTTTTATTTCTTAGAGTGTGCCTAACACCATAAAGGTTTCCATCCTTTTTAGATATCAAATTTTAGGATTTTTTTTAAAAATATAACTATATTTTGAGATTGTAAAATTAAATAAAAATTGTTGATCATCTAAGTGAGATGGTCATTGTCACTTAGTTGTAAATAAAAAATATTAGAAATTTTTTATACCTAGGCGGGTGCAAAAAGATGGGGGCCAAATTGTGGCCAATTTTTTTTTTTTTTTTGATAGGCTATAATGCGAGCGTGTTATAACGCACTCACATTATGGCTTGGTGTGACTGAGCCTAAGGCTTAGCCACATCAAGCCTATAACACGAGTGCGTTATAGGTTATTAAAAAAAAAAAAAGCAAATCAAATTCATTTTTATTGTGACTATTTTTTCTGCTACCCGCAGCCAAAAACCCTTCTCTTGCGTGGTTGCATTCTAAAAGGAGGTAATATTGCATTTTTTTCATCAATTTTCTGCTATTTTATCGCTAGGATGCCACTACGTCAATGGGGAGGTCGAACAAGTAAGGATTGTTTGTTTTTTGTTGTGAATTTATTGTTAAATTGGTATGTTTAGGTTGTTTTGATATTCATTTGTTTAATTTGTAGGAAATATTAATGAACCTGAAAGCCCTCCTAAAAATCCTCAACAACCAGAGCAACAAGAACATGAACAAAATCCTCAACAACCACAACAACAATCTCCTCCACCAATTCCTCAACATCCTCTTGACACTCAACAAAATTTAATGGGGGTAATTGAAAACAATAAAAAATAGATTGAGGAGTTAATCACGAGGTTGAACGATCCAATAAGTTCAACCATGGAAAGAAGAACACTTACCATTTCACTTAAAGAAATGTTAAAACATGTAGATGCAATCAACAAACAATTAAGTGGTTGGGCAGATAGGATGCAGGAGGAAAATAATTTTTACGCAGATAAATTATCATATAAAGAAGTAAAAGATGAAAAAATTACAAAATATCATTTGTACTCATTATTCACCAACCCATGCACAAACAAAAATATTGACCTTAATGCCAAGAGGTTTCCTATTCATTGGTGCCACCACCAAGGGATCAGGAATAATTTTTGGGATAGGTTGTACATGGTTTTTGACTACCCACCATGCAATAATTGAAAAGTACCACAATATTTATTGAGGAAACTCTACTGTGAGTTCATCCTAAACATAATCCCCAATTATTTTGATATGAGGGATTTCCAGGGGAGAGGTGGGGGGTCAACACAAGATAGATTTGGTGCATGACAAGATCCTAGGCAACAAGCAAGATGAGCTCTCACTAGGCCAACTCATGAGCACGTCTTTATCCCTTCCATTGCGAAGGAGAGTACCGAGGTAGACACTTTGCAGCCTATTAGCTCTTTGACCCAGAGTGTCATCCAACATGCCAGTCCTATAGTGTAGTGCCATCGAGGAGAGTCTTTGAGTGGTAGGCTTCCACTCCATTCATGTCAGGTTTGCGGGGCAACTTGTACATATGACCCCATCGACACTCAGGAGGCTGCTATGCAAGATACATCTGTAGCTATGGAGATAGCGAGGGCAGCTGACATTTTGAATGAGGCTCATGGCATTGATACTCAGGTAAATGTTAGCATGTTCATTGAGTTTAATTTATTAAATTTCATTTTTGAAATGCAAGATTAACTAATTTAGTTTTATGATTGTAATAAAATTTCGGGGTCACGGTGTTGATATTGGATACACTGGATTTACACCTGTTTATTACTCCATTGCATCTACTGCTGAGGTATGTAACTAGTAAACAATTATAAATTTATTACATGTGAATATCATTGCTATATGAATGGTATTCTAATATCTGATTTTGGATGTTGAATAGGCTAATATTGGAGGTTTTGTGGGAACACCTCCTAGTGCCAGTGAAGTTAGACAAACCTACATGCAGGTAATAGAATAAAGAGTTTAACTAATGAATTGTACTTAATAGACTTGTGTAGTTTATATTAATATCGTTGATTACATTGCATTGCACATCTTTCAAACTCAAAGCATTACTTCACATTCCATAACTAATAACTAGATGTTGATAGATGACAAAATTTCAACTACAATATAGTTATTTAGAAAGTCAACATAAGCAGTGATGTAATTACTTCACATAGCATAAGTAATAACTAGGAGTAGCTGCCAATTCCATTTGCTTGTCATGGCATTCCATGAGACCACTTTTTACTAAGGCATCTTTTCAAAAAGTTCACTGCCTTGTCTATGTTATGGATGCTTGGAAGAAATATATGAAAGAATAATATTAAGCAATAGCATAGACAAGGCAATGAGTTGTTTGAAAAAATTCCTCAAAGAAATGTAGTCTCATGGTAATGTCCATCACCATGAGACCAAATTTCTTTGAGGCATTTTTTCAAACAACTCACTGCCTTTTCTATGCTACCACATTTTCCATACATGTCTACCAAAGCATTTTATCAAACAATTTACTTCCTTGCTGCTATGGCTAAAAGCCTAAAAAAAGGTGCTTTCCAACAAACTATGGATTCTTGGAAAAAAATCTATCAAAGAATAATAGTAAGCAATAGCATAGACAAGGCAGTGAGTAGTTTGAAAAAATTCCTCAAATAAATGTGGTCTCATGGTGATGGAATTCCATTCCATAACCATGAGACCACATTTCTTGGAGGAATTTTTCCAAACAACTCACTACCTTTTCTATGCTACTACATTTTCCATACATTTCTACTAAAACATTTTATCAAATAGTTCATTTCCTTGCTGCTATGGCTAAAAGCCTAAAAAAGGTGGCTTCCAATAAACTATGGATGCTTGGAAAAAATCTATCAAAGCATAATAGTAAGCAATAGCATAGACAAGGCAGTGAGTAGTTTGAAAAAATGCCTCGAAGAAATGTGGTCTCATGGTGATGGAATGCCATTCCATCACCATAAGACCACATTTCCTTGAGGCATTTTTCAAATAGCTCACCACCTTTTCTATGCTACCACATTTTCCATACACGTCTACCAAAGCATTTAATCAATCTACTCACTTCCTTGCTGCTATGGCTAAAATCCTAAATTAGGTGCTTTCCAACAAACTATGGATGCTTGGAAAAAATCTATCAAAGCATAATAGTAAGCAATAACATAGACAAGGTAGTGAGTAGTTTGAAAAAATTCCTCAAAGAAATGTGGTCTCATGGTGATGGAATACCATTCCATCACCATGAGACCACATTTCTTTGAGGTATTTTTTCAAATAGCTCACTGCCTTTTCTATGCTACCACATTTTCCATACATGTCTACCAAAGCATTTTATCAAACTACTTGAACTTCCTTGCTGTTATGGATAAAATCCTAAAAAGGTGCTTTCCAACAAACTATGGATGCTTGGAAAAAATATATCAAAGCATAATAGTATAATAGCATAGACAAGGCAATGAGTAGTTTGAAAATGCCTAAAGCTCATGGTGATGGAATGCCATTCCATCACCATGAGACCACGCTTTGAGGCATTTTTTCAAACAACTCACCACCTTTTCTATGCTACCACATTTTGCATACATGTCTACCAAAGCATTTTATCATACTACTCACTTCCTTGCTGCTATGGCTAAAAGCCTAAAATAGGTTGTTTCCAACAAACTATGGATGCTTGGAAAAAATCTATCAAAGCATAATAGTAAGCAATATCATAGTCAAGGCAGTGAGTAGTTTGAAAAAAATGCATTGAATAAATGTGGTCTCATGGTGATGGAATGCCATTCCATCACCATGAGACCACATTTCTTTGAGGCATTTTTTCAAACAACTCACTACCTGAAGAATAGAAACCAACCCTTTAGCCAAAATTCCCCTTCAAATTCTTTTCAAGGTCCTCATCCTCATCCTCAATTTACCAATCCATAGAACCTTCCACCTTTTATTCCACTTGTTCATATCCCCACCCCTCCCTCTTCATGCCATGTTTACCCTCCATCTCATAACCAAGAGCACACTATACCATCCACCCCATCCTGACATAAGACCATAGAGAAGGTAATTAACTGTTTTCAAAAATGCCTCAAAGAAATGTAGTCTCGACATTCCATCACCATGAGACTGCATTTCTTTGAGGCATTTTTTCAAATAGTTCATTGCCTTCTCTATGCTACCACAATTATCGTACATGTCTACCAAAGCATTTTATCAAATGGTTCACTGCCTTGCTACTATGGATAAAAGCCTAAAAATAGGTGCTTTCAAACAAGCTATGGATATGGAAAATAGTAAGCATGATAGTCAGAAATAGATAGTTTAATAAGTACTCAAAATTTTGTTCATTATCTCATACATTATAAGCCATGACATGCATCACTATTGTAGTTTTCGTGATTGAAGAATTTGTTGTTTTATTTTTAGATGTTGCGAGTGGATACTCCTCCACATGTTCATACGGAAATGGAGCTTGGTGTTTCTTTTTCTATAGACTCCTTGGTGCCTCTCACAGAGGTATGAGGTAGATTACTAAATTTCAATTTACATTCGTTGTTATAGCTGTTATTTAGTGAAAAATCAAACCATTATTGATTCGTAGTTTAATTTCTCTTTGGATGGTTTCTATAGGGCTTCAACATGCCTCAACATGGACACACAAATATTTCCCTCGAGGAGAGTGATTGTCTAGTGGCGGTAAGTGATTTTTTTGTTAAATATATCATTTTTTATAATGTAATTTCTATATATTAATGTCTTTACTTGTTATTGTAATAGATACAGCTTGACTAGGAACTAAACCCTAGGAGGAGCACCAGGAGCACTCCTCGACCTCAAAATAAATGAGTGATAGACTTATTTCCATCTGACCAACAAGCAAAGGGAAAGAATTTGTTTCAAGAGCATGGAGAGCAATGAATTTTGATTCTAGAGCCCTTTGTTGTATGCCTATATGGCATTTTTGTACATATTTTGTGTTGGATATATTTGACATTGTATGCCTATATGGCATTATCATAATCCTATATGGCTATTTTGTATATATTTTATACTTATATCGACATATATTGATGTATGCCTACATGGCTATTTGGTTAATACAAATATTTTTTTATTGATGGTGTCCATATTTGCATTATAAATCCATGGTTCAATAGTTATGAGTTACATGTATTCAAGTGTATACTTTACAAATTACATGTATACTTTGTGACTTACATGTATTCCAATGTATACTTTGTGACTTACATGTTTTCATGTGTATACCTTGTATTCATGCATATACTTTGTATTAATTTGTGTATACTATGTATTCGTGTGTATACTTCAAGGCTTACGTGTATTTGAGTACTTATGCTTCCCTTATTCACATGTATGCTTGAATTATTCATGTGTATACTTATTAATTGGTTAGCCCTAGCATTGATCATTGTTGTCCTTCATGGTTTGTCTTGAATATTTATTGATTGATGCTAAACAAATTTATTAGTTGATGCTAAACAACTTCAATATTTCTAGGAATACTAGTAGAGTTACAAATTACAAAATTGCACAAATTGAAAAGAAAAGATTAACTGTAAATAAATGCACTAATTATTAGCTTGATAATTGATTAAGAATGAGTATAATATATATATCAAGAGATGAGCCTTCTAGAATGGCAACTTCCAACTAGAAAATAGGCATGCAACTCCATGCAAGATTGCACAACTAAATAATCATTATCGTAAAAATATAACAACTAGCAAACTTATCTAAAGGAATATTTTAGGCAAAATATTCTACACCAGCATTTTCCTAATCAATGGCTTGTTTCCATGCTCACTCCCCAACTGTCAACCAAATTTTTTCAAGAAACCCCTTTGATATATTTCTATGTCCATCAGATCAATGGATATAAATCTACCAAAAACATTCCCAATTCTTTGAAAGCAATAATCCACCCAAAATTGCAATGAGAGATAAGGAAAATGAACCCACATAGGCATAACTGAATAAAGAATAGTCCACCCTTCATAGCTTGGTGAAACCATTGCCAAACTTAGAAGATCTTAAAGATAAAGAAGAATTATGATCTCTATAATATAGAATTAGTACCCACTTTGATGACTACAAAATTTTCATCCATGGGCTTATCATGCTTTTTCAAATTTGGTAAGAAGGCTTATTTAAGATCCTTGAGCAATGTATTTCCTAATGCTCCCTTGTTCTTACATATCTCAATTTAGTTTAATTCAAAAAGTTCCATCAAATGCTTTATCTAAAATAAAAAAACACGGTTTCAATTGGAATTCCATGAGATTTTTCATAAAAAGATTCCAGTATATTTAATCTTTTGATTGGAACAACTCAATTAAGCAAAGGATACATAATCTTCACAACACTTGCAAAACACAATATTCATAGTAGATGATGAGTAGTTAACTTCTTGACACATTATCATACAAACATTTATCTTGAATAGTCTTTAATCACAGAATAATCCTCACAATACAAAATGAATTGTTATGTTCTTGTTCCATCACCATATAAACACGCCAAAAGACGTATATGTCAAATTTTTGCAATATTATTTCCTGTATAGGAAATGGACTTGGGGGAAAGCTTTATAATTTATAATACAAATAAGAAATGGACTTGGGTGAAAACTTTATTTATCACACCAAATAATAAATGTACGTGAGAGCATCACTTGTTTCTATTAGACTCCAATTTTCAAGCATAACAAATCATTTCAAATGAAAATGACAAAATGCTTCACAACCAAAGTTGTTAATTGAGGAAAAAATAAAATGTCTCCAAGTTCCACCATTGTACGCATTTGCAATTGGTTGTATATTGTTGTAAGGGCAAGGAGGATAATTAAAAAATTTCTTTCACTTACTAGAATTGAAGATGATCATATGCTTTTGGTGTGGAAAACTCAGACTTCTCAATTGTCGTGTGAATGTTTCTCTTTTCGATTGTTTTGCATGCCATCATAAGCGATCGAGTTGGTTGAACGTAGCTCAGAGTGATTCAGCATGTTTGGGCACAAAAGAGGACCATGCCTAGCATAAACGTACCTATAGGGAATCATTGGAATAGTTCATTTGGTCACACAAGTTGCAGAACGAAAATTGCACCACTTTGCAACTTTACACTGCTTGCATTTGACACTTTTTCCATCAAGTGAAAACTAGACACCACGGGAAAATGAATCTGAGATAACAAAAACTGAGAGAGGTTATTGTAGATGGGCCCAACATGATCTCGTAGGCTTAGACAAAGAGTTTGTAAGCATCACATTTTTTGAGTAATAGCTCATCAAAGATTGCAGCTATTTTACACTTTGGACTCTTAAGGGATTGAGTCGATTGATCATAACTCAGAGTGATTCAACATGTTTGGGTGTGAAAGAGGACCATGTCTAGTGAAAACATACCCATCTGGATGCATTGGAACAATTCATTTGGTCACACGAGTTGCAAAACGAAAGTTGCACCACTTTGCAACTTTACATTAACATTTGACACTTTTTCCATCAAGTGAAAAATGGACACCATGAGAAAATGACTTTGAGATAACAAAAATCAAGAGAGGTTATTGTAGAGGGACCCAACGCGATCTCGTAGGCTCAGAAAGAGAGTTCGTAAGCATCACGATTTTTGAGTAATAGCCCGTCAAAGATTGTAGCCATTTTGCACTTTGGATCCTTAAGGGATCGAGTCAGTTGAATGTAGCTCGGAGTGATTTGACATGTTTGGGTGCGAAAGAGGACCATTCCTAGTGTAAACGTACCCATCCAAACACGTTGGAATAGTTCATTTGGTCACACAAGTTGTAGAATCTGCTTGCATTTGACACTTTTAGAGGTTATTGTAGAGGGGACCAATGTGATCCTATATGCTTAGATAGATATTTTGTAAGCGTCATGGTTTTTTATTAATAGTTCGTCAAAGATTGCAGCCATTTTGCACTTTGGACCCTTAAGGGATCAAGTCAGTTGAACATAGCTTGGAGAGATTCAATGTGTTTGGGTGTGAAAGAGGACCATGCCTAGTGTAAATGTACTCATCCGGATGTGTTGGAATAGTCCATTTGGTCACATGAGTTATAGAACGAAAGTTGCACCACTTTGCAACTTTACACTGCTTGCAATTGACACTTTTTCCATCAAGTGAAAATTGGACACCACAGGAAAATGACTCTGAGATAACAAAAAATAAGAGAGTTTATTGTAGAGGGGCCCAATGCAATCCCTTAGGCTTAGATGGAGAGTTCATAAGCATCATGGTTTGCAAGTAATAGCCCGTCAAAGATAGCAACCATTTTGCACTTTGGACCCTTAAGGGATTGATCCGATTGAACGTAGCTTGGAGTGATTTGACGTGTTTGGGTGCGAAAGAGGATCATTCCTAGCATAAACGTACCCATCCAGACATGTTGGAATAGTATGTTTGGTCACATGAGTTACAGAACAAAATTTGCACCACTTTGCAACTTTACACTGCTTGCAATTGACACTTTTCCATCAAGTGAAATTTGGACATCACGAGAAAACAACTCTGAGTTAATAAAAATTGAGAGGTTATTGTAGAGGTTCCCTACATGATCCTGATGCCTCAAAAAAAATGCCCATAACTGACACAGTCTCTAGGTAACAGGCCATAAGAGATTGCTACCCTTTTGCAATTTGGACTGTTAAGGGATTATGCTGCATGAATTAAAAATGTTTGAGGGCAGCAATAAATTTCAAAATTTGAGTAAATATCATTAAAAATATTTATGTGAATAGATGGTATGCTAGATTGATATTGACATATAATCATTAGGTTTATTTGTTTTAATAAATGAAGTTTTTATAATAAGTCAGTCAATTGGTGCTGGTTATAATAGGGAGAGAAGAAAAGAAGAAAAATAATGATTGGTAACCATCAATGGTTATTACACTCACTATATTAATAATATGATGTTTACAATAAAATGAGATTTATTTGGCAGTCCTAATTCTTATGTTTGTGCTACAATTGTCTAATATGCTTCATACACCATTCTGAAACCCAAGTGCTTGTACTTGTAGGCACAATGCTTTCTCAAAACTATCAAGGAGTAATAAAAAATCATGAGAAAAAAATCAAACTATATGAATTCAAACACTCCAATTAAATCAAATATTGAATCAATGTGCCCCATTTTTATGCACACAAACTAGCTTATAAGATTCTCTCATAATAACCAAAAATACAATTCAAGGATGCCTTAGGTACTCCGTTCTCACAGATCTTTTACAATGTCACTCATACATTCAATATGCTCTTATAATGTTTACATCATAGGTGCTCATTATGAGGTTATCTTCAAATGAATAACTTGAAATTCCTTCGCTAAGCTTCACACACACTTTTATAATTGCTTAAAATCAGAATTGAGATTTGTCAAGATCATCAAAATAAGGATGCTGCATTGCTTTTTTGGCTGAGATTCTCTTGGATGGCTCATAAATCGACATTTTTTGTAAGGAGACACCAATCAATTTTTAGTAGTTTTCTTACAAATAGGAAAAGTAAAAGAAGAAAAAGAAAGAGCATCCAAAATGGAAATGAAATGAAAATAGATGGAAGGCACTTATAGACAACAAATCCACACCATTTGGTTCCAAGTTGGGAACAACAAGGCTTAAATATTGATGATTCTATTAAGGATAGGCATGCCACTCTCTCAACTTAGTCACTCCTAGCCATACATCTTCATTGGGAGTTCCAAGATACCTATTGCACACAACAACCTCTCATGAATAGAATAACTTGAAATTCAAGATTCTCTTATAATGTCTACATCATAGGTGCTCATGATGAGGTTAACTTCAAATGAATAACTTGAAATTACCTCGTTAAGATTCACACACAATTTTGTAATGGCTTAAAATTAGAATTGAGATTTGTCAAGATCATCAAAATAAGGATATTGCATTACTTTTTTGGATGAGATTCTCTTGGATGGCTCATAAATCAACATTTTTTGTAAGGAGACACCGATCAATTTTTAGTAGTTTACTTACAAATAGGAAAAGTAAAAGAAGAAAAGAAGAGCATACATAATAGAAATAAAATGAAAATAGATGGAAGGCACTTACAGATAAAAAATCCACACCATTTGGTTCCAAGTTGGGAACAACAAGGCTTAAATCTTGATGCTTCCATTGAGGATAGGCATGACAGTCTCTCACTTAGTCACTCCTGGCCATACATCTTTTTTGGGAGTTCAAAGATACCTATTGCACACAACAACCTCTCATGAATAGAACATGACTAGAACATAAATAAACTATTTATTTCCAACCTTTTGAAAACTTGTAACCTGTTATAAAAACAACACAATTTAATCTTCCACTTAGTTTACTAATCTATTGAGAATATCCTACATCATTTTTTTTACATATTTTGGAGAAAAAATAAAATACCATTGAACACTATATCCTTTGCCATAGTTCTAAACATAAAGTGTGCTACATTTGCAAGTATGATAACTTCATCAATCACCTACATACATGATATAAATATTAGATGATAGCATTGACATCATACAAATTAATGTGCATACTTACAAATTAATAAGAACCAATGTGCATACTTACAAATTAATCCAACGAACCATCCAGGTCTGCTCTACTCTTTATTGTGTCAAGTATTTCCTCATGGTCAGACACACACACCTTCCAAAAGGTCTTGTTCAAAGGTCTACCCCCATATTTGATCAAACAAACATTGGATGCCACGACAGGTTCGAGTAATACAGAATCTTCTGATGCACGTCAAAGTCCTGAAATAGCCAAAACTTAACACTCTTATGTGGGTACCTTCTAAGCCACGTTCCAGTAACAAAAACTGAGCCTGTAGGGTATTCGATGTTTTTTCCATCTATAATTGGGGCCTCCAATTTATTTTTGGCCTCAACACAATGACACAAGTAATAATCCATTCCCTCTTCATTGTCTTCATCTGTAATAACTACATAAACATGCCCTACATTGATATGTGTAGCAAATTAGATGAAATTAGTCAACATTACAAATAGACTACAATGTAAGATAACAATAGTAATTTCAAAAACTATGCAAGTAGATATATTACTTGGTTGAACTAGATCTGATATGTGGTTAAAGTCAATTGATGATTCCATCTGTGTTAGTTCCAATGCCGTCGGAGGGAAATACATGTGAAGTGGGATAAAATAACTTAACGATCATTTCTCAACCCACTCATTTGACTTGCAATCATCCCAGGCTTGCATTGTACATGAAGAACAAAAGCATGCCATCTTCCACATATGGATACTCTATGAACCTGCATTTGAGCTAAAAAATTATTGTAGCTCACTCGATCTTGTTAGTGTACAAAAATCCTCATATGGTGCAATGTTAGTATCATCCATCAACCAAAAAAATCTATGAATTGAAGACATACCTTCATTACCCAGATCCATCAAAGCATTACACCACTTGACGATTGATTTTGCATCTGTCAACTTTGCATTGTCTTTATACTTTAACTCTTCTCGTGCTAATGCCCTTTTAACACATGCTCTTGCACCATCATGCTCCCCCTTCCATGCCTGGCCTCAAAAAAGTTCCACATATGTTGAATACATGTAATGACATACATCCTGCTCAACCAATAGAACATGTGCAAGTTCTTGAATTGTGCTGCACAGTTATCCGACCATATTAAATATTGACCATATGCTATGCCCCTTTGAGCCAAATCAATGTAGAACAATTGGAAGAAACCTTGCATGAAATCTGGAGAATGTGTGTGATCATCACTAATATAAAAGTGATACTCCCTTAATACCTTCCTTTGGTCCTCTGTACTATCAACTGCATGAATGAATGCTATGTGCACCAATATCAAAACCTATGTGGAGTTGTAATATTGTGACTACACCTCACGCTGTGGCTATAGAGTGTAGTTCTCTACAAAGTCAATCACTAAAACTATGCTTCCAATTGGAAAGGTGTCCTTGCATAACTTGAATTGAAAGTCCAACCATCGAGCTCTATGGGTATGCCTTGCATACTCATACACTATATTGTCACAAAATTTAGACATAAAATGATACACTGGAATCTTCTCAATAACCAAATCACACCTTTTTGCTTGATTACCATCTTTTGTAACATATGCCACTGTTTTATACTTCTCGAACTCTACTAGTTGCTTTCCCACCTCATGTATGTTTTCCATATGTTGACATACTAGCATACGTTGCAAGCCACCACAACGCTGACATGAACCATCCAAGCATAGTTTCTAGTAGAATATTTGGGCATCCTCTCTTTCACATAATTTTTTTGACAAGAACTCTCTTGAAGATGTTGGTGGGGCATGTATGCCACAATCCTGCAAAACATCATTAGTATGCAAATCTAAACATATAGAATGATAAACATCATAATGGTTAGATAATTCAATATGTAGTCTATAACAACAAGTAGTGCATGTGTGATTTATCTTGACATAAAAAGGTTTAAGCATTTCAAAATATCTTTGAAAAAATTGAATTTGAGGATAATCCAGTTGAAATTTAAGAAAAAATTGGGTTTGAGTTGTATCAAAAAAATGTTTTGGATGTGGCTCATGGTTCTGACTACCGATTCTCCTTACCACATTCCTTTTATTCAGAGACGGCCTTGTGTTATTCTTCCAATAGTCTTCAATTAATGTTTTCAATGCTTCAACAACTAGTTTATCTTTTCATGGGAGTCTCCCCAAGAATTCCCATAATTCATTTGAATCAGTGCCCTCAATTCTTTGCCACCTTTGAATGACTCTTGATAAAGTTCTTCTATTAATTCTCAATTGTTCACTCGTCTTTCTAATTAGATGAGATCCCTTGTTTGACTACTTACCAAAGTGAATGTAATGATACATCAGGTGACATTGCAATCCTTTGAGTGTGAGGTCTTACCCACACTCTCATAAGCATCCATTAGATTCTTCACAATAGTATTTTCACTTGAAGAATTTGATGTTCTCAACCCAAGAATCTTCATGATGTTTCTAGACTTTATACCTCACATCATTTCAACAAATAGTTGACATCTTGTGGTCTCATTTAGCCTTTCAAAGACCAATTTCCAAATCTTATCAGCATATCTTCTACAAGTGTGTGCTGGAATCTTACCTTCCATGTGTTGCAAAATATCCTCATCAATATTAATCAAATACTTTGGCTTTCTATGCAAAATTCTAGGTGGTGTTCTCCTAGGTTCATACATCTCAACATTAGAGATTTCATCAATATTTATATGAGGTGGGCTAGATCGCGTACCTTTGATCAAGGGTGGAATAGATGACATACCTTGAGGTTGACATGGGGATGATGGTGTACCTTCTTCGTCAAATCCGAGTGATGATGTACTCTCAACTTGAGATGTGGTGGATGGTGTCCCTTCATATTCACTTGCGGTAGATGGTATCCTTCCATATTCACTTGAGGCAGATGGTGTCCCTCCATATTCAATTGCGGTAGATGGTGTCCCTCCATATTCACTTGTGGTTAATGGTGTCCCTTCGTATTCATCTCCAACAATGATATTCAAATATATCTTAGCGCGATGCTTTCACATTCATTTCCTTTGTGCCGCCAATGCCTTTTCTCTTTTTGATGGTTGAGGTTCCTATTCAATTGGCTTGTTTTCATCAATCATATCCAATTTCTTCTTCTAATGATATTCCCTCATCCATTCTTTATTTTTTGCTTTATTAGTTTCATACTCTTCGTTTGTTGGTTTATTCCTTCGTTTCCTCGGCATGGTGGATAATTTTACCTGTAGCATGGTAATGAGACAAATACTAGTTCCTAAAAAATTGAATCCATACAAATAAATGAAATACATGTCATTCAAGGCTTCATGCAAAATACTTACAATCATCCTGTAGAAGAGTATTTCTAGCATAGAAAAAGGTCACATGAATTTTTTGGATGGAATTCCTTAAAGAAATGTGGTCATGTGGCTTTCCATGATTGCAAGATAGGCTCAAAATGGAAGCATGGACAAGGCATGTGAATTGTTTGACAATAATGTTTTTGTAGACATGTATGCAAAATGTGGTAGCATTGGCAAGCTAGTGATTGACACATCACCATGAGACCCCATTTCTATGAGGCATTTTTCACGTTGCCCCTACCTTGTCAACCCTATCACATTGATAAGCTAGTGAGCTCATTAGCTTGCCAATGCTACCAAATTTTGCATACATGTCTATGAAAACATTATTATCAAACAATTCACATGCCTTGTCCATACTTCCATTTTGATCCTATCTTGCAATCAAGGCATGCCACATGACCACATTTCTTTAAGGGATTCCATCCAAAAAATCATGTGAGCATTGGCAAGCTAGTGAGCTCACTCGCTTGTCAATGCAGTAGGGTTGACAAGGTAGGGGCAACACGAAAAAATGCCTCATAGAAATGGGGTCTCATAGTGCATCACAGTGAGGCCCCATTTTTATGAGGCATTTTTTCATGCTGCCCCTACCTTGTCAATCCTACCACATTGACAAGCTAGTGAGCTCACTAGCTTGCCAATGCTACCACATTTGGCATAAATGCCTACGAAAACATTATTGTCAAACAATTCACATGCCTTGTCCATGCTTCCATTTTGATCCTATCTAGCAATCAAGGCATGCCACATGACCACATTTCTTTAAGACATTCCATCCAAAAAACCATGTGAGCATTGGCTAGCTAGTGAGCTCACTAGCTTGCCAATTTTGTAGGGTTGACAAGGTAGGGGCAACGTGAAAAAATGCCTCATAGAAATGGGGTCTCATAGTGATGTACATCACCATGAGACCCCATTTCTATGAGGCATTTTTTCACACTGCCCCTACCTTGTCAACTCTGTACATCACCGTGAGACCCCATTTCTATGAGGCATTTTTCCACACTGCCCCTACCTTGTCAACCCTATCACTGTGAGACCCCATTTCTATGAGGCATTTTTTTAGGTTGCCCCAACCTTGTCAACCCTACCTAGCATTGACAAGCTAGTGAGCTCACTAGCTTGTCAATGCTAGGTAGGGTTGACAAAGTTGGGGAAAAGTGAAAAAATGCCTCATAGAAATGGGGTCTCACGGTGATGTACCTCACTAGCTTGTCAATGCTACGACATTTTGCATACATGTCTACAAAAACATTATTATCAAACAATTCACATGCCTTGTCCATGCTTCCATTTTGAGCCTATCTTGCAATCAAGTCATGCCACATTACCACATTTCTTTAGGGCGTTCCATCCAAAAAATCATGTGAGCATTGGAAAGCTAGTGAGCTCACTAGCTTGCCAATTTAGTAGGGTTGACAAGGTAGGGGCAGCATGAAAAAATGCCTCATACAAATTGGGTCTCATGATGATTGTAAATCACTGTGAGACCCCATTTGTATGAGGCATTTTTTCACGTTTCCCCTACCTTGTCAACCCTACCACATTGACAAGCTAGTGAGCTCACTTGCTTGCCAATTCGGTAGGGTTGATAAGCTAGGGGTAGCGTGAAAAAATGCCTCATAGAGATGGGGGCTCACAGGGCTCACTAGCTTGTCAATTCTCACATGAATTTTTGGATCCAATTCCTTAAAGAAATGTGGTCTTGTGGCATGCCATGATTGCAAGATAGGCTGCACCTTTCCCAATGTTGGTACTTAGCCTTAAATAAAGAGTCTTGAAATAATGGAGAGAAGGGTTAGAATCCCTTGCAGGTAAACTAATCAAGGAAACATTTAAAATATATCACAACATTAGTGATGAGGTAAGTTTAGTGACGAGGTAAATTTAGAAATAGAGATGAAAACCAAAATAGATTCAAAGATCTATCAATGTGGGAGGAGTATATTCCAATTTTGTAGAGACATGTATGGAAAATTTGGTAGCATAGACAATGCAATCAGCTGTTTGATAAAATGCACATCACCATGAGACCCCATTTCTTTGAGGAATTTCTTCAAACAATTGATTGCCTTGTCTATGTTGTTTGATAAAATGCTTTGGTAGACATGTATGAAAAATTTGGTAGCATAGACAAGGCAATTAGCTGCTTGGCATAACTGTTTGACAAAATACCTCAATGAGATATGTCCTTGTGGACTAGAATGATTGCAAGATATGTACAAAATGGATTTTCAAGAATATTCAATTTGTAGGTGTAAAACCAAATTCAACTACATTTTCCAACATCCCCCATGCCTATACCAAAATGAAAGCTTTGGAGAGTGGTATGCACATCCGTAGTAAAGGATTGAGAAATGATGTATTATTTTACTTATAACTTTTGTCATATATATTTGTATACAAAATGTGGAAGCATACACAAGGTAAGTCAATTGTTTAACAAAATTCCTCAAAGAGATGTGGTTAAAGATGTAGTTGGCAAGTGTAAAGAACTGTGTAATTTAAAATGTGCATTGACAAGCTAAGGTTATAATGACAAACAAACAATGATCAACATGGAATATGCAAAATAACAAAATCAAAGCAAGCCAAAATAGAATGAAAGAAAATGTGTAAAGACTTCACATACCTAAAAATCCAAAGTTTCGAATGGAGGAGTTCTACCCAATCATGTAGCCTTTGCTTCTTCTTTCTTCAAACTCCTTAACAATTTGACTTTTTCAAAAGCTTGTTGCCCTCCAAACTTCAATTGTATATAACTCTTGAATGGAATTCAGACTTGAATTGATATTATATGCCTTTCAACGTGAAAACTCTGCTATTTCATGCAAAGGTGGTGGAAAGATCATGAAAAAGGTGGTGGAATGTGAAAAACTTGCATGCGCACTTCACAAAATCATCAAAAAGCTTTTTTTTGTTAGAACACGCGCATAACCAGGAGAATATGCAGAATGTGGGCCTTGAGATCTGGGTATATTGAATTTTTTACTGTTTTTAGAGCAAGACAAAGCGTGCTCGTGTTATATAAAATAACAACTATATCTCTACTACTTCAAAATGCGCTCGTGTTATGAGAAAGTTGATTTTTTATAGGTTTCTTTTCTCTCTTTCTCTCTATCATCTACCCTCTACCCTTAAACCCTCTACCCTCTACCCTCTATCTCTCTCCCACTCCCTCCCTCTCTCTCTCTCTCAATTCTCTCCCTCCTACCCCCTCTCCCTCTCTCAAGTATCTCTCTCTCTCTCACTCACTCTTATCTCTATCCCCTCTACCCTCTACCCTTAACCCTTAAACCCTCTACCCTCTACCCTTAACCCTCTACCCTCTACCTACTCTCCTACCCCCTCTCTCTCTCTCAAGTTTCTCTCTCTCACTCACTCCTATCTCTTTCCTCTCTACCCTTAAACCCTTAAACCCTCTACCCTCTATCTCTCTCCCACTCTCCTCTCTCTCTCTCTCAAGTCTCTCCTCCTACCCCTCTCCCTCTCTCAAGTCTCTCTCTCACTCCTCCTTCTATCTCTCTCCTCTACCCTTAACCCTTAAACTCCCTCTATCTCTCTCTCCCACTCCCTCCCTCCCTCTCTCTCTCTCAAGTCTCTCCTCCTACCTCTCCCTCTCTCAAGTCTCTCTCTCTCTCTCACTCCTATCTCTCTTCCTCCCTCCCCTTAACCCTTAAACCCTTAAACCATCTACCCTATACCCTCTATCTCTCTCCTCTCCCTCTCTCTCTCTCTCTCAAGTCTCTCCCTCCTACCCCCTCTCCCTCTCCCTCTCTCAAGTCTCTCTCTCTCTCTCTCTCACTCACTCACTCCTATCTCTCTGCCCTCTACCCTCTATCTCTCTCCCAATCCTCTACCCTCTATCTCTCTCCCTCTCTCTCTCTCAATCCCTCTATCTCTCTCCCTTCTACCATTAACCCTATACACTAAACCCTTAACCCTTAAACCATAAAACCTTAAACCCTTCACACTAGCTTGCCAATTTAGTGAAATTGGAAATGTAGTGGCCTATTTGAAAAAATGGTTCCAAGAAATGGGGTCTCCCAGTGATGTAAGCTTGCCAATTCAGTGAAATTGGAAATGTAGTGGCCTGTTTGAAAAAATGGGTCTAAGAAATGGGGTCTTCACATCACCGGGAGACCCCATTTCTTGGACCCATTTTTTCAAACATGCCACTACATTGCCAATTTCACCAAATTGGCAAGCTAGTGGGCCCACTAGCTTTCCAATTCGGTAAAATTGGAAATGTAAGGCCAAGTTAGGTCACCAATTTCACCGAATTGGCAAGCTAGTGGACCCACTGGTTTGCCAATTCAGTGAAATTGGCAATGTAGAGGCCTGTTTGAAATCCAAGAAATGGGGTCTAGTGATAACCTTAAGAAAGCCCCCTCAAAAAAAATGTAAAATCCTAACGAATCTTTCATTTTTTTAGGAAAAAATATTAATTTCTATTGGCGAATCTTTCCTTTTTTTTGAAAAAATAATTAATTTTATTGGCAATTTTTTTTACATCACTAAAATTTTGTAGAAAATTTTGATGAATCTTAAAAATAATAGGAAAATGTATTATTATGATGGTGAATCCATCCAATCTAATTTAAATAGTTCTCATAGAAAAGTAGGGGCTCGAGGGTGGAAATTATCAATGAGTTTAAGGGGTAGACTATAATATTTACTTGCCACCATTGTTTTAAAATAATAATATAATGACCCTCATTGTATTCTACAAGGTACAATGTACCCACAATTTGTAATTCTCATGGGGCTCAAAATTTCTTTTAGATAATTGATCTAATGATCCTCGGTGTATTCTATGAGGTAAAATTTACCCACAATCTATAATGCTCATGAGACCCGAAATTGTGGGCTCCATGAGCATTACAGATCATGGGTACATGTTACCTTGTGGAATACAACAAGGGCCATTAGATTATATTATAAATCAATGGTGGAAACTAAATATTAGAAATATGGTCCTAAAACAACTCATAATTATGATATACTATTGGTGAATTAATATAGATTTATACAATTTAGGCGAATTTGATCTAATCATGTATCGAATATTGTGGCAAATTTTTGAGTTAATTTTTTTAATAAAATAAATTCTTTGGTAATTTAAATAAGACAATAATAAATTTTTATAAAAATGTGGTGATTCAAGTCATGTTATAGCTCAAACTATTAGCCAATTTTGGATTCCCAAATTTCAACTATTAGCCAATTGGCGAATATTAGCCACTAAAAAATCACTGATGGGGTCTCTTGGTGATTTGTACAGGACATTTATTGTACCCATTTTTTCAAACAGGCCAAGTTAGGTTGCCAATTTCACTGAATTGGCAAGCTAGTGGGCCATCATCAGGAGACCTCATTTCTTGGACCCTTTTTTTCAAACAGGGCAAGTTAGGTTGCCAATTTCACCGAATTGGCAAGCTAGTGGGGTCTCTCTCTCTCTCTCTCACTCCCTCTCTCTCTCTCTCTCTCCCCTCTCCCCTCTACCCTTGAACCTAAACCCTCTCTGTCTTTGTCTTTGTCTCTCTCTCTCTCAAGTCTCTCCTTCCCACCCACTCTCCATCTCTTAGGTCTCTCTCTCTCTCATTCACTCGCTCTATCTATCTCCCCTCTACCCTAAACCCTCTACCCTCTACCTATTGTCACAGAGGATTGCACCCTGAAAACTAAGTGTGAAACTCAACAATCCTGTGCAACATGAGATCAAACTCAGGTTGTGGGTGACCTATTGTGAGAATGAACCTCCAGATTATGGGCTAGTTCCCCTTTGGATAAACTAGAAAATTGATGATATTTGTTTGGGAAAAGGGTAAGAAGGATAATTGATTGAATGCAAAAATTACTTCTAAGAGGTGATGCACCAAAATGATATAAACATGCAAACTGATTCACAACTATTTTTTTTAGAAAAGTTTGTTCACATAGCTTAGAAAAGGGAAATTTGATCACAATAATGTTTCTAAAGAAGGCTTAATAATCTATCTTTTCAGAAGGATTTCACAACTTGGAAGACAAAATAAACACAAGCACAACCTAAGACTTGTGATAAAGAATTGCTTTTGTGCATGTACAATAATGAATGAGACAAAACTAGAGCTTTTGGTGATTAAAGCACATTAATTTCATCAAAATAATTATAAAGACATTCGCATTAATCCGAGAAGGTAAAATTGATAAATATTGAACGAAAATAGCAGGAAAATACTACATAAATGACAAATAAAAAGTAACATGTAAGCTGCTGCTCTATATAAATCTGTAAAATGAGTTACAAAACTTCTCAATCTTTGTAGTGTGCAAGAGAAAAGATAAGAAAGAACTAAGGAAAAAACTTAAGTCTTTTTCCTTTATACAATAAAATAACTCAAAGAGCTAAGAAGAGTCATGTGAAGATAACTAAACTGTAAAATATCCCACCTCCAAAGTGATTCACGAGCAAAATGGAAAAGGCTTGAAAAGGGGGCCCAAAAATGATGTAAACTAAGCTCAAACAACTCCAAACTCCCCCTCATGATTAGTTTGACTGAAGAGAACTCCAAAGAACACTCAAGTTTGACCAAAAGTAAAAAAAAAATTGCCACTGAAACACTAACAACTGAACTCAACTCTAAACTCCTTGTTTCACATGCCTAGGAAGCATCAACAGTTTACTCTTGCATGGATGGAGGTGAGCTTGAGTTTTAAAGTCAATTTTGATAGTAACAAGGTTTTTCATGCAACAAGGTGCCTAAGTCAGAACTAAATATGACAAGTCATCTTGAGTGGAAAATATGCCTTAAGGTGGAGAAAATAAGGTGTAAACTAATACATGACTTTCAAAGACATTATTTTTATGTTTTGAATTTAAAACAAAGGAACAAAATCCCACTTTTGTCGGCCAAAGTTAAAATATTACATGAAAGTTGAAAAAGAGGGAAATAACCCTAACTCGGGCTCATTTTGTATTTTCACATCTCAACTTTGTTGTGCTTGAGCTGTGGCCGCCATGGTAGGGTTTGAAGTTTTCTGTCCAGTTGCATACTGCTCCAATATGTATCCACGGGCTTAAATGTGCTTGAATCTTCAATATTCATTGTTGTTCTGTGCATATTCAACTTGAATTTGACTTCTAGTAAGTTCTTCTGCTTCAAAAATGCTATAACTAGTGTATTTTCTCTCGAAATCTGTGTTCTCTGTTGATTTTTCCTTATTGCTGTGAGAGAAAATGCTTGAAAAGTGAAAGAATAAAATTATTTTCTCTATTCTTTGTATAATAAATGCAGACACTGAACGTTGCTAGGGTTTGGAATTTTTTCATTTCCTAGCTCTTTACTTTACTGAGGGTTTGGAACAAAACCATAACTTCTTGCTCTATATATTTGTTGTTTCAACCATTCTGTGATGATTTTCCTTCATATCCATTCTCTTCCCTTATTATGACATGACTGTCTCTAAAGGTTATCTTTTCCTCATGGTTTTCCTCATACTTGCACTTGATGGTTTTCCTCTGTATCTTCATTTTTCCACTCTATTGATTCTTAAGTGCAAGCCCTTTTAAGATGCTTTAAACAAGCTATAGATTGACCGCCCCTTCAAGTTTGCTTGTGCATTTGAAACTATCTTCTCTTACACTAGATTGTCATACTTGCACTGCTATCACATTTGATTTACATGACTGTATTATTTACTGCCCACTCATGGTAGTGATTTCTCTTTGACCTTGATTGCTTACATTGTGCAACATACATTTAAACTTTTATCATAGCCACCAATGAGTTTGAATTTCAAGGGCAAAGAGTCATAAATGCTTGTATGGAAGGTAAACCACAGTCAAGGAAAAAATGCACCCTTTATAGCCATAGGAACTATGATTGTCTTTTCCTCATTATTTAAAGATTTTTTCATTGTCTTTCTTTCATGTACATGCAATTGTGCATTGCTTCCCTTCTTCAAATCTTTCATGACTCTTTTGACTATCTTCACCATGATGAAGCTTCTTGAGGTCTACACTTTCAATGGTCTCTTTGAAGGATGTTTCTCCACCTATAGGTTGCCCTTTGTCAAATTATTATTGACTGTCCTTTATGCATTTGCAAAATTGTATAATGTATTTGATGTTCATGACTAGATTCAATTAGTGAATGTATGCACAGACTTTATGAATTCCTTGACTCACTAATCTTAAAATACCTCATTGCTACTTTTTGTCATTGGTATGCTTCTATGAATTAATGGACTCCTCTCTCATTTTGATAAGGTGACTGTACTTTATCTTGACTGTCTCAGACTGGTGAAGTTTTCTCTCAAACCACAAACCGGGTTTTTGAGAAATTTAATGGGTTTTTTCATTTAACAGTTTCCTAATTTCTGTCCAAAAATCATGAAAACCTAGGTTTTCAAGATATGATTGTCAAAATTTTAGATTGTCCTCTAATTTCTTTATGGTTGGCAGCATAACTTGACTGTTTTTTTCATGATGTGATGACTATCCTCCATGCGATAGTTGTCTTCATTCTCACACTGTCATTCTTGTGAATTTCATATTTAATAAAACCTACCCTTGAAAATAACTTAAGTGCAGTCCTTATTATCAAATGAATTCCTTCGTATGTTTAAGTTTCCTTGATGACTGCCCTTTCTAGACTGTGATGAATGTCATGAAGTCCTTCCATTTGGACTGTCCTTTGAATCTTGGTCATATTTCCCTATGCATTGCTTGTTTTGATTGCCTTGAATATCATAATGACTGTTCCATTGAAGATATACTGCTTGATAGCTTGATGAAGCAATGCCATCAATTGAATGGCTGAAACTTTCAATGACTGTCCTTATACACTTAATGAATGGACTATACTTTCAATGTATGCACTTTATATGATATGGAAAGCAAGAAATAATGATGTGATAGTTATGATAATGAAGTGATAGCAATAAATGCTATGACAACACTGTACAATGATGTGACAACAATAAATTCTATATGATAGTGATGTTAAATAGTGACAATATGAAAACTTGCATATGAACAAAACTCCTTAGTGAGAAATGAATGCACCTTTTACTCTGTTCTGTAAATTATCATGCTTCCGAATGAGCTCATTGCTCATTTGTGATTATCATTTCAAAGTGAAGGGTTACCTTCATTGCACCTTTGACTTGATAGTCATGGATGAGCAATGTGCTTATGATTTCTTCCTCTGCTAATTATTTACATGGCATCTTACTGATATGAATGATATGTCTTTACCCGCAACTGCACATTCAGTAAAATTCCTAGGCTTCTCTTGATGATTGAATGGATTTACTTATTCTGATCTCCATGATATTGCACTTGCTGTTCTGAGATGCTTTTACTTTTTTGATTTAATGCGAATATGAAATAGGATGAATATCTGTTAGTTAGGCAAGTAAGGGTTTTGGTATCCTAAGCTCTAACAAAAACTTCTTTTTAACCCTTGTAGGTATCTATTGCTGATATGAATGAAGCTTTGGAGTAGGATAAAGATACAACTGACAAGCAGTGGGGTTTACCATTCAGGCAATGACGGATCCCTCTTCCTTTATTTGCTTACTTTTCAGTTATTTGATCTATTTCACTTCTCATCTCATCAGTTACTCCCATGACTTGTGTGGGAAATGTATGAACATACTCTCTTGTAATGAACATTAGTTACCTTCTGCAAAAGTTTGTAAACAACTTCACTTTTATGGAAAACAATTGTATGTTGAAAACTGAAACTTCATTCTATATCATTGTTTATATGATCATATGAGAACTTTAGCAGATTTTATGTACCTTTCTTCCTTTTAGAGTAGAAACATTAATCCTATCTCAACCTGACTTGAATAGGCTGAAAGGTAGAATTCAGGTAACACTACCCTTAACCCTCCACCCTTAAACCCTCTACCCTCTACCCTCAACCCTCAACCCTCTACCCTCAACCCTAAACCCTAAACACTCTACCTTCAACCTTAAACTCTCAACCCTCAACCCTTAAAACCTCTACCCTCAACCTAATACCCTCTACCCACAACCCTAATCCCTCAACCCTATAACCTCTATCCTATACATTGGACCCTCAACCCTATTCCCTCAAACTTATACCCTAAACCCTCAACCCTCAACCCTAAACCGTCAACCCTAAACCCTTAAACCCTAAACCCTTAAACCTTCTACCCTCTACCCTCAACCCAATACCCTCTACCCTTAACATTAATACCTAAACCCTCAACCCTCAACCCTCAACCCTCAACCCTTAATCCCTAATCCAAAAACCCCTATACCCTCTACCCTATACATTGGACCCTACACCCTTAAACCCTCAACCCTCAACCCTCAACTCTCTACCCTATAAATTAAACCCTCCACCCTCAATTCTCAACCCTCAACCCTCAATTCTTAAACCCTCAACCCTCAACCCTCTACCCTCAACCCTTAAACCTTAATCCATCAACCCCTAGACCATCTACCCTATGCATTAGACCTTCAACCCTAATCCCCCAATCCTCTACCCTTAACCTTAAACCCTCAACCATCAACCCTTAAACCCTAAGCCCTTAAACCCTCTACCCTCTACCCTATACATTAAACCCTCAACCCTCAACCATCTACCCTCAACCTTAAATCCTAAACCCTTAAAACCTCTAACCTCTACCCTCTACCCTATACATTAAAATCTCAACCCTCAATTCTTAACCCTCAACCCTTAATCCATCAACCCTCAACCCTTAAACCCTAAACCTTCAACCCCTATACCCTCTACCCTATACATTGGACCCTCAACCCTAATCCTTCAACCATATACCCTCAAACCTATACCCTAAACCCTAAACCCTCTACCCTCAATCCTAAACCCTCAACCCTAAACCCTTAAACCTTCTAATCTCTACCCTTGACTGTAATCCCTCAACCTTATACCCTCAAACCAACACCTTAAACCATCAACCCTATAGGTCCTCAACCCTATACCCTCAATTCTCAACCCTCAACCCTATACATTGGATCCTCAACCCTCATATATCTCTATCCCTCCCTCCTCTTCTCTCCTCTCTATCTCACTTATCCCTCCATCTCTCCCTCCCTCCATCCCTACCTCTCTACCCTAATCCCTCAAATGTATACCCTCCACCCTTAAACCCTTAAACACTCAACCCTAAACCCTAAACCCTCAACCCTCAACCCTTAAAACTTAAACCCTTAAACCCTCTACCCTCTACCCTCTACCCTAAACCCTAATCCATCAACCCTTAAATCCTTAAACCCAAATAAACTCTCTACCCTAATCCCTCAACCCTCAACCCTCAACCCTTAATCCCTTAACCCTCAACCCTCAACTCAACTCTCAACCCTTAAACCCTAACCCCTCAGCCACTATACCATCTACCCTATACATTGGACCCAAACCCTAATCCCTAATCCCTCAACCCTATACCCTCAATCCTCTAACCTAAACCTTAAACACTCAACCCTCAACCCTTAAACCCTAAACCCTTAAACCCTATACCCTCTACCCTCTACCCTATACATTAAACCATAAACCCTCAATTCTAAACCCTCAACCCTTAAATCCTCAACCTTTAATCCCTCAACCCTCAAACCTTAAACCCTAAACATTCAACACCTATACCCTCTACCATATACATTGGACCCTCAACCCTAATCCTTCAACCATATGTACCCTCAACCCTAATCCCTAAACCCTAATCCCTCAACCTTATACCCTCAACTGAATACCGTAAACCATCAACCCTATAGGTCCTCAACCCTATACCCTCTCAATTCTCAAACCTCTACACTATAAATTGGATCCTCAACCCTCATATATCTATCCCTCCCTCCTCTTCCCTCCTCTCTATCTCACTTCTCCCTCCATCTCTCCCTCCATCCATCTCTCCCTCTCTACCCTAATCCCTCAAACCTATACTCTCAACCCTAAAACCCTTAAACACTCAACCCTAAACCCTAAACCCTTAAACAATTAAACCCTTAAACCCTAAACCCTTAAACCCTAAACTAAACCCTCTACCCTCAACCCAATACTCTCTACCCTCAACCCTAATCCTGTCAACCCTTAAACAAAACCCAAGTAAACTCTCTACCCTAATCCCTCAACCCTCAACCCTCACCCCTCCACCCTCCACCCCTTAAACCCTAATCCCTCAACCCCTAATCCCCCAACCCCTACTACCCCTACACTATACATTGGACACTCAAACCCATACCCTCAATCCTCTACCCTCAACCTTAAACCCTCAGCCCTCAACCCTAAACCCTAAACCCTTTAACCCTCTACCCTCTACCCTCTAACCTATACATTAAATCCTCTAACCTATACATTAGACCCTCAACCCTAATCCGTCAACCATATACCCTCAACCTATACCCTAAACCCTAAATCCTCTACCCTCAACCCTAAACCAAAACCATAAAACCTTAAACCCTAAAACCACAAACCTTCTCACCCCTTTACCCTAAAACCCTAATCCCTCAACCCTATAACCTCAACCCAATACCATAAACCATCAACCCTATAGGTCCTTAACCCTATACCCTCAATTCTCAACCCTTTATCCTATACATTGGATCCTCAACCCTCATATATCTCTGTCCCTCCCTCCTCTTCTCTCCTTATCTCTATCTCACTTCTCCCTCCATCTCTCTCTCTCTCCATCCCTCCCTCTCTACCCTAATACCTCAACCCTTAAACCCTTAAACACTCAACCCTAAACCCAAAACCCAAAACCTTCAACCCTTAAACCCTCTACTCCTCAACCCTAATCCCTCAACCCTAAAACCCAAGCAAAATCTCTACCCTAATCCCTCAACCCTTAAACCCAAGCAAAATCTCTCACTCCCAATCCCTCAACCCTCAATCCTTAATCCCTCAACCCTTAAACCTCAACCTCAACCTCAACCTCAACCCCTCAACCCTCAACCCCTAAAACCCTCTAATCCATCAACCCCTATACCCTCTAATTCTATATAATGTAACCTCAACCATAATACCTCAACCCTATACCATCAACCCTCTACCCTCAACCTTAAACCCTCAACCCTCAACTATTAAACCCTAAACCCTTAAACCCTCTACCCTCTACCCTCTACCCTATACATTAAATCCTCAACCCTCAATTCTCAATCCTCAACCCTTAATCCCTCAACCCTCAACCCTTATACCCTAAACCATCAATCCCTATACCCTCTACCCTATACATTGGACCCTCAACCATAATCCTTAAACCATATATCCTCAAACCTATACCCTAAACCCTAAACCCTCTACCCTCAACCCTAAACCCTTAAACCTTCTACCCTCTACTCTAAACCATAATCCCTCAACCCAATAACCTAAACCATCAACCCTATAGGTCCTCAATCATATACCCTCAATTCTCAACCCTCTACCCTAAACATTGGATCCTCAACCCTCATATATCTCTGTCCCTCCTTCCTCTTCTCTCCTCTCTATCTCACTTATCCCTCCATATCTCCCTCCATCCATCCCTCCCTCTCTACCCTAATCCATAAACCATATACCCTCAACCCTTAAACCCCTAAACATTCAAACCTAAACCCTAAACCTTCAACCCTCAACCTTTAAACCCTAAACCCTTAAACCCTCTACCCTCTACCCTCAACCCAATACCATTTACCCTCAACCCTTAAACCCTTAAATAAAATTAATCTCTCTACCCTAATCCCTCAACCCGCAACCCTTAATCCCTCTACCCTCAACCCTCAACCATTAAACCCTAATCCCTTAACCCCCATACCCTCTACCTTATACATTGACCCTCAACCCCTAATCGGCTTCAACCCTATACCCTCAATCCCTCCCCCTCAACCTTAAACCTCAACCCTCAACCCCTCAACCCTCAAACCCAAACCCCAAAAACCCCCACCCCTCTACCCCAATTCCCTATACATTAAACTCCTCAACCCTCAATTTCAACCCCCTCAACCTCCTTAATCCCTCAACCCTCAAACCTTAAACCCTAAAACCCTCAACCCTAATCTCAATGATATACCATAAACCCAATACCCTAAACCATCAACCCTATAATCCCTCAACCCCATACCCCCACCTCCTCAACCCTCTACTCTGATACATTGATCCTCAACCCTACATATCTTGTACCCTCCCCCACCCTCCCCCCATCTCACTCCTATCCCCTCCACCCTCCCCCCCTCCCTCCATCCCTCCCCCCTAACCTAATCCCCAACCATACATCCCTCAACCCCAAACCCCTAAACAATCAACCCCTCAACCCCCAAAACCATAAACCCCTAAAACCCTCTTACCCTATACCCCTCAACTCAATACCCCCTACCCCTCAACTCAGAATCCCTCAACCGTAATCCCTCAACCCCAAAACCCCAAAAACTCAAGCAAAAATCTCTCACCCTAATCTCTCAACCTCAACCCTCAATCCTCAACCCTAAAACCTTAATCCCCAACCTCTACATACCCTCTACCCCATACATTGACCTCAACCTCAACCCTAATCCCCTCAACCCCATACCATCAATCCTCTACCCTCAACCTTAAACCCTCATCCCTCAACCCTTAAACCCTAAACCCTTAAACCCTCTACCCTCTACCCTATACATTAAAACCTCAATCCTCAATTTTCAACCTTCAACCCTTAATCCCTCAACCCTCAACCCTTAAATCCTAAACCCTCAACCTCTATACCCTCTACCCTATACATTGGATCCTCAACTCTAATCCTTCAACCATATGTCCCAGACCATCAAACCTATGGGTCCTCAACCCTATACCCTCAATTCTCAACCCTCTACCATATACATTGGATCCTCAACCCTCATATATCTCTGTCCATCCTCCTCTTCTCTTCTCTATATCTCACTTCTCCCTCCATCTCTCCCTCCATCCATCCCTCCCTCTCTACCCTAATCCCTCTACCCTAATCTCTCAACCCTTAAACCCTTAAAACCAAGTAAATTGTCTACCCTAATCCCTCAACCCTCAACCCTTATATCCTCAACCCTCTACCCTCTACCCTCAACCTATATACCCTCAACCCTAATCCCTCAACCCTATACCCTCAACCCTCAACCCCAAACCCTACCCCCACCCCTATACATTAAACCTCAACCCTCAATTCTCAACCCTCAACCCTTAATCCCCCAACCCTCAACCCTTAAACCCTAAACCCTCAACCCTTTATACCCTCTAATTCTATACATTGGACCCTCAACCCTAATCCTTCAACCATATACCCTCAAACCTATACCCTAAACCCTCTACCCCAACCCTTAACCCGCAACCCTAAACCCTTAAAACCTAAACCCTTCGACATTATACCCTCTACCCTCAACCCTAATCCCTCAACCTTATACCCCCAACCCAATACCCTATACCATCAACCCTATAGTTCCTCAACCCTATACCCTCAATTCTCAACCCTCTACTCTATACATTGGATCCTCAACCCTCATATATCTTTGTCCCTCCCTCCTCTTCTCTCCTTCTCTCTATCTCACTTCTCCCTCCATATCTACCTCCATCCATCACTCCCTCTCTACCCTAATCCCTCAACCCTATACCATCAACCCTTAAACCCTTAAACACTCAACCCTAAACCCTAAACCTCAACCCTCAACCCTTAAACCTCTACCTCAACCTTAACCTCAACCTCTACCCTCAACTTAATCCCTAAACCCTTAAGCCCTTAACCCAAGTTCTCTACCCTAATCCCTCAACCCTAAACCCTAAAACCTCAACCCTCAACCTCACCCTTTTATCACTCTCAAACATTAAACCCTAATCCTCAACCCTTATACTCCTCGACTCATATACATTGAACCTCAACCCCAGTCCTCAACCCTATACCCTCAACCTCTACCCTCAACCTTAAACCTCAACCTCTAACCTCAACCCTAAACCTCTACTCCTATACATTAAACCCTCAACCCTCACCTCAACTTCAACCCTTAATCCTCAACCCTCAACCTCAACCCTTAAACTCTAAACCTCAACCCCTATACCCTCTACCTTATACATTGGACCATCAACCCTAATCCTTTAACCATATACCCTCAAACCTATACCCTAAAGCCTCTACCCTCAACCCTTAACCCTCAACCTTAAACCCTAAACCCTTAAACCTTCTACCCTCTACCCTCAACCCTAATCCCTCAACCCTATACCCTCAACCCTATACCCTAAACCATCAACCCTATAGTTCCTCAATCCTATACCCTCAATTCTCAACCCTCTACCCTATACATTGGATCCTCAACCATCATATATCTCTATTCCCCCATCCTCTTCTCTCCTTATCTCTATCTCACTTCTCCCTCAATCTCTCCCTCCCTCCCTCCCTCCCTCTCTACCCTAATCCCTCAACCGTAAACCCTCAATCCTTAAACACTCAACCCTAAACCCTAAATACTCAACCCTCAGCCCTTAAACCCTAAACCCTTAAAACATTTACCCTCTACCCTCAACCCTTAAACCCAAGTAAACTCTCTACCCTAATCCCTAAACCCTGAACCCTTAAACCCTGAACCTTGAACCCTAAACCCTGAACCCTTAAACCCTAATCCCTCAACCCATATAGCCTCTATCGTATACATTGGACCCTCAACCCTAATACCTCAACCATATACCCTCAATCCTCTGCCCTCAACCTTAACCCCTCAACCCTCAACCCTTAAACCCCTATACCCTCTACCCTATACATTGGACCCTACACATAATCCTTCAACCATATAGCCTCAAACCTATACCCTAAACCCTCTACCCTCAACCATAAACCCTCAACCCTAAACCATTTAACCCTAAACCCTTAAACCTTCTACCCTCTACCCTCAACCCAAATACCCTCTACCCTCAACCCTAATCCCTCAACCCTATACCCAAAAAACCTATCCATTTCTCTCTATCTATACATCTCACCTCTCTCTCCTACCCTCTCTAATTGTCCCTATCTACCCTCTCCCTCTTTCTACTTACCTCTCACTCAATAAATCCCTACCACTCTCTCTCGCTCCCTCTATCTATCTCTCTCTATCTCCCTCCCACTACTTCTCCATCACTCTCTCTCTCTCTCCCACTCCCTCTCTCTCCCTCTCTCAGGTCTCTCCCTCCCACCCCCTATCTCTCTCAGGTCTCTCCCTCTGGCACCCTACCTAGGTAGCTCTCTCTCTCCCTCTCTCTCTCCCCCCTCTCTCTATCTATCCCTCCCACCCTACCTAGATAAGTCCCTCTCACTCCACCCCCTATCTCTCCCTCTCTCTTAGGTCACTCCCTCCCACACCATCTCCCTCTCTTAGGTCTCTCACTCTCTCACTCCCTTTCTCTCACTCCCTCTCTCTTCCACTCTCTCTCTCACACTCCCTTTCACTACCTATCTCTCAAGTCTCTCCCTCTCACCCCCCTCACACTCTCAAGTCTCTCCCTCTGGAACTCTACCTACATAACTATTTATTTCTCTCCCCCCATCTCTCTCCCTCTCTCCCAATTCCCTCTCTTTCACCCCCCTCTCTCTCTCCCCATCTATCCCTCCCACCCTACCTAGCTAAGTCCCTCTCACTCCAACCCCTTCTCTCACTCCCTATCTCTTAGTCTCTCCCTTCCACCCCCTCGCCCTCACTCAAGACTCTCCCTCACTACATCTCTACCTCTCTCTCTCTCAGGTCTCTCCCTCCCTCTCTCTCTCTCTCTAAAATTCTCCCTCCCTCTAAAGACATACATACATACTTACAAACATACAAGCATAATACATATGTACATAAAATCCTACATACATACAAGCATACATGTACATTTGTACATACAATCTTACATACATACATATAGGCATACATACATACACACACACATACATACATACATACATACATACATACATACATACATACATGTATTGATACATACATACATACATACATACATACATACATACATACATACATACATACATACATACATACATACATACAAGCATGCATACATACATACATACATACATGACATACAAACATACAAGTACATACAAAAATACAAATATATAAACATACATTCAATAGAGTAGCATTTAAATTAAAGTAAGACATAATGTGAGCACGTTATAACGCACTCACGTTATGTCTTGCTAGACATGTCCCGTACAAACACAAAAACCATGTCAAAACTAAGATATAACGTGAGCACGTTATAACACACTCGGGTTATATCTTTCTTTGGGAATCCCCAAGTGTTGGGATTGGTATTTGCCTTGGAATACCAACCCAAATTCTTGGAGGGCCTTCCCAACGACCAGAGATGTGTTTTTGCAAATTCTACAATATTTCACATAATTGGGTTTGTGCTCACTGTCAGGATTGCACGTGTTTCAATGTTGAACAAATCAAACACCTGGGTAATGTTAGGCTCTCTCTTAGCTATCCAAAGATGTAATTTTTTCACTTTTTGACAATGTTAAGCCTTTGATCTATAATTTCTTTTGTTTGTGTCTCTTTTTTGGCAAAAAGCAGTGTTTGGTGTTTTTTCATTATAAATTAACCACTCATCGAAATTTCAAATAAATTACATTTTTAGAAACTAGACTCCATTCTACAAATATTAAAAAAAAAATCAATTAGTTTCCAAAATTTGTAAGGGTAGCACAACCAAAATTATATTTTTTAGGAAGTGTCCACTTTGAAAATTAGTAAAAAATAAAATATTCATTAAAAAATTATCAGAAAAATTGTGCATCAACTACATATTGTTGGCTAATTTCTCACCGAAGCGATTTTAAAAATACTAAAAAAAATTTCACCATGCTATGTTCCCACAAAATTTGCTATGTTATGTTTTTCTGACAAAAATAGCACCAATTTCTGTGGGTCCCTTTTTTGAACCCCTTAATCTCAACCATTTTCAAAATAAATTAGTAGTTTAGAAAGTAGACTTAGAGAACTATGATCCTTGTTTTTGTTGCATCTCAAAAATTTTTAGTGTAACTATCCTCAATTTCACATCCAAGGTCAATATTTCCTGATTTCAAAAAAAAGTGGCCACTTAAGCCCCCTTTTTGGCCCCCCATCTTTTTGCACTTACCCACTTATCAAGTACAAAAATCCATAAAATTTTTCAAGCGATAAGAAACTAGAGTTATTTTGTGAATAAATATTTGTAAATGAACATGTTTTATTTCTTTAATAAACCAATTTAAGACTCATCTTCATTATCTTAAAAAAAATTATCTCCATGATTTGAATTGTTATGCTTTTATTATATTTTAATTAGTTTATAATTTATTTATAAAATATTTTTAAATATATACATGAGATGAGTAGTTTGAATAATGGATGACTAAGCATGACATACATTTTAACAAGTGGAGATGATTTGAGAGATTGAGCTTTTCAATACAAAACCTAGTATATCATGTTTTTTCTAAAATTTTGAGTGGTATGTGAAATTGCTTTAATATGTTTGTTTTATGTCTTTGTTACTTAGGATAGAAGGAACTAATTATAATATATTATAATCAAACACACATTTTATAGATGAAATATCCATTGATCATAATTTTTTATATATTTTTATCTATGATTTGCTTAAGGGCACATGGGAAATGTTTTTGAAAACCCTATTCTAAATACCCCTGCTCGTACATATATACATACCTCATATTTTGCAAATTGAATCTTGTTAAATTATATGGTGGAATAACACATCAGGGTTCATAAAGATAATTTAATTAGGTATCCCCTTGTGTTTTTGAAGGTTTGATTCACTTATAGATATTTGTAGAAAGATTGAGTAACATTTCTCAGTCTTAGTTTATAGTTTCTTCTCAAAAGATTATGATTACACACTATATTGTTAGAATACTATTATGATCATACTTGCACACATCGTGAGATCTTATAGGAACACTATGATGAGCGACCTAAGATAACAAAATAATTAATGAATAATTTGAAAATAATAACACAAATGCCATAATTGTTTTTTGATATCTTAGAGTGTTATCATTGCGACTGGCCACGAGATTCTCTTAAGTTTCCATTACCAGGCGAGACTAATCCCCTCTGGGCTGCATGATTTTCCAACACCTGCCCCACAACATGCACAGTTGGGTTAGTCGAGGTTTGAACCTACATCGATTGTCCGCGTATTTCAACGAATCAACCAATTGGTCTACACCCCAAGGGAAAATGCCATAATTTTTTTGTTGTGATATTAATATTAAATTTATTTTAAAATCATAATTCAATAAACATATAGATTCACATTTCATATTAAAGATACTAAAGTTGCATCATTTTAAGAATCATGAGATACACTTTTACAAATAAGATACAATAAAAATTAGGATATATGTCTTATCAATCCACCAAGATACATCAATATAAAAATTATATCATTACGTAATAATTTAGTAGACCATTGAACCGTAGATTTTTGGGTAGGGCTTATAGACTACTCTTACACTCTTAGGATGTTTCACCTAAAAGGAGAGAGATAAACCCTACACAAAGGGATTTACACTAGGTTCACTCAAATTATGCAATGATGTTATTTGAACTAAATGGAATGAACTAAGTGCAATTATATGAACTAATTGACTGATTATGTATGCAAAACCTAAGAATTATGCAATGTTGGAAAACATAATGTGATATGCAAAAAATGAACTATGAATGAATAAATACAAAACAAAAAAGAAAAGGGTTGAATCGGAGCGCACTTGGGTAGATATTGAAGAATCTATAATTTTCTGAATGCTGTCTGAAATCACAGAAAATCACTAGTGGGACTCATTTGCCACTGATGGTGAATCAGTCCTACTTCTGATAAAAAATGTCAGAAACTAGTTTTTGAGTGTCGGGATCCGAAATCTGACAAAACCTAGATTTCTAGCCTTAAGGTGGGAATCATTCACCATTGATGGTGAATCAGTCCTCTCCAATTTTTTTGAGAAATCAGGGGACAATTTTGTAGCACTAGATCTGAGGTTGTCTGCTTGTCGGTTTGCCAAAGTCAAATCTGCATAAAAAAGACAAAATGTCTTCTCCAAGCTTGAAATAGGATGTAGTTGACTTGAAACCCTTTGTTGACTTCTTTTCCACTTTTCAACACCTAAATGCTTGTCAAATCTGCATACACAAGTCTGCAAACACACATGCAAGAGGGGAAAAATGGTTAAGGGTTAGGTTATAGGGATTTGCCTTGGTCAAATCCCACTTTGGTAATCAAACCCTTAATGAAATAATAAAATGAAGGAGGATGATAAACAAATAACATGAAAATGTTACCAACTTACCAAACCCTTGTTGAAGAAAATATGAAGATATGTCAATCGATGCTCCAAAATGCTTGATTAATGCTTGATTATAGGATGCAAAGTGCTCAAATGCTAATTGAATGCTTGAATGAGTTAGAAGATTGTAGGAGATGTAAAATGAGGAGAAAAACACTTATTTATGCATTCTTGTGCCTTAGTAATCCATTGATACCTCATCACAGGCCGACATCAAGTAATTTTGAATAAAAACCTGAAAGAAAATTTGAAATATTTTGAATTTGGAGCAAAGAGGGACTCATTCGCCACCCATAGTGAATGGGTCCCACCTTGGACTTGAATGTGGGCGTCGGGAATTAAGTTGCATTTAATGTTGTTTGTTGGGTTTACATTAAAAAATACACTTAATTAAGCCTTATGAGGGCATAAAGGGGTCAAATAAAACATAAGAAAGGTGTAAATAGTGAAATTATGCCTAGAAAAGTGTGAAATCTTGTTACAAGACTTTACAACACTTCAAAATAGGACTTGATTAGTGATGAAAAGGTGATTTTTAGGTGAATTGTAATGAATAAAGTCTAGAAAAGTGTAGAAATGTTTTACAACACTTCACAACACCTTCACAAGACACCATTATTTAAATTTTAAGGACTCAAATGTGCATGTTCAAGCCATATTGCAACAATAAATCATAGTAAAATAGACCAAGCATCATGAAGAAAGGCCTAAAAGACCATGAAAATGACAAGGGGCCATTTTTATACAGTACATTTAGCCCCCACTTTAGTGAGAGGATGAACTTGCTTCAAACTCACACTAAAGTAGCCATGCATATCGAGAGAGCGGTTCCAAATGCACTTATGTTAGCAAGATGGAATGACAATGATTGAGAGGGATGATCAATCCCCCATGATGAAGATCCCATGGAAAACTAAACATAAGAACAAAGGAACACAAATGTTCAAATGAAGGGATAGGATGAAGCTTTGATCGTCTGTCCAACTAGTTGTGGATTAGATCTAGGCTGTTTGCGAGAAAAAGAGAATGCATACTCACTTTGGGGAGAAAAAACTCATGGCGGTCTACTAGGTGAGAAGACCCAAAAGGTAAGATACATACGCTAGTTGGTATGCACTCACAATAAAAAAGGTGGCTATGGGGAAAGTCATGCCATTGAATGGGCTTCCCGCTCAACCATATCAAAGTTATACCTCTTGATAACTTTAACAAGGCACCACAAGGGAAAATGTCGGTTCATGCTTCATGAGACAAGAAAAGCTTTGTATGCTTAGCACTCATGAACAAAAATCAAGGTACCACAGGCATGCAAGTTGCGTTATGCAAGGTGGAAAAAAAGTAAAGTGAAAAAGTGTAAAATGGAAAGGATGTTCAAGGAGTCTTGTTAAGTTTATGCAAGGTCTACCACTTAGGGAACATTGTGTCTAATGTCTCCAAGAGAGGACCGATCAAAGAATAAAATATTCACAACTTAGGTGATGTAGTGCATTGCATAAGGCCACCAAGAGGAATGCAATATGCTAAGATAGATCACACTTATGAAGGACATCATACCCAATGTCATCCACAAAGTGAGCGAACACATCATATGAAATGACAAGGCTACACTAAGAACCGAGAAGGAAAAATGAAATATGGTAATGTATGCCCCCCACTTTAAAGGAATTTCTACACATTGTTATGTGAGCAATTACTTTAAAGTAGCAAAGGAAAGAAAATGAAAAAAGGAAAAACAAGACATGAGAGCCAACTCAAAAATCCCTATGCCAAGTCATATGTTTCTGAGTTAGGCTGCTTTATTTAAATGAAAATAAAAATGAAAGAAAAAGGGAGTTGCCCCCCAAAAAAGAGAACACACCAAACACATAAGGGATCCATGGATTTAAGGTCAGTATGTTCATTTCTGCAATGTTTTTATTAAGGAGGTCATAACTGTCATCATTCCCTGAATACATAGAACTGGAAGAATGACACAAAGAGAGCGAAAACAAAAGAACAAAAAGATCCGTTTTGGGTCAACATGGAAGAGACATTGCGGTCTCAACGCTTTGCATTGTCCCCAAAAGGAAAACACAAGAAAAAGAAAACAAAAGGTGAAAGAAAAGAAAAAGCTTTTGGGGTCAACATGAAGGAGATATTTCGCCAATGCCTTAAGGCCATCCCCAAAAGGAAAACACAAGAAAAGACAAAGGAAAGGGGAAAGGACCTTTTGGGTCAACATGGAAGAGACATAGGGCATCTCTACACTTTGCATCATCCCTCCCAAAAGGAAAACACAAAAGAAAAAATGAAAAAAAAAGGAAAAAGGACCTTTTGGGTCAACATGGAAGAGACAGGGCATCTCTATGCTTTGCATCATCCCCAAAAGGAAAACACAAAAGCAAAAGTGAAAAAGGAAATGCAAAACATATAGAAGAATAGAGGTACGAATAGAAGAAGTGTACAAAGAGAGAGAACATCAAACACATGGTATGGGGGAACACAATATGCACATAAAATTAAACTAAAGAAAAAGAAAAAGGAAAATAAAAGGCTAGTAAGGTGAATGCAAGTCAACCATCCAACAAGTCATCCACTTCCCAATCATGTTCAGTGTATTGCAAGGGCAGTTGGCTATCCAAAGGATGAATTTCAAGTGCCAAAGTAGGAGATGTACCGGGTTCCTCACTTGGTTGAGAAGATTTGTCATTTAAGCTCACTATAGATGAAAATAAAGAGCTTAGATCGTTATGCACTTCTTCATCTATTTTTTCAATCTCCTCCTCCTCATCATCAAGATTGATTACGACAGGAGGACTAAGGGTTATTTCTAAGGAGGGATGTATCAAAAGCTGTGGTTGTTGGATCGGGCCATTTTGTTGTGAGGGTTGGGTTGTGTTATCTTGTGGCAGGTCAGGGGAAAGAGGGTGATCATCTATTGCTTCTGTTAAAGGAAAAGGTTGGTGTTCTTTGTTTTCTTCCATTCAAGACTAACGAGCAAGGAGACGACGACGACGCCTATGTTCCCTAGCATTGCGGTTGCGTTTAATTTTATTTTGAAGTTGTTGTCTTGTAAGAGTGGGTTAATCCATCATAGGTTCCTTTTTTTCTGGAGGGGGAAGAATGAAAGAAACTGAAGAAGACGGGTCAATCAATTTCTCTTTAGCTTTATACACTTGTTTAATGCGAGGAATGACAGGGTTGGTTTCATTTACTTTTTCATTGGCATTTTTTCTACAACGCATTAGATTAGCCATTTTCTTTTTAGGAGTCATATGAACTTGGAAGTGACTTATGAAGGAATCCACAAGCTTATTAAATGATTGAATGGAATGATTAGGAAAGTTTGAAAACCACTCTAATGCAGTGTCTTTTAGGGTCCTAGGAAAGAGTTTGGCTAAGAGTTTATCATCAAGGAAAAAATCACTGCATAAAGCTATATAAGCATTGACATGGTTAATAGTGTCTCCTTTACCTCCATATTTCTCAATCCTAGGCATTTCAATTCCTTGTGGCATCTGGGTGTGTAAGATTTCTAAGGATAAGGGGCTACTATGAACATGATATGTGGGTGGAGTGGTTTGACCTTAGCTAATGGTGAAAATTTGTTGTTCATGGATGGAACGATATTAAGGAGTTGTGTAATGATGGGGTTGGGGTAAGTGGTTTAAGGTGGAAGAGAAAATGGTGATGGAGTGTATGTAATGTTAAGGGAAGTGAAAGGGACACTAAGAGGGGTGAAGGTGGTAGAGGGGACTTGCGATGCCACAATAGAACTAGGAATGCTAGTTGGAATTGTGAAAGAAGGAGCCACATGACTAACCTGCTGCATAGTTGTTGTAACCTGAGGAGTGGTATAAGTTGGTATGGATGCTATGGTTGTGGGAGGAGGATTGTGAGGTCCTCCTTGGCTTACAACAATGTTCGCTGACTCAGAAGTAGAAGGAACATGTTTATTTTATATCTCAGCTATTATTTTCATAACTTGTAGGCCATCATCACTTTCAATCAAATGATGAAGGTTTTCTATGGCTAGTATGGCAGTGGTAGAAATGTTTTCAAGGGACAAGTCTTGTTGTAAGTGTGAAAAATACTCATGAATATCAATGACCTTTTCTTGCGGGATGGAATTGTTTTGGGTGTCAACATTCATTGGATGGAAAAGTGAAGGAATAGAAGTGGTATTGTCCATGCCTAATGCACCATTGTCCATATAATAGGAGTAGGAGCTCTTGAGATCCCAATGTCCACAACAAAAGTGCTATCATAGGAAGCCATGAGTCTAGAACTTTATCTCACTAAACTATTATCTATGGGGCACTAAACACTCATACAAGTATCACAAAAGGTGGGGTGAATGTAAATGCAAGGTAATCTAGGAGTGCCAAATGCAAATAATATAAATTTTGCTAATTGTAATAGAGAAGTAACTACAAAGAACATAAATGCAGAAAAATGCCAAAAAATGTCTAAAAATGCCAGAAAATGTCTAAATATGTAGTTTGAAATATGCAGGTGGACTAATTCGCCCAAGGTGGTGAATGAGTCCCAGTATGAGATTTTTTTGTGTTTTTCAAAAAAATTAAAATGATTCTAGTGCTTTTCAGATACTAATTAAGGATGCAGATGCAAAGTTTCAAGTTTTTCAATGATATGTAATGCGAAAATGAAATCTAAATGAGTCTTTCACTAATGCAAGTTAAGAAACCCTAGGATGCAAAAACAAAAAAATAACCTAAGTGAATGTTGATGCAAATGAAGTTGAAGATGCAAGATGCAATTGAAATAAAAAATGTAAAGTGTTCAATATGCAGGTTCACCAAAATGAATCGTAGATTTTTGGTTAGGGCTTTTAGACTACTCTTGCACTCTTAGGATGTTAGAGAGATAAACCCTACACAAAGGGATCTATGCTAGGTTCACTCAATTGATTTGATCGAATAACGATATCTTAATGATCAACAATATGAAGGACGAGATTGAGATTGAGATTCATCAACAATGAAGGATTGAGAATGATGAATTTTGATTCAACTGACAGGACCATCACTCAATAACTGACCGAAATCGTAGGACAATTGTGTAGCACTAGCTCCTCGAGGTTACTTGCTTTGTTCGCCAAGTCGGGTCAAATATGTAGAAAACGGATAGAATGTCTTCTCCAAGCTTGAAATAGGATGTAGTTGACTTGAAACACTTTGTTGACATCTTTTCCACTTTTCAACACCTAAATGCTTGTCAAATCTGCATACACAAGTCTGCAAACACACATGCAAGAGGGGGAAAATGGTTAAGGGTTAAGTTATAGGGATTTTCCTTGGTCAAATCCCACTTTGGTAATCAAACCCTTAATGAAATAATGAAATGAAGGAGGATGATAAACAAATAACATGCAAATGCTATCATCTTACCAAACCCTTGTTGAAGAAAATATAAAGATATGTCAATGGATGCTCCAAAATGCTTGATTATAGGATGCAAAGTGCTCAAATGCTAATTGAATGCTTGAATGAGTTAGAAGATTGTAGGAGATGTAAAATGAGGAGAAAAACACTTATTTATCCATTCTTGTGTCTTAGTAACCCATTGATACCTCATCACAGGTTGACATCAAGTAATTTTGAATAAAAACCCAAAAGAAAATTTGGAATATTTTGAATTTGGAGCCAAGAGGGACTCATTCGCCACTCATGGCGAATGGGTCCCACGTTGGTCTTGAATGTGGGTGTTGAGAATTAAGTTGCATTTAATGTTGTTTGTCAGATTTAAATTAAAAAAATACACTTAATTAAGCCTTATGAGGGAATAAATGGGTCAAATAAAACATAAGAAAGGTGTAAATAGTGAAATTATGCCTAGAAAATTGTGAAATCTTGTTACACGACTTTACAACACTTCAAAATAGGACTTGATTAGTGATGAAAAGGTGTTTTTTAGGTGAATTGTAATGAATAGAGTCTAGAAAAATGTAGAAATGTTTTACAACACTTCACAACACCTTCACAAGACACCATTATTTGAATTTTAAGGACTTAAATGTGCATGTTCAAGCCATATTGCAACAATAAATCCGAGTAAAATAGAACAAGCATCATGAAGAAAGGAATAAAAGACCATGAAAATGACAAGGGGACATTTTTCTACGGCACAACCATCAACCATAGATCATAAATAATAATCATCTCATCCAAGTTCATTCAATCATGGTTGTTCAACCATAGGAGGGAGATCATCACGGTTCCAAAATCACTCTCTCAAATCCCATAGCTTTTCTCCATCTTCGAGGCCATGGATTTATCTTCAAGATTATAAATAGAGACTCATCAACAAGCTTATGATGGTTTAATTCTAACTATAATTAAGAATGGGCAATCTCTCCTATTATTTCACTTTAACTTAAAATCGAGAGGGAGTTCCTAGAGGTATGCCTTAATAGGAATTTAAATCAAACAAAATAGACAACCAAAATAACAAGCAAAAGTTGTACCTAAACTACACACTTGACCCCTATAATTATCACTAGTTCAAGAGTGACCAACTACAATGACCTCGATATAGTTGATAAATACTTTTCACATGCATCCATAGATGATGAGAGTGCAACACTTTCTTGTGGTGGTTTCATTTACAATTCTATATAAAATCAGCAAAGTATAGGCTTACTGAACATGGTTCTTTGAGAATATAATAGTTCATTTTTATTTAAATTTTTCCTTGGTTTTTGACACTAAATCATGAACAACACACATTAATCTACTCCTATTTTCTATACTATTGGTGGCTATTTTTTATATTTTAAGATGATGTTGAGGGTCTGATTCTTTAAGAATGTTGTCTTATTGGTTAATAGAATCATATACAACCATTAAAATATCAAAAATAAAGTTGCAACAAAGATATGATAATGTACAAACATATCTACTTCTCACAAACATTCATATGCAACAAAAAGAAGATCAATAAAAAGAAGATCAATACAAAGCCTTGCTTGCATTGATTTAAAATACTATGACACTTATCTAATCTCCATTATAATCACGCTAGTGAATGTGTTGAAGAAGGATCTCAAAATAGTAAGAAAATTGTCATATTTTGTTGCTTTAAACCTTTCAAAATGCCTACAATTAATCAAAGAGGCATATAATTATAAATATCTACCATTGTAGCTATCTTCCTGCAAATTCTGACAAACAAACTAACAACTATGAAAACCATCAAAATCTCTACATATTTATTATATGAAAATGTAAATTGACCAACCATTTGAATTAATGAAAAATTTGCATTTATAGATCCACAACCTAGGTACTTGAGCAATGAAGGAGAAAACATGCAAATGTACTATTATAGATATATATTGTGCCTCTTTAGGATCCACAAAGGCTTAATAAAGTTTATTCTCTATACATTTTCCATACCTTTGAGCATTAATGATGGATTTTGAGTGTTAAGATAAGAAAAGCACCCATTAAATATTTTGGAATAACAACCTAGAGATGACACAAAAAGTTGGAATCATGTATGATCTCAACTACTATAAAAAATTATCGCATGGGCAACATGTCACATCCTTTAGACACCTAAAAATGTCTAACACATTCTCCAATTCACCATTTCCTATCATCATCACGCATCACACATTCTTCTAATTCATCATTTTCAGTCATTATCACTCATCACCCCTTTCACCATTGTTAATTAAATAATTTCCAATTATTTGATTCAATTAACCCATTTCCCCCTTTAGGGGCAGGGGGGCTAGCTCGATTGGCTAAAGCGTCCTATTGCAGACAAGAGGTCATGAGGTCTAGTCTCCCCCCAAACCTGTGGTACTAGAGGGTGTGTCGTTCCAGTGCCACTTGTCACGTGAAAAAAGTTTACTAGGCACACTACAGTTTATAGGGGGACAGATACCCGACTATTCTTGCAGTCTAAAAAAAAAAATTAACCCATTTCCCTCCATTAATTAAATATTTTTTAATTATTTAATTATTTCATCATCTTTCCCTCCATTAATTAAATAATTTTTAATTATTCAATTGTTTCTTCATCTTTTCCTACATCACCTTTAATTAAATAATTTTATCTCATCCATTTTAATTAAATAATTTAAATAATTTTTAATTATTTAATTAAAGAATCATGCATTCTTTCTTATCCACATAATTAAATAATTGTTATTATTTAATTAAAGAATCACACATTCTTTCTTATCCACATAATTATTTAATTATTTAATTAAAGAATCATGCATTCTTTCTTATCCACATAATTAATAATTTTTAACTATTTAATTAAAGAATCATGCATTCTTTCTTATCCACATAATTAATAATTTTTAACTATTTAATTAAAGAATCATGCATTCTTTCTTATCCACATAATTAAATAATTTTTAATTATTTAGTTAAAGAATCATGCATTTTTTTCTCATCCTCACAATTGAATAATTTCTTAGTTATTTAATTAGCTAATTATTCCTCCAAAATTGAATAAATTATTTAGTTTACACATTCCTCTAAAAATAAATAAAATATTTATTTTATTTATTTTTCTAATTATATCATCTTTAGTCTTCTAATCTTATCTTCAATCTTCTAATCCTAAATTTAGTTAGACTCTTCTAATTTAGTGAGTGCACTAAACTTTACTTCACTTCATCTTTCTATGTAAACTCATGCATGATCATCCTGATCTCTCATCCATCCTCATTTGTTGATCTCATCTCATATCTCACATTGTTGATCTCACATCCTCAAAATCTATAAATTAAATATTCTTTGATCATTCAATCTCTCCTTGAATTCACATCAAGTCTCCTAGAATTTTCATGAAGCCTCCTCAAATTGGCATCCAAGCTCCTATAGCACATCATCATCATCATCAATCTTACTTTTACACAACTAGGTTATGCTATATTTATGAGAAATCCATATATCATATCAAGAAGCATAATCTCATACTTTTGTCAATGGAGTAAGGCTTGGTGATTGAGGGTGAGGAAAAATTAGGTTAGATTAGTTTAGCTTGATTATGTTCTTGATTTGATTTCATTTGATTATCATTATCACTTCATTGGTAATAGGTCTATTCAATTATTGGATTAGTGTAATGTCCCCATTTTTTTGAGTAATGATAGATATTGATATTTAGCTTATTTTATTCCCATAAGCTAAATAATGGAGTTATAAAGGAATGACAATTAAATTAATTATTTTAAAGTTGTTTATTTTAATTAAATATCAATAGGATAACTTTATTTTAGTTAATTTAATTAAAGTGACAAATAATATATTTTTTTTATAAAGTTACTTTATTAAATATTATGCAGTCACTTTATTAAATATTATAAAGTTGCTTTATTAAATAAAGAGTGCTTCTAGAAGCTAGAGGTGGTTACACTTGGATTCTTCTAGAAGACTCAATTGAGCCTTTAAAATGAGATGAGAGCAAGACATTTGAGCATCCATTGTTGACTTGATTTTTCTCTATGCATTATTGCAAAAGCTTGAATTAAAAGTTCTACTAATTTTCTGAAGACGAAAACCCTTGAAAAGGTTCAGAGGATTGGATGAAAATATAATTCCTTTGATGTGTCTACTTCAGGATTTACATTAGACAATAAAAGGAAATTTTGTAAGTCTTCTTCGAAGATAAAATTTCAGAGCTTCATCAATAATTTTGGCATGATTATATCAAGTGAAATCTATATATATTTAGTGGTAGATATTTCAATTGCAGAGATAAAATTCTATGTGAGTATTTAGAATTTATGTGCAACATATAACCAAAGAGATCTATTTAGTAATTTTGGTAGATAAAGACAAACGAAAGATTGCAAATAAAGATAAATAATTTAGTATTGGTGGCTTTCATGTAATTAGAACTTTTTATTGATCTTATTAGTCGAGCTTAGGTTATAAGAAGATATTAATATATTGGGTGAGGCGATTTGAGAATCTATGAATATTGTATGTGCCACTAGATATATTATTCATCACAGGTCTAGTGGCTAATTCTTGGGAAGTCGTGGATATTCCCTATCTTAGTTAGGGTCTGTAGAAGGGACAAATCCATGCTGACTAGACCATTATTTGTTTGGAGTGAATGACCAAAGGTGGTGCCAATCATGAAATAGGCCGAATCATATTTTAGATGCTTCTTATATTCGTAAGATTCTATCAAAGCATTGAAGATTTATGCATAAGATAAGACAAATCATGCTAGGTATCCTTTAGTCGCCACTTCATTTATCAACATTTATCTGAATTGCCTGTCTCTATTAAGGAGCACCTAGATGAAATTTATTAATCGATAAGTCTAAGGCTATCACAAATGCATAGACACCAAATTGGGATCCATGTCATTTATTAAAATTAGTTGCACCCCTTTGAAGAGTCAACGAATGACGAATGGTGCAATCATGGTAGGAGGGTTCTAGAAGGAATAGTTCGAACCGTGCAACAATGAGTCAACATAGTGGAAATAACACAAAAAATAGATATGTGAACATGAATCTTTATAGATATGGAATGATTACATGCAACATCAGCCACAAGGGCCAGTATCTAGGGCTCATAGGCCTTGCCTTATAGGCTTACAACATTCTCCTGGCCAACAAGCCTTATTACATGTCCCCGATGGGTTATTGCGAAAATGTATTGATCTATCTAATGATGAAATATCAACTGATCTAATTGACTATCTACAAATGATTACAATACTTATAAATATGCTCCTCAAGCTCCAAAATAGATCTGTGTCGACCGCAAGGGTTAATAACCTGAAGAATGCTTCAATATGAATGTCGACCTCAAATGCTCCAACTGAGAATTAGTGAATGTCAACTTCTTGTCAGAAAATGCAAATGATCTGATCGATGTGTAGGTACAATAATCAGCTTCGTGAGTTGAGAAACAAGGATGTGATAAAATTTGGAATGACTGTTATTGAATGTAATGCAAGAAAGAACTATTTTTGGTTGATGTAGGATTGCTTTACAACCAAGGATGCTCCTACATCAGACACCTGGGGTTGGGAGAAAAGTGAGTCCCTCGCTTTCCAGGGCTAAGAGGAGAACCAAGATGGTCCACCTCAGCCTGAGAAATCCATGATGAATCTTCCACTAGTCTACCTTTCCACTTCACAAGTACTACTTGTTCCTAGTGCTTCTTCCGGTTCTGGTATCCAAAATTTGTTCAATCTCCTTCGGTTCCTGATCTGGTAATTGCTCCTTTAGATCTACTTCATCACTACTACTACTTGATTCTCCCTTATGAAACTTAAATATGTCTACAACACTGAAAATAGGTGAAATACCCAATGTCTTTGGTAACTCCACTTCATATGCATTTCCAAAATCAAACTTCTTAAGAATATTACATGGCCCAAACTTCCTCATCTTCAACTTATTGTATGTACCAACTGGAAATATCTCCTTCCTCAAGTATACCATTACTTCATCTCCAACAACAAACTCCTTATGTCTCCGATGTTCATCTTCTTTCTCCTTATACTAAATGTTCGTATCCTCCGAATGCTTCTAGACCTGATTATGTAATGTCTCCATGAAATTTGCAAACTCTTTTTCTTTTGTGCTACTTTTTCTCTCCATACTGATGTCTCTTAATTCTGCAACACCTCTAGGATGTACTCTAGTAACAATATGAAATGGTGTCTTCCCTGTACTCTGGTTCATTGAATTATTATATGCAAACTCTACCTAAGGTAAAAATATGTCCCAACTTCATGCCTTATCTCCAACCAAACATCGAGCAATAGGTTACTCAAACTTCTGTTCACTACCTCTATTTTTCCATCAGTCTGTGGGTGATATGCTGAACTAAACTTCAAATCTGTCTTCATCTTCTTCCACAATGTCCTCCAAAAGTATCTAATGAATTTGGTGTCTTTGTCTGAAAATATACTATTAGGTAATCCATGCAATCTCACAATCTCCTTGAAAAATAAATCAACAACATGCACAACATCATTAGTCTTCTTACAAGGAATAAAATGTGCCATTTTAGAAAATATTTCCACAACTACCATGATAGAATCATAACCTCTCTGTGTTTTAGGCAATCCCAATATGAAATCCATGCTCAAATATTCCCAAGGTGTCTCCGGTATGGTCAAAGGTGTGTACAATCTGATATTCTGACTACTTCCTTTTGCAACTTGACAAATTCTACAATTTTGAACGTACTTCCTTACATCCTTGTATATATGCGGAAAAAAATAGTGCTCACTTACCAAAGCTACTATATTATCTACTCCAAAATGTCTTTCCAATCCTCCACTGTGCTTCTCCTTAATCAGATTCTCCCTCATTGAACTCCTCAGTATACACAACTGATTTCCTTTGAATAGCATACCTTCTTGAATAAAATAGTCCAACCATCAGCTTTGTTCTGTCATCACTGGTTCTTTACATGCTTTCCATGCTTCTCCAAAATATACATCAACCTCATACATATGCTTCAATTCTTCAAATCCCAATGCTTGTACTCTCATCTTTGTCAGCAAATTCCTTCTTCTACTCAATGCATCTGCAACTTTGTTTGACTTACCACTCCTATGTTTCAACACAAATGTATAACTTTGCAATAACTCAACCCATCTCATATGTCTTTGATTCAACTTTCCTTGACTGTTCAAATACTACAACGCTTGATGATCTGTATACAATGCAAACTCCTTAGGAAAGAAGTAATGTCTCCACTTCTTCAAAGCTTGAATTATGACATAAAATTCTTTATCATAAACTAAGTATCTTCTGTTAGCATCATTCAAATTCTCACTAAAATAAGCTACATGTATTCCTTCTTGACTCAACACTGCTCCAATTGCATTTCCACTTGCATCACAGTCTACTTGAAATACTTTGTCAAAATTCGATAATGCTAACACTGGTTGCTCTCTCACTTTTTGCGTCAACAATTCAAAACTCTTTTGTGCTCCAAACATCCACTTGAAATCCTTCTTGTCTCCTTTCATTTTCTCCATCATAGGGTTACAAACACTATTGAAAATTTTGATAAACTTCCGGTAGAAACTTGCTTGTCCATGGAATGATCTTACCTCTCCAATATTTACCAGTGTAGACTAATCTAAAGTTGCTTTCACTTTCTCCAGATCCATCTTCAATCCTTTAGCAGAAATAACAAATCCTAAATACACTAACTTTGTCTTCATGAAACTACACTTCTTGACATTAATCAACAACTTCTCTTCTCTTAACCTCTGCAATACTTACCGCATGTGCAACAAATGTTCCTCTCTAATCTTATTGAAAATCAGAATATCATCAAAGTACACAATGAAAAACATACCCAATAATTTCTTCAATTCCTCATTCATCAATCTCATGAAAGTGCTCAGTGCATTGGTCAATCCAAAATGCATCACTAACCACTCATACAATCACTCATTTGTCTTAAATGTAGTCTTCCATTCATATCCTTCTTTGATTTTGATCTAATGGTATCCACTCTTTAGGTCAATCTTTGTAAAATATTTTTCTCCACTCAAACAATCCATAATGTCATCCATCCTTGGAAATGGAAATCTATACTTGACAGTGATATTATTGATTGCTCTTGAATCAGTACACATTCTCCACTCTCCATCCTTGTTAGGTGCAAGTATAACATGTATTGCACATGGGTTCAAACTTTCTCTGATCAATCCTTTTCTCAAAAACTCTTGAATTTTCTGATTCAACTCTACATTCTTTGCTGGTGTCATTCTGTGTGTTGCTTTATTTGGAAAACTCACTCCCGATATTAGATCTACCTGATGACCAATACTCTAGATCTCTAGTAAACCGTTTGGTACAATTGTCTTAAATGATGTCCTTATACTTGGTCATCATCTTTGCAACTTCTTCACTTTCTCTAGTGGGATTCTCTATCTTTGGACCATTTCTTTTCTTTTGGATTAATACAAAACACATGTTCTCATGTCTCAATCCATCAAGAAATTTCCTTCCATCTACCAAACATAGTTTGGCAGTGCCACAAAATTCAGTCTTCTCCTCTTCCTCCAAAGGTATCAACTTTATTCTTCTTCCATTTGATGTCACAATATAAGTATTCCTTCTTCCATCATGAATTGCTTGCTTATCATATTTCCATGGTATTCCTAAGAGTAAATGACACATGCATCCATAGGCATAACATCACATAATACTTCATCCCTATATGATCCGATATGAAATTTCACCAAATATTGTTCATTCACCAATATCCTATGATCATCTTGAATCCATGCTATCCTATAGGGGTTTGGATGTTTCAATCTCTTCAAATTCAGCTTCATTACCATCTCCTCTGAAACTACATTATCAATACTACCACTATTAATGATAAATTTACATACCTTTCCTCCGAACTTACATCTGGTTCTGAATAGACTTTTCCTCTACAATGGTTCCTCAATTACTCCTTCATGCATGAAAGCTCTTCTCATTACCAATGATTCACCTTTCTTTGATTTTCCACATGAATTAGGGGATCCAACATGTTCTTACTCCACATAAGTTGTTCTTTCGGTATGCTCAGGTTTATTTTTGGTACTTCCTTGATGACACTCAAATGCTCTTTCCTTCATCTACACACTTGAAATAGGTTCCTTTGAATGGTCTTCTCTCAGATCTTCCTTCATTATGGTAAGAATTATGATCTCCTCTATTACTAGGGTAGAAAATTCTATATTCTCTTCCTCGGTGGTATGAATTAGCATCCTTTTCTTCACTTTGATAGGGTCTTGCATCCTTATTCCATTCTGTATAGGGTCTTCTTTCGCTAGGCTGGGATCCACTCTTTTGGAATCTTCCTCTTGCACTTCTTTCTCTTTGTTAAATTTTTTTGTTTAGCTTCTCTTCCACCTTTAATGCAAATTGGTATGCTTCTTCAACATATGTCATCTTGACTAGGCTCAACTCTTCTTGAATGTTTGTTCTCAGTCCATCGATATATCTGGCAACCTTCATTTTACTGGCTTCACTATGATTGGTTTTGATTATCATCTTGTATAATTCTTTAGTATACTCCTTCATAGATCTTTCTTTGTGTCTCAGGTTCTGTAGTCTTTTTAATAATTCAAGTTCATAATCTGTTGGTATGAATTGATTCTTCAAATTAGTCACCATTCTATCCCATTTGATGATTCTTTCTTTGCCTCTTCTATTTTGATCCAATGGAACTTCTTTCCACCATAATGCAACATGAAATTTCAACTTTGTTTTCACAAATATGACTCTTTCTAGATCTTCAATTTCTTTGTATTCAAAGTATTCTTCCATTTCATTTATCCAGTCAATAAATTCTTTAGGATTCAAGTTTCATGCGTAATTTTGAATTTCAACTCTAGGCCGCTTTCCAATTTTTGAAATCGCCTTCAACATCTTTACTTAATTTGATTCTTTTTCTTCTTCATCTAGGGATTCTGCAATTTTATTCACATGTTCTACTTCATCATCACTTTCATCATTCTACCTAGGGTTTAAGCCTCGCCTTCAATCTTCTTGAACAACATCTAACCTAACTTGCATTTCATGCATCATCTCCAACATTTCATCCATTCTTCTAGCAACATTTTCCATAGCAGGCGATCTCCTTGGTGGCATGTCTCCCCTCAAATTTGATGCAACTGCCTCAATTCATCGATTTGGCTACAAGGGTTCCAACTACCTCATAATCAATGATCAGTTGAAAACACATGCAGTCTGCCTCAGGTCGGCGATCTGTTCACCTCAAGGAATGCCTTCAAGAATTGAAATTCACTTTGATACCACTTGGTGCAGTCATGGTAGGAGGGTTCTAGAAGGAACAGTCTGTACCATGCAACAATGAGTCAACACAACAAAAATAACACAGAAAATAGATATGCAAACATGAATCTTTATAGATATGGAATGTTTACATGCAACATTGACCACAAGGGCCAATATCTAGGGCTCACATGCCTTGCCTTATAGGCTTACAACATTCTATTGGCTATAGGCCTTATTACATGCCCCTGAAGGGCTATTATGAAAATGTATTGATCTATCTAATGAAAAACTATCAACTGATCTAACTGACTATCTACAAATGATTACAATGCTTATCAATATGCTCCTCAAGCTCCAAAATAGATTTGTGTCAGCCACAAGGGTTAATAACTTGATGAATGCTTCAATATGAATGCCGACCTCAAATGCTCTGGCTGAGAATTAGTGAACAAAAACTTCTAGTCGACAAATGCAAATGATCTGATTGATGTGTAGGTGCAATAGTCAGCTCCATGAGCTGAGAGATAAGGATGTGGTAAAATATAGAACGACTACTACTAAATGCAATGTAAGAAAGAACTATTTTTGGTTGATGTAGGATTTCTTTACAACCAAGGATGATCCTGCATCAATGAATGAGGACACATAGAGCTTAAATTTTGCATCAAATAGCTCATAAAAGGATGATCATGGGGCTTGAGACAAGAGTCATGGGAATATATATATATCAGTCTAAGAACAAAGCTAAAGATCTACCAAGTTGTGCCCAACTTTAGGAGACTATGGACGTTATACCTGTTGCATCCATTATCTGAGTTGCTTCATTCCTACCACTATAAGGTGTCAACACTATATGTTATCGCCTTTGATAAGTGTTGGGATTGTTACATAGTCTTACAAGTTAGGAGTATTATTATATGGAATTATTAATATTAATTTAGTCATTGAATCAACCTTGAAAGAGCTCTGTATGTATTTATTTGAGTTTAAATATCATTTCCAATTAATAGTAGTTTTGGCTAGGACTGCGAATGGATGTATGAAATTTTTTAGGGTAGTGATAAATATATGCCTAGGAGTAGTATTAATCATTGAATAATATTATTGAAGGTCATTTTCTTGATAGGAGCCTAACATTTTCTTATTTTGTTGGTATGAGATATACA